>VZTG01003814.1:421664-581588 GCA_013397845.1 Melanocharis versteri
CTTAAACAGCGGAAAGTTTAAAAAAAAAAAAAAAAAAAAAAAAAAAAAAAGGAAGCTTGTCTAAATCAGCCATGATCTAATTAGGATTGAGCTAATAGACAAAGACAGGGTACTATCATTATCAAAAAAAGAGCCATGATGTATTTCGCTGGCTGCTTGTAAGTAGGTAATAGATTATTTCAGTGGGTGACTGCAGTGGTCAGGGGATCACAGGCTAATCAGAACAGGATGACTGTATGCCAACAAACACTAATGAACAGCTATTCTCATAATCAGTAGTTCGACTTGCAGCAGGCATGGAAAGGGCACAGCACAACAGCACATGCAGATGGGACACATCCAAGTCTGGCACAGTAGGCTATTTGCCTGAATACAGGAATTGAAATTACAACATACAACTGATAAAACTGAACCATCGGTGTGTGCTAGATGTATGAATAAAGTCATTGACCAATCTAGAAACATCTAATATTGGTTTTTTGTATTCTGACATTTGTGAAAGGTAGTCAGTCAGTAGGTATCTCAATAAATGTGTGTGGGAAAGGGAACACGACTCAACAACTTTGATCTCGAGTTGCTGCTATAACATTCAAACCCACTGCGTATTGTTTGGTCACTATCATTTTGCTTCTTGCTATTTATTATTGCAATTAATGAATATAGAATATAAGTCATTAATCCAGGATTGAAATATTTCAGAAAACATTGATTGTGGGGGAAAACAAACTTTGGAGAAATGAAAACCTGGAAATATTATTTTATTGGGATACTAGGAGAAAGCAAAAGTGAAAGGCCACAGAAAGCTGGAAAAAGACCAGGAAAAAGATATGAACTTTTCCATAGTACCATGGCACTTGCAGACTGAGCACTTTTTCCAGGTCACCCTCTGAGCATAGAGTTACATTTTCTAAAATAAAAGAAGAATGAATGAAACATAAAAACAGCTTTACAGCCATTTGTGTTTGTGTGTGTATTAGTCTTTTCCCTTCTGGTGAAATTATTCTCATCACTAAGTTGAGGAAGTCAAGTCCTTCCTGTGCTGTATTTCAGTCATCATAACTGCTGACATTATTCTAGCTTAACTCCAAGACTGCCCTGTGCATGTGCCTCAACATCAGCTGTCAGTCTGGCCTTATCCACTAGATTTCAAAAGTTTTTTCTTTAGTCTAACTTTATAGACTTTACTGGGTTTTTTTCTTTCTTTTCCTTCTTTTTATTTTTTTTTCCTACAGATTTCTTCCCAAGCACCTTCAACATCTGCTAATTTGCCCTTCCACTCTCAGTACACGACCTCCACAGACTCTTATCCAAACACTCCATTCCTTGAGCAAAGCTCAAAACAGCACCATATTCTTATAAATAGACCTCCAGTTAAGTCATCTGTTTTCTGTCACGTGAGCAGTAGAAGCTAGGGAATAAAGTGAACTTTAGACCTGTAATCTGTACATCACAAAGGCCTAGTTCATCTTCCAATGTTTTATACCTAAAATGGAAAGACTTGCTAAATTTAACTTTTATCCTCTGGATGAGAATGCAGACTCATGTCCTCAAAATTCTGGAAGCAAGGGCTTGTTTTTTTCTTTGAGAGTAAAATATTCTAGAAAGTGCTTTGTCTGAAAACTGATGCTAAGGAAATTTAGCAGTAACAAAGCTGACCTACAGAGGAGCTTCTCAACACTGAAATATCTACAAATAGATTTTGCCTTTTCAAATCTAATGCATCAAAAAAAATTGTAAGAAGAATAGCTTCAAGTCTTAGAACTTTAAATATCAATTATGGCATGGGTCCTTTCAGGGAGGTGAGTTTATATATGTTTAAAATAGAGGTACTTACCCTACATTGTGGTAGGGAGCAGTCCTATTTCTATAAATACTAACACTGGACAAAGAAGAGCTCTTCTTTTTTATTCTTTTCTTTTTTCATTTACAGTAGAGAACCAAAGCTGTCTTTTCAACACCAAATATTTTTTATTTGAATGGTGTCTGTCTGTGGACTTTTCTGGCTACTCTCTGGACTGACATAAGATCTTCAGGTGGATGCTCTGCTCATCACTGAGCTTAAACAATCTGTTCTCTCAAAGTCAGATAGCATCATTATTTACCTTTTAGAGTTTCTGTTCAGGGCTAAATATATCCACCCAGCCAGGCCACCATAAAGACTGTGCCGGGAAAATAATGTTAAAGCTGTTCAGGTAGCAAAAGCTTTGTGCAATATGCTTCAGTAAACGGATTAAATGAAAGGCAGGCAGTTTTTTTCTGAACTTGTTCTCACAGCAAACAGGAAAATGTAACAGAACAGGCCAAGTACCCACTGTTCTCTTTGTCCATACAGTGGTCAGGTTTCCTTATTTCACTTGTGGCCAATGCAGTGATTTTATGAGTCACTTAGACCTGCTTTGACAAAGTATATTTGGCAGGATTAACTCCTCTGAAATATCCATTGCCTCAAATTGTACATAATGGCATTTGAATGTGTGCAACATCGTATTAGCAGTAAAACTGCCACTAAGCACATGGCCATTTCTTTTCATGGTGCAAAGACATTCTGCACATACTTTAAACCCTGGATCTGTAAATAGGGTGCCACTAGAGAAAGAATAGACAGCTAATATTTTGCTGTACTTTTGGACTGAGTCAGGACACCGAGGGCCCATTTGCTGTCTAGAGAGTACGCCTGAGGCTCCAAGCTCCGGCCACATCTCGTTGCATCATCCTCACATAGCTGCATCACACACATCTGCTGCACCTCTGTTCTCCCACCTCCAACACAGGTAAGTCAATGCTTATCCTCTTTGCAGTAATATTTTGAGATATAAACATGTAATATTGCAAAAGTACCTTTTGTGGTTTAATCCCACATGGCAACTCAGCCCCATACGGCCACTTGCCCCACCTCCAGCAGGATGGAGGAGAAAATCAGAAGAGTAAAAGTAAGAAAAGTCATTAATTGAGATAAAGACAGGTTAATGGTACAGAAAAACAAGAGAAAACATAATAATAATAATAATAATAATAACAATAATAATAATAATAAAAGCAATAATAATACGACATAAATCAAGGGATGCACAATGCAATTGCTCACCACTCACCAACTGATGCCCAGCCAGTCCCCGAGCAGTAGTCTCTGGCCAGCTTTCCCCCAGATTATACAGTGAGCCTGTCACCACATGGTATGGAACATCCCTTTGGCCAGCTGGGGTCAGCTACCCAGGCTCCCTCCCCCCCAGAACTTCTCGTGCCCCTCCAGCCTTCATCCTGGCAGGACACGCAAAGCTGAAATGTTCTTAACTTAGTATAAACACTACTTAGCAACAACTAAAAACATCCCTGTGTTACCAACATTATTCTTCATACTGCACCCAAAACACAGCACTGTATTAGCTAATAGGAAGAAAATTAACTCTATCACAGCCAAAATCAGGACAGAATTTCTAAGTCACTAAACAAATATTATATTCAAACCATTTATTCTTCTCTAAAATCCTTTTATTTGTAAGCAAGGAAGGTGTCTTCTTAAGTTTCTTGGTCTCCTCTCTCCCTTCTTTACCATTCCCACTCTGGATATGCACCACACACAGATATTACACAGTTCTTGGGTAGACAAGAACAACTCTATCATTTTTCAGAGTAAAAATTTAACAGTGTGTGTATGGGGGGATCACAGGATAACTCATGTTGGAAGGGACCACTGGAGGTGCCCTGGTCCAGCCCCTGTGCGAGGGTGCTGAGCACACCCTGAGCCTCGGAGGACGTCAGGCAGAGACACCTTGCTGAGGGCAGCACGTCAAGCACACAGAAGTAGGCTAGAAATAGTAGATTAAAAATCTTGCAAAAAAACCCAAAACCCTCCCACAATCTCGTTATCTTTTGATATTTACTGGGAGAAGAAAAGCTTTATCAAACCTAAAGCATTGACTCTATATTACTATTGGAAAAATATCATCCCCTCAAGTAAGGAGTCTGCTGATATTTAACAGAAGAACCCCTCTAAGCATTCATTGTCTAATCCAGCTCTTATTGAAGTCCCTGAGGAAATTCCTATTAGTGAGCAGGATCATTCCTATTTCTCTTTTTAACAGATTAGTGTGTGTTTACATGAAGGGCCCGTAGGCACCAATTAATCTGTATTCACATAGCAACTGCAGAGCTTAAAAATCCCTGACACTCTTTTCTATTGGTAATTCAGAAATTTGCCTTGGCAAGCAATGGGACTGAGAGCATCCATCTCTTTTCATATATAAAAATTCCAGCATTTATTTCTTGAAATGTAGTTTTTAACTCATATGATTCTAAATATTAAACAAGTATAAACCAAATACAGGGTAGTTTTAAGGAAGTGCAGAGAAATCCCAGAGTTTCTGGTCCTGCTCACAGCTTTGCTGAGAGCCCTGAGAAAGGAATTTAGCAAGTGTGTTCAACTTCACAGTTACACTGTCAAATCATGTGGGCAGAAGGCAAACAGTCAAGAATTACATGAGCCAAATTCTGCTGCAACTTTTCAGGAAATTCTGAGCAGCAACAGAGGAGGACAAGAAAAAAAATCACAAAATAAAAATGGTCAAAGCTCAATTGCTTCACTTAGATGCCCTTCAAGAAGAATCTTCTGAACTTTCTCAGCTCCTTGCCCATCCATACAGTTGCATGCCTATAGAAAGCTTGCTCCACATGGCAATACATCAGCAATACATCAGCATGATGGGAACCATGTGCTTTATGCACTCCACAGGATGTGTCCTGTTTTTTTCAGAAGGCCCAATTTGCAGGATGATTGACTGCACAATACATGGGTTTGGTTTTGAAATCAGCCTAAGGCCGTCTTTAGGACAGTGCAGAAGAACACTTGGATGCACTCTGCAGCCCAGAGGTTGAAGGGGAAATAGACTGCTGGAGATCACTCCTTATTTTACTCAAGGGTCTTAAGAACAGGAAAGAGGCAGAAATCTTCCTTTCATGCAGCACCTAAAAGAGGCAGCCAATGCTTTATACATATATATATATATATATATATATATATGTATAAATATAAGATATTAAAAAAACCCCAGATATGTTGAGTAGCTTACTTCCCAGAAACCAGGAATTTAAATTATTGTTTAGATGAAGGGTGGGGGTGAACTGGGGCAGAGGGAAGGAGAACAAAACATTACCAGCATATTCTCTATTCCTGCCTTTTATCTGTGCTTAGTAAATCTAATCCTGCTGACTGATCTTCTTGTACACATTATCGAACTGAGAGCTTCTTTTTCTGTTATGTGTCTTTATCCTGTTCCTTTCTGTTTAATGTAGATTTTCAAGGCAAATGCAAATGTTACTGCAATAGAGAGAATTATGGCTAATTACTACTAATGTTAGACTGCCTGTGCAGGTTCATCTGGTGGGAGACAGAGCTCTGGTGCAGGATGTGGTGGTTCATCACTTAAGTCTTAGTGCTACAGGTAAGTGGTGACTGAAAAATAAGGTAGGGATAGAGAAAGCCTCATCATATGAGAGTCGAAAAAGAACTGCAAGTAGTAGCAATATGGTGAAAGCACTGCCATGAGGGAGGACAGTATGAGAGCATGGTTTTTTTAGCATAGTAAAGAAAAAGCTGAAGGCAGCTTTGATTGTTTCCTAAAAATACACAAGCAGAGTGAGAGAAGTGAGAAAAGGAGAATAAATATCACCAAGGGAGAAGAGCTTCACTTTCTAACCAATACCAAGACAGAGATAAACATATACAATGCCCAAGAATAAATTCAGGGTAACATTTTTTTAAATTATAATGGCAAAGTGCTGAAATCACAGAATGGATGAAAAAAAAATATTCAGTGTTGATTAGAACTTGTGGAATACGTAATTCAAAATATTCCTTTAGTCCCTCTAAGTATGATCCATAGCGTTTTGTGGGGGTGTGGGGGGTGCAGGGGGGGCACAAAATTAGACAAACAAAAGATCTGGCTTGGGGCACACCTGGAACACACCAAATTGGCAAAGAAACAAGGAGTAAGATTGAAAAGTCCATTTAGGTATTGTATATTTCCAAAATCAGTACACTGCAGTTGGGTCATAGCTAATGAAGCAGGAGTTATAGAGTTCCTGGGAAGCCATTTTGAGTATGAAGGTATTTTAAATCAAAAGGCAAAACTGTAGGCTGCCTAAAGAATCCAGAAGGTCAAAGCATGTTGGAAGATCTGTTGTGAGTCACCTGGCCGCTTCTGAGTGCCCCATAAATATCAGATATTTTTATGGATGTTTTTGGTCTGGCTGGGATGGAGTTACCTTTCCCCACAGAGGCCCCCACAAAGTGCTCTGTATTTGTAGCTAGAATAATGTTGACAACACACCAATGCTGTGCCTTTAAGGAGTCAAAAATAGTGATAGATCGCCTGCAGATAATCAGTATTTTTCATTGACATCTGCTATCTGTATTTTTGTTGAATTGGATCATACATTGATAATGTCCCATGCATCAGGAAGACCAGGAGTGTATCCTCTTTTGTCAGGACCAGCAATGAGTAGCCCACTCAGTTTGAGGATTTGGGCTTCAGCTCAATTTCCCTGTTGTACAGTAATCTTACATTTGAATTTCCTGTGCTTTGAGCAGGGGGTCTTTGAAATGAATAACTGAATACTCATTAAGCCAGACAGAGTGTGTATAACCACAATGTAATGATTAAAACACCACTGTGTCAAGGGATGAGCCGAGCCTGTGTTTGAACCAGTGCTACAGCCTGCAATCATGATTGTCTGCAGTAAGGAGAAATTCTCACAACCATTCTCTTTATAACCTTATAAGAAAGTGCTGTTGCTCACACACATCAGTAAATCTTTTGTAACCCTCCCTGCACATGTATTCAGCCTAAGGAAAATGTGAGTTGAGCATAATTAAATGAAGAGGGTTTACATTTTCCCTTACCTCATAATTGTAAATACCTAACGTCTACAGCAGAATAGAAGCACAGGTGAAGAAGCACAGCACTTGTGTTACCAGAGTAACTTACCCTGGTTAACAGAAAAGTGCAGGGAAAGTTCCCTGGAGCTGCTAGAACTTTTGGCAAACACATATAACTGCTTTAGATTTCTGATGTTATGAATTGTTCATGTCTCTGCAGAAATGCAAAGATCCCCTAAAATATTAAAGAAGCTATTGATATATATTTTTCCATATTAAAAATTATTTAATCTAAAATACTTAATCATTGGTATAAAAGGTGGTATGTAGTTCTCATTTCAAGCCATGGTCTTTGGTTGAAGTTGTCAGGCTCTCTCACAGGATTTTTTGCCATGCACAAATCTTTTCAAAAGTCTATGGTGTCCTATCAGGATTTCCTACATAAGTGGAATAAAAAAAACACAACTGGGCTTAGTTTGAGCTTCAGAAGCCTCAGGCACTGTCTTTCATTTGCCAGCTTCTAGCTATTATGTATTAGAAGTATATGAAGGGCTCTAGGAGATAGATGTATTTCACTTGAGGATAATGCATCTTTACAGAGGTGGCTGAAGTTGGAAGATGTCAAAAAATATGAAGTGGTAATGCATTTTGTACCGGACTATGGATACTAACAACCTTATTTCCCATCATGCTGTTAATTACATATCAAGGTAGGAAGACCAATAGACACTGCTTCAAGTATACTCTAATAAAAGAAGAAAACAGAGCACAGCCCACATGATAAAAATGTATCCTATTGCTTAATATTTCTGCCATGAACAACTAGATCAGTCCCTAGGAATTAATTGTTTTTCTCATTTTTCCAACAAAATGAGTCCTGGTTAATTATGTACAGGAAGACCGTACTTTCCACACCACACTGCCTCAGTGTGCTATTCTCACAGCCTTCAAGAGAAAGTTCCACAGGCAAAGGGTTACAACAAAGGAGAGACATCCTAACTATGCCCTTCCACTACAGTTTAAGTTACATGAAGGGAGAGATGTTCGAACAGACATCAGTGTCACAGGTGCCAGTTGTCTGATTTATTCCCTCTCGGAGGAATGTGCTGGCATCTGTGTGCATAGTGACACCTTGCCAGCTGGCCAGGAGGCTGTCCTCTCAGCTGTCCTTCCAGACAGATGAATTGCACAGTGCACATAGCTGCCTGCCAAAGGACAGACTTTCCAGGAGAAGGAGAGGGAAAAAGCACTTCATGTATTTCTGACAGTTTTACTTAAAATTTGTTAACAGAATTAAGTTTATTGGACCAGCTTATCACCAAAGCCATCTTTCTGACACTGCGGTAAGTTACCTGGATTGTGCACCATAAACCAGAGCAATTCACATACGAATTTACATTCTCTCTGATGTTGCTGAGTGGAGTATATTTTTCTCAGCATGGTCATAACACAATATGGGCAATATGATCTTACTTAATCTCCTTTTTTTATAATCCTAGATCACTCAGCCAAAATAAATACCCCTAACTTTATGTAACTAAATTAAATAGCTAGATTTTAAAGCCTAGCTTTTTAAAGCTTTAAATGGTCTGAGCACTCAAAACTCTGATAGTCATCCACTTGTAGAAGTGTGCAACAAAACCTCAGCTGCCTTAAGGGAAAAGACAATTGTTAAAACCATCACAACTCACATGTTAGTACCAGCCAATGAGCTGGCAGTGATGATGTAGTGGTTTCTAATGGTTTCTATAAAATAAACCTAAATGGGGTTGTTTACTCATTGACAATTTGAGAATCCTATGCAATTTAATATGAAGTGAGAATCAGTATTCCTAATTTGTTTGCAGAATGAAAACACATGTTCTGGTGTGTAACTAAAAGAATGGTAAAAACAGTATTTGGCTGAGGTTGAATTGAGCTAAGTCACTACAAAAAGATAAATACTGGGTGAAATTATTGCACAAGATTTGTAACACTCTCAAGGCAGAAATATAACAGTGGCATTCTGATACTGTGAACAGTGGTAATGCTTTGAAAGGGCCTGGGAAGTGGTAATAGAACTGTATCTATTCATCCCTAGAACATGCACCTCTTTTTCAGAAATGAATTAGCAGTGATTTTTTTTGTGTGTTTATACTCTTATTAATTATCTCCTCAGATTTCCAGCTCATTCTGCCCATAGAACCTACACAGTTTTGCATAAAGCCTTTTACAATGCTGATCACATTGTTTGAATATAAGAAAAAACTATCTGTGCTTTTTTAATGATAGACATGTCTGCAAATGTGAATGCTCATTGTTCATTCTCTTTACACCTCATGCCCTTTTACTCACATATTTAATATATTTCAGCTGAGTGAATTAAAAGCAGGATTAAAGACAGTGAATGGTTGTTTCTGGCTCATCTGGGTTTATCTGGTGCATTCTAAGTAATATACCTGGTTTCTCCAGGGATAGAGGTGTTTGCTTCCTAACCTTTCTGAAGCACAACTTCATACAGGCAATAGCCATAAAATCATAAAATCACAGAATAGTCTGGGTTGGAAAGGACCTTTAAAGGTCATCTAATCCAATCTCTCCTGCAATGAGCAGAGACATCTTCAACTAGCTCAGGTATTTAGGCATAAAACTAGTACAATGACCGAACTGTGTTTCAAGCTCTGTAGTGTAGTCTGCCTTAAGTCCTATCCTAGGAAATGTGAAACTTCTCATTTTATGGTAGAGTAGCAAAGAAGTTGCTGGATTTCATCTCTGCCGCCTATGTCTCAGGTAAACGAGGAAATGAAGCAGTGTATTACTTTTATATCTGCATCACTGAAGAGGAAGTAGTCTCAACATTTATGTGGTGTCTTAGCGCATGTAAATGAGGTCTTACTTCTGCAATTATAGTGGTTTAAGTTTCCGTCCAAGGTTCACTCTTACTGATTCTTTCCTGAGAATACCAGTTCTGTACCTGAGCCAAGTCAATGGCATGAGTTAGTGTATTCCTAACACTAAACAAAATCATATGGCTTAGTCTGAGTCACCCCAAAGGATATTTTTAAATATGTGAGTGGACTTTTCATTAAGGATGAGCAACTTTCACAGTTAAGAGGGATTGTGGCTTTGCTTTGCAAATACAAGTGCACAGCTGGGACAGTACAATCTTAAATCACCATAACTAGATGTGCAAGGCCACACTATTCATGCCCAGAGGTCAAGTTCCCATTATTCATCCATCTATTTCCCACCCCTATTAGAATTGGACTGTGTTCATTCTGATTGAAATTGCAGGGGCTACTCACAAAAGCAACCTCTTCTCTACATGTGTCTGCGACTGCTGAACTTTCAAAACTGTTTTCTTGCTTTAATTAAAAATACAAATCTGTTACATTCCACAGATGGACACTGGCAACATGAGCTTCTGTCATTTTTGTCCTCATGTAAAATATTGACGTCAGGCTCTGTGATGCAAAGTAGCAAAACACTGAGTGCAGAAGCCATCCAAACCTCATTTAGATTCCCAAAGGAATTTGACCCATCCTAGCAAGCACACTTTAGACTGATTATGTAGCTGTCAATTACATTGCTGTTCTGTGCACTGAGATTACTCAGACTGTATTCTTTATCACAACCAAAATAAACCTACTGCAGTGGATTGTTTTTTCCCTACTAAACAAATGCATACTGAACATGCATAAGTAAGCTTAAGCACTGAATCTTTTTACTCAGATTTGCCAGTGACATACCTAGTAAATGTCTGAAGTTTAAAGCCGACAACAAAGGTACAGATATAATTCTGCTTTGTGAGGTGAGGATTGTGACACTGTATAAACTTGGATTTATGAATTATGAAATGCAGTATTCATTATGTATATATTATAGGATTGCATGACATTAACAGCCTTGGTCTCCATGACAATACCAGCAGAAGATGTTGGATGAAAAAGTGGCTATGAGGAATATGATTTAAATAAATATCACAATACTTCTGAGTCTTTTTTATTTAGCAGAATTTTTAACACTTTTAAAGCAATCAAACTATTCTTCTCCTTCTCTATCTAACCAGACACAGTTTACTCAGAGAGAGATCAACTTTTTGCTACCTATATGTAAAAGCCAAGGCTGATGAGATGCTCACGGGTGATGGGTCGCATCTGGCCAAATGGATTTAGTGTACCCTGCACCCAATTTACAAACCATTGGCCCTCTACAATGCAATGCCTCTAGTCATAAGGAAACAATTATATCCCACTCTCAGAGTTTTTAGGTTCCCCTCCTGATTGCAAAAACAGCCTCAGGTGACCAGGCAGACAGAGACAGACACTGTGAAGGTGGATGACAGCAGTGTTAGTGAGTCAGGCAGGCACAAACTTCTGTGGGCACTCCTCTCTGAAAGCTGTACAATTGTATTTTCCTTGAGCTTGTCATGCCACTAATTAGGTGGATCTTGAATGGGCTCATATTCATGTTGTCAAGTGGACATGTGGGCATAAGTACACTGGGACTTTGTATGGAGCTCATTAGCACCATTGCTATACAATCCAGTAATATCCATTATTTCACAGCAGACAACAAAGACAACTTCTTCGTTTTCGAATTTCAGTTCTTTCTTCCGGACCCACTCTTCATTTTCCCTTTCAGGACCACAGGTTCTCTGAACAGAAGATGAATTCAGTAATAAAAAAGCCCGAATAAAGCCATTCAGGATGGTCAATGAGGGCAAGACTACATAGTTTAAGTTAAAGAACTTTGAAAGGAGTCACACAGATTATTTTAGGTTAACCATGGATTTTTTACATTTTATTAAGTCAAAGCCCTAATTCTAGCCTTAGATCTATTTTTATCTGTATTCACTATTCACTGGCAGCATGCTGTGGTGCTGCTACTCTCTGTCACCTCACCACTACGTATTTGTAAAGTGATGATATAGCAATTTGGGGGCAGTATTAAATTCTTGTTATTAACTTAGTGTCTGATCTCTTTTTAGTCTTTAATATACACTCAATTCTCACATTGTCTGCTGAGAGATAAAATGCTCTATTATTTTGCTAGTTTATGGCACGACAATTTGAGCAGAAATTATGTGATGTGCTCTGTGTAACTCCTGGCTTGGAATATATGCTCCTTGTTTCATTACTTCTCAGCCCTCTTACTCTCACCTTTCACAAGAGATGATACCAAAGGAAAGATTTTAATATTTCCTCTTTCTATAAGCAAACTATTAATCAGAATATATTTTGTTCTCATTGGCTCCTGTTGAACATCCAAACACTGCCTGACTGCAAATAAAGATATCCTATATGAAATTCCTACATTTGGATTCCTGATGTAAGAGGTACCTGAATGCTGCAGCTGCCTATGTTTGTTTCAGCCAGGATGCCTCCCTTTGGCAGTGTCTGTGCTCTCTGTGTTGGACAGGTAATTACTAAATTCATTCCATGACCTAGTACAAAGAATAATCAGTCTTTCTTCTTTGTTCCTCAAAGCTGGTGCTCCTAGATGACTTTAGTCTGCTACAAGATGACAGTTATGTGGCCTTCCATGGCAACCTTTGTCTAATAGTTCAGTGGCTGGAGTATCAGTTTTGAGAAAAACCACACTGAAACTTCTGACGATCCCTCCTGTTTCCCTTTTGAAAAAACAAACTATTAAAATTTGCTATTTAATTGATGATTTGTTTTTGGCACAGCACTACTGAAAAGCAGAACATTCCATATTTTAAAAATGTGACTTTTAATATTTTTTCCAGAGGCTTCATTTATTTGGAATCAGCCTTTTTAGTGAATGGAATCCTAATCATATTAGGAAAATAACTGCTGCTCTTTATTCAAAAGGTGTTTCATTGACATAAAATATAAAACAAATACATGAAAATAATTTTTGTTTAAGAATAATGCATTTGAGGCACAACTATAATTTCAAAGTAGCTCTAGGGCATTATTAGGGAACCCTATTCCTGGATTTCCCTAACCAAATAAAACCTTTCCAGAAAGATTAATTTCAATAATTCTGTATTAATAAAGTTGAAGGCTCATCTTATCCTCAGATAATCATCCCCAGTAGGTACCATTGCTACAGTGCCTATAAAAATCTTCTTACATTTAGAAAAAATGCAAACTCAGGTTACATTTCCAAAGCATTGGCAACAAGGCTCTTTCCTGTCTCCCAGCTGGTCACGAGCTCTTCAAGTATCTTGGAGGTCTCTCTGATCTCAAAACAAAGGTAATGGTTTGATATGGCCACCAGCATTGAAATATGTGATAAAACTCAATAATCTAAAGAGAAAAGAAAATATTTTCTCTAATGTCTTGTCAGCATACAACTTCCAGGGAACACTGGACTCAATATAATTTTCAAGTCCAATTCACTTTTTTACATGTTTTATCATCTGTGTGTTTTAGAAAGCCAGAGTCAAATTGAAACCAGAATGCCAGGTGGCTGCAGAGAAAGATAGAAACCCATTACAAACAGAAATACAATCAGTTTTTCCTTAAACAGGGACATAGAATATATTAAGCATTTTGATCAGCCCACATTTTAAAGAAGATCTGAGAGATTTCTCTTTTTTTGCCACAGCTGTGAAAAATACCTTTCACAAATGATTGTGACTTTTCATCACAAAAATGAATATCTAGCATATTGCATCAAAATGTTGCCATTTCCAGAAAATATTTTTCAGTACTTCGTGTTCTTTTTAGAAAATTAATCTCTTCTTTTCATAGTTTGTTTTTAAATTACCATGGGACAACTAAAGCTACACTTCTCAGATTTTTCCTTATGGGTTCAAAGATGTTCTGTGGCAGCTGTTCCTTCAACTTCTCCTAGAACACAGAACATGTTGCATCTTATCAAAAAAAAAAAAAAAAAAAAGTCTATGCTACCAATGTTCAAACTAGTTACTAACTCCCCAGTGCATCAGCTGACGAGTTTAGGTGTTCTTAAATCTTCAGGAAATAATCCTTTTCCCCTCTTTTTACAACATCAAAGCTTTCTCGGGCTCAATTCACGTGGCAACATCACGACATGGAAGCAGCTCTCCAGCTGTATGCACGTTATCCCATCTCCCACAGCCTTTCAGAGGCAGGCACACCAAAGACCCTTCCCACTCTCCCCTGTGCAAGAGGAGGCAGGATCACAGGCTGCCTAGCAAGGCAAAGAGCCATCTGCATTAAGCCCCTGTCTCCAAGCAGACTTAAAACTGAGTCATCTACTTCAGGAGCTGCATAAAATATGCTGGAGGACATAAATAATTCGCACAGCTCAAAAATTAGATTCTTTACTGGCTTCTCTTCCCTACAGAGAAATCAACCCATCCTGGATGGCAACTACCCCCAACCTGGGCTTAGAATCAGGTTTTACTTTTCTTTACATGCACTGATAGACAAGGAGGTACCTGTCACTTATCTAACCAGAAAAAAATAGACTTGCTAATTTTATTCAAAAGAAAAAGTGGAAAAATGAAAACAAAATATAGAAGTCTGCATTTGCAGTGAATATACTGAAGATTTTATACAAAATGTAAAAAAAAGTCCTAAACACATCTGTATTGAAAAACCTGTAAAAAGCAACCAATATTAATAAATCCAAATTTTAAAAAAATCTTTCAATCACAAGGACATACCAACACATATACAGTAAGTCACTGGAGACAGGGAGGGTTCTGAGCTCACAACCTTACCTCAGTAGTTAGGTATATGCTATCTCTCTTCTTACCCTCTTTTCCTTACCCCAAAATCTTTTTCTCAGGTCCCGATCTAGAACTCACTGTGAGCAGTGGAAGTTTTTTCACCACTTTTAAGGGCACTAGTCTTCTAATGGGTTTCTTATTTTCCTGACTGCATCCCTTCTCACTGCTGCAGTGCTTTTGCACCATTGCAGTGCAGCTTTTACTGTTTAACTTACAATTCCAACAACTACTGGTGTCAGCAATCTGAGTTTCAGCAAGAAATATGAACACATCATGTAGTATTATATATAACTATTCCCTGAACTACATTAAAATAAAAAATTTTCCTGATACCTGCACATTTGGAAACGTATATGTATACCTATTTTTCTAGCACAAGCAGAATTAAGTTAGTGGAGAACCTCACACTTTCTTATTTTTAGCATCTCAGACTTGTAAAGAATATTAACTTGATCTAATGGCATTATTATTTGCACCTAACTTTTATGGGGATTCTCATCTATTTTTTTCCAAATGTCAGACTCTAATACAAATCAAGCCAGCAGAATAGTGCACCAATTATTAACATCAAGCAGTTCAAATATTAGAGGACTCTACTCTTAGGCTTCTCCACAGACACTAAAATGTGTCAAAGATATGACTTGCCTATCAACAGACTGCATTTCATAGTGGAAATGCCACAGATACCAAGAAGATAATGAAACCTACTAATGAAAAATATGAGGGGAAAAAACTTGATTAATGCACAGTGATGTTTTCAGAAACGCTTTCAGAAACGAATTACTATATTTTCAAATTTTCATAGGCCAAACTACTGTATAACCTAATGACTTGACCCTGCAAATGCAAATGGAAATACATATGGTTCTTTATAGCACTTTCTGAATATGTAGCTTTAGGTGCTGCAGTTAAAAAACAGAATGAGAAAGAAATATGAATAATCTTTGAACTTACACATGTAGGAAGCATCTTTAAGGAAATCTCAAGCTCAGTGTCTAGAGGCCTTGATGCCAACAAGGTTTATCCTCTAAATAAAATTCACAATAAATTTTCTTAATCATTATATATGCTTGCTTTCTTCAATGTGTTATATAAAAAAAACCCAAAAAACAAACGTAACCTTTTTCTTATAGGAAAGAAGTTAGTCAATGTAGAACAAAAGCATTCATTGTTTCCAGAACACAAGTTGCCGCAATTTAATTATTCTATTAGATGAGACAAATGTGCTTGATATATGTGGGAGGCAAAGCTTTGGACAGTCCATTCATGCATAGAAAATGGACACATCCCTTGAGAACAAACGCATCGTTCTGTCCCATTCCTATAAAAAAAAAAAAAAAGGAATGGCTTTTGGTATTGCCTAATTAACAAAAAAGGCAGCAGCACTGTTGCAGAAGTCCAACATTTCAGCACTTGCTCGGCTGAGAGAAACTGATGAGAAAGGGTGTATTGCTTCTTAATATGTTAGGAGTAGACAAAGACAGCAAAAAGAAAAAGAACTTGATTCGATTCGAAGTCAGAATGAACAATGAATTCATCAGGCTTTAGACCAGCACAAGAACAATGAATGAAGTGCAAATGCACACAATGCTTCAGCAGCATTCAAATCTGTGAGGGATGTGCACAGGTACTACATGCAGAAATGAACACTTCAAGCAGAAAAACTTATTTTGGTATTATGTTGCACTCTACTTTTCCTCTCACAAGTGTAATAAACAAGCTATTCAGTCTAACAAGGATGAGTTAGCATGATAATATCTGCATATTCTTTTGGACTGGAAAGATTTACAGAATAAATTAATGTCACGTGATATTATCAGTGCAGAGCATCAAGAACATCTTTTTAAAATTGCATTTTCGAGCTGATGTTTGCATGCAATTTAGAAAGGGAAAGTGTTTATGCAAAGACAGACATTGCGACAGTCAAATACTTTTGAAAAGTTATTTTCAGAGCAGATAAAAAAATGCAGAAAAGAAATTGTTTATTACTACTCAGGAATCTGTAATAAATGTAGTTTTTTCTGATTTCTTGTGTAGCAGAACACCTCCCAGGTGATGTTCAAATCTTATTTTCATGCAAAAGTTTAATTCTGATCTTATGAAAAATTTTAGAATAAGAAAAAATAAGAAGTCAAAAGAATTTTATATTAAGAGTGACTAAGCAGAACTTCCAGGACAAATATTTAGAGTTTGTCAGGTGAACCCATTTGCTTCCTTTATAATCTTCAGTTTATGGTTGATAGCAAATTCCTATGTTAAGTTTTGCATAGAAGTAAAACTGTCTCTTAACGGATAATTTATAATGTCTCCTTTCTTCCCCTAAATTAAACAGACTCTGTCTTTATAAGTTCTCATTCTTTAATCACTTGTGAACACTAGCCAAGTATTTTACAGTCTAACAGTGGAAATTAGTGTTTAATTCCCAAATAAAAGCTTAGTCCCCTCCCTATGTTTTCTAAAGTAATAATAGTGTATATACATAATAAAATATTTTTGCAAAAGAAAATACTGCAGGAAGTAAGACAATGTGTGTTAGATGTTGGTATACTTTGTGCTGCTGGATAGTTAGCTTGAGATTCATCTTTGCGTGACAGAAATCAACTACTTTTTCCAACGTTTTTAATTTGGTTGAGACCATTTAAGTACAAGACAGTACAAAAATATAAGTGTTATACTCTCTCCAAGCACCATGGCTGTAAAAATACTCGCAGATGTAATTTATAGCTCAGAAAGCGTCAGAGTTATATTTGCAATGATCAAGCTCTGGAAGAATATATTATGACTGCCTCAGCCACAGCTGGGTTTGGGATCCCTTCTCTGTAGCTTAGATGCAGTGTAAGCAAATCCCATGTGGTTGTTCTGGTTCTGTTCAATCCAAGATGCACTGCAATATCCAGCTGCTCCACAGGACCTTGAATTGCCCAGCAGCTCCACCAGACTAAAGTGACACTGCCATTTAAACCAGTCTGCTCCTCTCCATATGTAACTTCAATCAATGCAAGCATCTGAAAAAGGCATTTCAGAATTTCTGATCACAAAGAAGTCCAGCTGAAGGTAGGCAGCTGTCTGCAGGAGTGTGCCTGTTTACTTCTGCCGCTTTCAGGGCCTCGGAGGTGGAACCAAGGCCGCAGTGGCAGGTTTTTTCCAGTCGCTCAGATTTCAAAGCTCTCTCCAGAGCAGAGCAGGCACCTACAAGAACCCTCTGAAGGAACTACTCCTCTAATTTAGAGGCACAAGTGGTTCCTATGTCCTGTAAAACACTAGAAAAGCTGAAACATGTTCAGGTGAGGAAAACTGATGTCCTTTCTTCTAGGATAACCTGTACATTTTTATATGATGAGACAGTTATTAAAAAAAAAATCCCAGGAACACACCAGCATCTTTATTTATCTGATGGACATTAATACCACTTTCCCAGTGTTTGGATCCAGATTCTGGAGCTAATCTGCCCAGACTGGAGGAGTCCTGGTAACGGGTCCTAGTTAGATCCTCACCTGTGGTCCCATCCTGCAAGCCATCATGGGTCACCCTGTCAGTGTGGTATTTACCAAAGAAGGAAACTCAATAGGGACTGAAGGCCATCAGAGCTCTGGGTCAGGCTTTACAATCTGCACAGTTTTATGCAGGAGAACCAACTGGGATCGACACATCATGTCCATACAGGCTGAACCTCCCAATATCCAAGAGCAGAGACACCCAGTCTTTCTGGGGCTATTTGTTTTTTCCTCTCTCCCTGTGTCAGTGTTGGATCTTACAGTCTTCCCTTTACCTCACACTCACTCTTGTGAGGAGCGGAGAGGCCAGGAGTGCCATGGCAGTACGAGCATCTGTGTCACATCTCTAGGCAGCTCTGGAGGAGTAAATCCCCATCCAGGTTGGTGGCACAGGCAGCCCCCCCCCGCCCACAGCCCCCACCTGGCTGCACAACTAACACCCAGATCTGGCAAACAGAGGCTTGGCCACGTGTCCCTACCACCCATCAAATACATCTGCATTAAACAATTCACCCACCAGCTGCTTCCATTTAGTATTGCAGTGAGCTGGGAACACACAGCTCCGCAGCAGAGTTAACTTTGCTTATCTTAATGGAGGTTATCCTAGAGCAAAATGGGGATTGACTCCTCTCGAAGGCTGCAGGACTCGAAAACAAGCTTTCAGACTTGCCTTTCCCACTCAGGAATACATCTTACACAGAGCATCCTGCATCTACACAACAAATATAAAAAATAACAAGAGTTTCCTCTGAAAATGCACTTCAGGATCAATCTGTATTGACAGACTTCAACTGGAGTATTTTTCTTTGTTTGCTGGGGAGATAGATGTATAAATACATTCAGGTGGAAAAAAACAAAGGAAATTTCTAATAAAACAGCAATAAGAGCTGGTTTGTTTTCTCTTGTTTTTTTTTTTTCCATTCCCTGCTAATGGATGCCTTCTGCTCATTGTAGGTGTCATTGTGCTGATATATTCTTTTCATATATTTCCAAATTCCTCGAATCAGTTCTAAGCAGAAGGCACTGGAACTAGGTTTGTCAGAACAAAACTACCCCTTGGAGCCAGTGAAGCTTTGACATCACTCTAGGATGTGCCAAATGCACTCATTTACTCAGAGCTCATTCTTGGATACTATTCTCTCTGGGGAGCAACTATACATCAAACAAATGCTTTGTAAAAAGCTCTACTCATGGCTCTGTGACAGATTCATTTTTAATATCTGTAAGGCACAACTTCTAAAGAAAGATTTCATGTATCAATAGATTTTACTTATTTCCAGAAGCATTTCTATGATCATGAACATTTCTTAACCAGAAGTCCATGCACAAAGTCACCAGCAGAAAAGCTGCAGTTGCACATAAATAACATCCTTTTCCTCCTGTTCTCCGAGAGGGTTTTACTGATGTGGTCTTACCTGCCAAACCAAGCTGAGGACCCTCAGTGAAGACTTTCAGATGAAATAGAAACAATTAAGAACAATTCAAGAACTACTTTTAAGTCAGAGGCTGCCTCTTTTTACTTCTATCAGAATCCAGACCCTGTAAAGCAATTCAAGATAATGAATGTTTCAGTGTGATGCCAGAGCGAGCTCAGAGTACTAGCAAAAAAATCTGTATTAATACTTACATGTAAAGGTAAAAATGAAGACAAAAAATGTAAACACACACCCCCAAAAATCCATTTTTCAGAAGGTACTTCCATTGATTTTTACTAAATAAATTTCAATGTATACACAGTGTTCTACTTGTGTCTTTTTTTCTAAGTAAAATCTAAACTAGCTGTGTCTGGAATCAAAGCTCTTCTTTAAAAGTAAGTATTTGTCACATCCGAAGCCTGAACTGAGCATAGCAGTTGCCTTTTAATGAAGACAAAATAAAAAACTATGCAGTAGTGGCAAAACTGAACAAGAATGCAAAAACCAAAATCCCCCTCACTAACTTCTTCAAACTGTTTGGATGTATACATAATGTATATTAGCAGTAAGCAAGCAGCAGCCAGAGGCCCCAGTGAGTTTGGAGCTCTCACTGTGCTGATTATTATATGAACATAAGCAGGAAATATTCCTTCCCTCAAAATCACTACAATCGAGACAACAGCAATGCACATCAGGGCTCGCAGGAAGCAGTGTGGAAGAAGGATACTGAACCTGAGGGCAACTAATTGGAACACAAGATTGTGAAATCTATTGGCTGAACATTCAGCCGCAAGCTTTAGAGATTTTTTTTATTCCATAAAACAAGTCGACAAGAGCTAGAAATGAATCACTTGCGGCCTGTCTACTTAAGGGCCCTCATTAACCACGGGTATCACGGTGAAGATGGATCTTAAGACAGAAACGAAAAGAGACCAGGATAATGGTTGTGTCTAATGACTTGGTTGTAAAGGCACAGAATCTAATAAAGCACAAGTTAATAAGCTCTCACTATGAGAGAGCTTAGCATGGCAGAAAGGCATGGTGATGACAGAATTTCTATAACCAGATTATATAAATAACGTGGGATGGTAGGGAGA
The DNA here is from genome assembly GCA_013397845.1 of Melanocharis versteri. Classification (NCBI taxonomy): domain Eukaryota; kingdom Metazoa; phylum Chordata; class Aves; order Passeriformes; family Melanocharitidae; genus Melanocharis; species Melanocharis versteri. Next base: position 442,214 of record VZTG01003814.1, read on the forward strand.
GCCGTGGACAGAACTCCGCATTAAATATTAAGCACTTGCATTACCTGAGCTAGAGAATCCATCGCAGCAATCAGAAAATTGTTGCATACCCTTAATTTCATTGTTTAAGCTATTAGAAGGGGAAAGAAAAAGCAATAAATAAAGAGTTCAGTTTAAAAATATTTATAGTATCTGAGCTCTGGACCCATTCCTGTGCTGCTGCTCTGGTTATCTTTCTCAGTACATCAGGGGGTCTGAGCAGAGCCTACCACTCCTGAATCATCCTTTCTGACAGGCAGGAGTTGTGTGAGAGGAGACAGACGTATCATTACAAAGTCAATGACCTGAATTTTCCCAAGACTTGTAGTAAAAACAGAACATGATAATGAAAGTCTTTGCCTAGCTAGTTACAGTTCACTACCTTTCTGAAAATTCCAACAGTGAGTAAGCAGCGATGGAAAATTGCTCAGGGAGAACACTTTCATCCTTTCTCCAATGGAAATTTTATCTGGGAGAAAGAGACTGTTAGAGTTTGACCAAAATAAAAAAAGAAAGCATAGTTGCTGGTAAAACAGAACTTTATAGGATGTGTAAGCAAGACATCAGGATTTTAGGACAGCAATTAATAAAGTCACTCGCTATATTACTTCAGCTACTGCATCATATGATACATTTGCTGTTACTGAGACTCAAAACATTGTGTGAGTCACATTCGTAAATATACAGTATAATGCCTAATGACTTTTATCACATTTCAAAGTTTGTTTTCCTTTCTCTTGTTCTGGTTAGGACACTGATCAAACAATAGCCCAGAAAATATTTTGATTATAAATCCCACCCAAGTAATTAAAAAAAAAAAGGGAGAAGAAGAAGAACAGAATTAGAAGCAGAAAAAAAGAAAAAAAGAGAAGAGAATATGAGGCAGAAGTAGAACTTGCAATTTCAAAACTTGTATTAAGTAAATTATTATGACTCGGAAAAGATAGGTACAAAAAATATTTGCATAGCCACCACTGCTGGGGAATCTGAAAAATAGAAAACAACACTTGCTAAAAGCAAGCTGATTTCCAGGACAGGACAAAATGCTCCCACAACTTATTGCTGCTGCCCACCTCCCCCACCCAACCCTCCTCTTCTCCCACTCCTCAGCTCCTCTTCCTCACTCCTCACCCACCAGCGATGGCAGATGGCTACAAGAGCTGGAACAGGCTGCAAGGAATAGGTGTGTTCCAGAGGAAAGGCACTCCAGGACAAGCTGCTGGAGGCAGGGAGATTATCCAAGGCTTCTGCCATTGCTGGGCAGCAGCACGGCGAGCGTGGCTCCCCTCGTTCCTCCCGCTATCCTTGAGAGGAAGCATTCTGGAAAGCGTGTCTCTGAAAACGGGCCTGCTGACGACAGAAAACAGAGTAAACACGGCAGCAAGAAGTGATCACTCCATCTTTGCTCATCGTGCATCTGACAGATTCACACAGACCTGACATGACAGTCGCCTGCGACTTGCAGAGCCCCACAGCCGAGGGGGAGGGGAAGGGAGGGCAAAGTGGGATAAATAATGATACATCCACAATAACAAGGCAGTGGTGTGGAAATCTGTCAAGAAATACACACTCCTGATAATAGGAAGAAAGCAAGGCCTGATCTTGTTTAATACAAGGCTGGAGTTAACACATTCTGCTACATGGGGAATAAACCAGCTCCTTTCTTCAGGAGCAGAGGTGCCCCTACATCTGCATAATAGCTGTGCACAGCTTGGGATCACTTGATCTTCCAGACCCCCCTCTATTCCTCAGCTGGGTTGTTATCATCCTCTGTTATTATCTTCATATTTCCCCTGGTTATTATCAGCATGTTACTTTTGCCTTTATGTCGACTATCTACCTGGCAATTTTCTCCTCTCCAGCTGGCTTCCGTGTTTCCTAGGTAAGAAAACTAATGTTCTTCGCTCCAGAGTGAATGTCCTATTCATTATTCTCAATGTACTGTGACACAGCAATGCTGAATATCAAAAGCCTGCGTAAATTCCCATCTATTTCTCAGTCATATAGAACAATTAAGTAAACAACACAAATAGCAACCTGCCTTTTATCATCCCTACTGAATTTATGTTTGACTGCACTACATTTAACAATTGCCCAGACCTGCAATGCAAATGAATGTGTGGATAAACACTGTTTAATACTGCGCATTATGATGTGCCAGAGAGCACTTCCATTGTACCAGGTTCTTGATGGTAACCCAGATAAATCACTTTTCGTACCCAAACAGGCTGAAGCAGGATGCAATTAGTGAAAGAATTACTGCAAAGAAACTGTACTGATACTGCGATCAGCTGTCTGCATCCATACGGCTCCTGGACTGGCAGGGAAATGAACGCTTGCTAAGGGTTTGTCTCTGACCCAGTCTGTACTCTCAGTCAGGTCTCTGGAGGTAGGGCTGCCTTGATGTCACAGTCTGGGTATCCTGTTTCCCCCAGAGTGGTATTGAAAACTGTAGTCACCAGCATCTCACAGAATCACAAAATGGGCAAGGTTGGAAGGGGCCACAGTGGGTCCTCTAACCCAACCTCCTCGCTCTAGCAGGGTCATCCCAGAGCACATGGCACAAGACTGCATCTAGACAGTTCTTGAATACCTCCAGTGAGGGGAATTCCACAAAAATCTCAGAATCAATCTCAAAAACCTTAACAAAAGCAACAAAAAAGACTGACCTGGTTCAGAAGAAGCAACCGAGTGCTTCATCATTCTTGACAATCACACTGAGGTACACACTGGTCATTTGATCTTTCAGTTAAATAAAAGTTAAATTCCTTCTTGTCCTTTAAAATTTGCCATTACCACAGTAAAAGTCTTTCACCTTCTTTTACAAATGCATCAAAATCTGTAGACCTCAGCAAAGACACATGATCAGCAGCCAGCATTTCTCAGGCTTAGAAACTTAGGAGTTCTGCAAATTTTACCAAAGTGGAGGTCAAGCTAACTGTAAAGTCAGAACATGCAAAAATCAACTTACAACAACCTTAGATCAAAATCCAAATATGAAATATCCACATAAAGTAGTAATTAAAACTAATAAATAAAACAGCATTTAAGCCAGCATTATTTACCTTGTTTCTTCATTTAAAAACTCCAAAATTATAAGAATTTAAATGAAAATGTTGTTGTCAATTTCCATTTGAAAAGGCTATTTAAGGAGGGCTTAATGACTTCAGTTTTTTAAAGTCATTTTGTACTCATGGTTAATTAAATGCACAAGGACTTCCACTGAGAATCAGGATGTTCTAAATAATGTAATAATAACTTGTGTAACCAATTACTGTAAAATAAAACTGGATTATCCAATATGACCTGTCTTACTTCGGTATTCATAATTTTAAATCCCTTTTAATTAAATCCTCAGGGTACTATATTTAACGTAAAACAACCATGATCTTCTTTATAATATAAATGTAGTAGCCATAGTGGGTCAGGAATGAATTTTGATTCCACAACTGGGTGACTCATTCACCAGAAAATTTTCTGGGCTGTCATCCTATTTAAAAAACATTATGAGCCAATTTCTCAGCTGGTGTAAATAGGGTGTTGTAAATTGACTGTAACGGCACTAGGGCTTTATACCCCTGCTCTGTATTTCTAAGCAACAGAAAACAGAGAAAAGTGTACATGCATTCTTTCGTTTACTAATGAAGATGAGGTTTATTCTGAGAAAAATATATCACCTCTTCCCCCTCCCTCCTGGGCTTTTTGGTTTGGTTGCTAGGGGTTTTTGTTTTGTTTTTGTTGTTTTTTTTTTCTTGTAGGGGTTCTGGGGAGAGTTTGCATCATTGTGGGTTTGGGTTTTGGACTTTGTTTTTCCGTTAATCAGTGTTGTGCTTTCCAGAACAGCACCAAGGCCAAGTGAGAACTTGCTATCTAAAGGGCATGACAATACACATATCAAATTGGGGAGTGATTTTTCTGTGATGTTAGCAATCTACCCACACATGCTATAATAGTTTTTCCCTTTTTCTGATTTTTTCTGCCTATTTTTAAACCAGATGAACTATCCTTTCTACACAGTGAAGACCTGTGAGTATGTTATCTCCTCATTTTGCTTTTTACATAATTTAAGTAATTGTTATATTTATAAAACACAGATTTTCTCGAAATATAAGAAGTCAGGACTTAAGTGGAGACACACAGACATGCTTAATACCGAGTCATAGAAAATCTCAAAATGAATTTATCATATTTTTTCAAGTTACATGGATGAAACTTTGAAGATGTGTAAAATATGCTGCAGTTAGTATAGGCAAAATGTATTGCACACTAGATAATTAGACTGAATTTCATCTATACTACACTAATCTGGAGAAAAAAAAAAAAATAGGTAGGACCAAGACATGACCAGAGCATGTTAGAAGGTTGATTGTGGATATCTCATTGCTCATTTTTCTTTGCCATTGCTTTTCAGAAGATGCCTATGGAAGTTTAAATAATAGCTTAAGGCTCTGACACTAAAAATATAACAGAATTATGTAAAAAGCTGTTCAGATTTTTAAATTATGTGCTGTTTTCCTGTGAAGGCAAAGCATGTAAGAGAATCACTGATGAACAGATCAGGGAGTCCTGACCTCAGCACCAGGCAGGTACACAAAGCATTCATCACAATGCAGCTAAAATTCCATTTTGCTAATCAAAAATTATCAACTATTTAACAAGATTTAAGACCTTTACATTTACAAGGCCACTTGATTCTTTCCTTCTGGAACACTAAGCAATCTGTCTGACTTAGTCTTTATTCTTTTATCAGAAGATTTTATTGTCTAAAGAATATGGTCCCAGAATACATTCTGCCATATTGTCATGGTTTAGCAATGGTACTGCCCAACTCAGTATTCCCACTGAGACTCAACTGCAAGGGACCCCTTCTCCCTGGAAGACATCCCCTCTCCCTTTTCCCCCAGCCCCAGCAATGACAAGGCAGTACAGAATAACCTCCAAGTCCTAACCATGACCCCTCCTGGCTACTGCAAAAATTAACACTGCCCTGGCTGGAACCAGAACACATATATTACTTCTGTCATATCAGGAGGGAAAAAATAAAAAAAAAAAAAAGAAAAAAGTATTTTTCCTGCTTCTTTTAAAAAACTAACACACAAAAATTTTATCTTTAGTGGTCCTTACTCTTGGGATTGAGGCAATAGGACAAGAGAAAATTGAAGCAAACTGTTACCTACTGCTGTGGACTGAGTACAAATGCGTGCTGCAACTCTGAAATGTCAAATATAAGACAGAGATACATAAGGAGAAAAAATAAGTCATTCTAGAAAAGGTAAGGCTTGGTAACAGATGTGTTTTTATTGTTTTCATATTCAGTCCTTTATGTTAATATAGGAATATGCACTCTGTGTGCACATCATGTAATCAGCTCATTGGGTAAGCATTAAATTAGAGCCTATTTTCATGCTCAGCACATTGATGAGGAGATGAACAAAACACATATCACTGATTGGTAATTCTTGATTTCCAGTGGGGAGTTGTCCAGAAGTATTAAATCAAGAGCCACTGAACCATCCTATTTCTATTTGTTATTGCTGAATAGATTTTATCCTTTTCCTTCCTAATTTCTCACACTTTCTAAGTTTTCTTTCTGCACCAGCCCCGTTTCATTAGCTAACAAGTCTACATGTGCAAACAAATGTAGAAATATACGTATTTATTGTATTTTTTCCAGTGACACCAGGGAACTTTGGATGATCTAAATAAATAATTGTAATGTGTGGGTTGTGCTCTCTAAATTTTCTATCTTGTAAAAGTTTTAACAGTGTGGACATTACAAATAATCTGTTTGACCAACAAATAGAGAATACTATAGATCTTAAAGAAAATGAGACTTTTTTCTTCTTTTTTTTTTTTTTTTNTGAGATTTTTTTTTTTTTTTTTTTTTTTTTTTTTCCTCCTCTGTCTCCTAATTAATCCTTCCCTGAGTAACACTTTCCTCTTGCTAGGAAAATGAAACAACACAAAATAAAACGTGAACAAAACCACTGGAACCCTGCTTTACCATTTGAAGGTCATAAAATATCACAGATACTAAGATATAAGACTATCCAAATTCTTGCTGTAGAGGTAGCTGAAGTGGAGTCCTCTTTCTTTATATTAGCGTTTGATCCACTGGCTATTTTTCAAAATAAATTAGAACTGAACACATTTCAATCACCCTAGTGTGCTCTAGCTATTGTAAGCAGCAAGTGCATAACTCTTCTCAGCCATAGAAAATCTCTGAGCCTTCTCCAGGAATAGTTTTAGGTGGGTTTTCAGACACAGCTCTTATATATCACTATAATGAGTGGCACTTTCTTTTTTTACAGAGGCTGGTCTCCTGGTTGCTTCTCAATGCTCCCTTGCATCACTGGATAGAATGGAAGCATTTTCTCATTCTACATACTTATCTTAGTCCCCAGTTATTGTTATGGCAGGAACTAACTCAATAACCAAAAATATTGCAGTGATGACATTCCAAAATTTCAGCTGAAAATTGCCATATCTACTGTCCTTCATATCTTTAGTCTTTCAGATGAAAAAATGGGTAAATTCTGATGGGAAAATATTAATAATTTTGCTGAAAGTACATCCTTCCACTGAAGATTTTCCATTTACCTTTGGAAAAAAAAGTGTTAGCTACAATTTCTTACGTTGTTTTTGCTTAGAAACTAGAATGAATTTCATAACTATGATGTCAGGAATATGGCTAGCAATAGATCCCCTATTACCTCTGTCTTAAGCCCTACTCTTTAACTTCAAGATAACCGCAGGAGTCTTTAATAATTATTTTTGCAAAAATTCTCTTTTTTAAGGCCACGCTGCATGTCTTACCACAAGTTGCCTTGTATGTATAAGGTACATTGATAACTGAGCACTTTCTAGGGACAGTAGAACAATATCAAAGATTAATAAAAATCTATTATAAATAAATATAAGAGATTAATAAAAACAGTGTGAATAGGGAATATTTTCCAGAAAAATATGTATTTTAAATAATGTAACAATTTAGTGAGTCAGGGATAAAATGTCCCACATATGTCAGTCTGTCAAAAGCACAAATCAATTATCATAAATCAGAAAAAGACATAACATGAAATAAAAGAAAAAAAAATCAAAACAACAACAAAAATATCTGGTTTATTTCATGCTCAGTTTATTTACACATTTATTAAGAAGCTTTAGGCCATCTATATTCAGAAGATTTTTTTTTTTAATTTGGTGGGAAATATGAGAAAAGGAGTCTAAATATGCAAAACCTGAAAAAAACATAGTTGCAATGAAGTTTCACACTCATGGTCTGCAAAGCATGTATGTAGCTGTCATCATCACAGCTCATAAAAACTGCCTACGTAAAGTCACAAGTGCTCAGGGTTTACCAGGAGCCAAACAGGCAGATGGATCATTCTCTGTATATGCGTCTACATAGTTTTACTCTTGCTGCATACCACTGATCATCCTCCCTCCATCTGCAGGCTCTCTTAAACTGCATGTTTGTCCTTTTTGAACCCCAGAGCAAGCCTTTATAAATAGGAGAACAAAAGTGTGGGATGATGCGGTGTACATGTACTCTGTAGGCACTTGACCCAGCTCCAATGGGCATGACACTGCATATGTGTACAATTTATCATATAATTTTATTCTTTAGTTCATTATAAGTCCCAGCTTATACGTCCTCCACACTGCCTGATTTTGGTATGCTTTGAAATTCAGCTTCGGGATGTGACAATTGGCATGCTGATAAGGAAACTTGGTTGGAATATATGAATGTAAGAATATCCATATTAGGTTAAACCAACTGGGGTCTACTCCAGTAAACTGCTTCTAACAATGGACCAAAGTCTGGAGGACACGATACCAATGGAGAGCAACAATCTGTATCTCTCCTTATCATTTTCCTCTCCTCCAGGTACTTCTGTATCAGACATGTGCTGAGCCAGATGAGGGGCTTTTGTGTTTCACAACGCTTGATAGGTTTCTTCTGCATAAACTTGTCCAATCTCCCCTTATGTCCAAACAGATGTTTCACATACAAAATATTCTTCAGCAAGAACTTGCTCCTGTCTTGTGTCTTGTATAATAAACTATGACCTCTCCTCTTAAAAAAAAAAAAAAAAAGGTAAGTTCTGTGAGTTTCATTTGACTGTCTCTTGTTCTTCAAATAGAAGAGACTGTGAACAGTTTAATCTCTGCCCACTGTCTTCACACCACTCAAGAGTTTTTTAAATTTCTGTCACATCCTTCCCCCATGTCAACTCTCTTCCAGACAGAAGACTTGTAGCTCACACAAGGGTTCCATGTATGAAAGCTGTTACAGACAGTTGATCATTCTTATCACCTTTCTCTGCATTTTTTCAGTTCTCCTTCATGAATTTGAGATGAGAGGCTCAGGACTGCATAGAATTTTCCAGGATATGTCAGAATCCATGACTTCATGTGGTGGAAGTGATCTCTGTTTTGCTCTTACTTCTTTTATAATTCCTAACACTTGCTTTATGATGGCTACTGAACACCAGTTGACATTTCAGTGCAAATCTCTTTCTCAGCAACAAAAAATTACTCCTGACTGGCAATAGTTATCTCAGTGCACTCTGTATATGAAAGTAGAATTCTTTCCTTCCTCTCATCCTTTTACATTTTACTATGCTGAATTTCATCTGCCTTTTTTTTCGCTCTTTCACTTATCTCATAAAGATCTACAGCAATTTTTTCTAGTCAGACCTCATCCTACCTTGAATAATTTAGTATCATCACCCAACTCTATTACATCACTGCTCACCCTGTTATGCAGGTCACTGATAACCATATTAAGCAGAACAATCCCCTGCACATATTCCTGTGGAATTCTACTGCTCATCTCCCTTCACTGGGAGAATTGACAACTTACTTCTACTCTCTGTTTCCTGTTTTATAAAAAAATATTCATCTAAGTTATGGTCTTTTTACCTCTTACGTGTGACTGCTTAATATCTAAATCCAAATAGATTATATCAATCACATCCACTTTATCCGTATGCCTGCTGACCCTTTCAAAGACCTCCAATAAATTTCCAAGACAGTAGTTCCCTTTGCAAAAGTCATGCTGACTTTTCCAAGGTAAAGTGCATCTATTCATATCTACACCAACTCCATTCTTAATTACAGTTTCTCCTAATTTTCCTGCTGTAGACACCAGGTTTACAAGCCAGCATATCTGCAAATGTTGTGCAGATTTTTTTTTTTTTTTTAAATTGGGGGTTTTTGTTTGCCACCCCCCAGTTTTCAGCAGAGGAGTTTTAAAGGTTAGATATTGTCATAGATTGGCCATGAACCAATTGTAGAAGTTGGATACGCTTCCAGATCCCATATTTAAAACAGAGAAAGCCGCGAAAAAGCCTTCTTTTGTTTCCGGCTTTTGAACAGGTGACCGCGGAGCCCGCGCGGTCCGGCGGGGCCAGGGAGGCTCGGCCCGGCTCGACCGGGGCAACGCGGCCTGGCCGGGCGGCCTGCACTGCGGCGCGGACCTGTCAAAGCTCGTCGCTGCTGAGCCAGGCCTGCTCCGCTCGGCTTCGGGAGGAGCCCAGCCGGGCCCCGCTCAGGCCACAAGCCGCTGAGCCGTCCTGCCGGCCCGCAGGAGACCATGCGGCTGAGATCGGGGGCANTCCTGCACTTCGATTGTCCCACCGGCCTGAAATCCTGCACTTCGATTGTCTGAAATCCTGCACTTCGATTGTCCCGCCCCTGCCCAGCACCCGATCACCTGACCATTGGCTGAGTCCCAGAGAGGTATTAACTCTTTCTGTGCACCTACAGATACTAATCCTCCGTTGAATAAGAGAGGGGAGGAGGGCGAAGACACTTGAGGAGAACAACACGGAGACTCCAAAGTCAGTGAAGAAGACAGAGCCGAAGCCCAGAAAGGAGAGAATGAAGAAATATCCCAGGTCTCGGGACTGAAATTCTTTTGTAAGCCATGATGAAGACATAAACAATCGGACTGTTATCCGTGTAACTCATAAAAAAGCATGGGAGGATGAAGCGTTCAAACTACAAACACGAGCAAAGACATCTGTACTAAAGCCAGCAGATGTTGAAGTAACTGTGATCCAGTGAGAAGCTTGAACAGAGAGAGATAAAGTGAGGAAGACCTCTGCCCCAGGGAAGAAGGGGAAGATCTCTATTTTCAGAGATGAAGATAATCTCAGAGATGATGAAGAGAACCTTTACTTCTAAACAGCTCATCCTTAAAAGTGTACCCCATGGGTCAGTGGCCCACAGATGTAGTTGTGGAAAGACTACCAGACGTGGGAGAGACTTTCACAGTGCAAACAAGTTTCCACCCTGGGCGGCTGCTTTGCTGTGACTTTGAAGCTACGAGAAAACTGTTTCTTGTAGAAAAGTCTCCATGGCATGGCAAAAGAAACTCCTCTCCCTAAATGAACTCAAGAAAGACTATTTTAGAGGTAGTAAATTGACTAAAAGGTCCAAGTTTAATCTCTTTACATTGTCAGTGGAAAAGGAAAGATGAGAGGCAGAGAGGAGGAGAAATGTTCTGAAAGTTTATTCTGATTCTTATTATTTTCCTATTAGTTCTATTAATAAAGTTTTTTTTATGCTCTTTTAAGTTTTGAGCCTGCTTTACCTCCTCCTAATAATATCTCACAGCAAAAACAAATAAATGATCTTAGTGAGTACACTGGTGTTTAACTAGTACACAACCACTACAGATATCAGTGTTATTAATTCAGCTACTTCATCTCTGAGTTTCTTCAGAAAGTCTAAACATTCCATGCTCCTATCAGGTTGGTTCTCTTCACTTTGGCAGTTAATTCCATAATCTCTGCTTGTGTCTTAAATATGTCTTCTGGAAATTCTCTGCAAAGAAGAGAGAGAATGAAGAATTCTGCATACAGATAGAAGAGTCAGGAAAGTTGATTCCATCCGAGAAGGAAGCTTTTCAATTCTGTAAAGTCCTCTAAAAAGCAGAAATCTAAAAAGCAGGTGCTTAATTTCCCTATTTAGACAGAAAGCCAAGATATTTAGCTTTTCTTTTTAGTTTAGATACTTACTGGGGCTGCAAGGATGTAACCACAGTCTTTCTAAGAAATTACAGTATCTACATATGATATGGCTAAGGTTGTTTTGTTTTTTTTTTTCCCCTTGAGGTTTTTTGGGCTTTTCAAGCCTAAGAGATGATCTATTTGTCTTTCCATTCTGTAGTTACCAGATATATAAGCAGTTTCAACTAGAAGAGAAACATTCTCATACCTAGAGCTTGCTTTTAACATCCCCTCATTCTTTAAAATAGGTTATCTTAAAATACTGCTGCTAATTTCTGCTTGTTCCCCTTATAGAACATAGTACAGCCTTATGCAAGCAACAAGTAACTCTAGAAAATGAAAAATTACTGGGAAAATAAAAAAAAAGACTCGATAATTTATGATAGCAGCACTGACAATATGGAAAAGTAATTGCATGCATGTGTAGCCTACAGAAGTACCTCTTAACCTTCCTGCAGTAACTACTTGCACGGTCTCCTGCCATTTAAGAGGTTGGTTTAAGGTAGTGTCTGACATTGCATTTGTGGTGGGATAAGTGCTCAGCCGGACAGGTATTGCAGCTCAACAGAGATACCTTAATTTATTCAATTGCAGTAACTACTTACTTATATTTAAATGATTTGAAATAGGAGAATTGTGTCTCTGATGAAAAGAATATAGTTTGTAACTGTTTCTACTCCAAGCTCTTACACATTAGAAAATGAGCAAAGGCTTATTCTCTTAAGGAGAGACTGCTTGGTCAGCACATGTTCTGCAAAGTAGAAGATGGACAATACACGGTGTAAGGCCGTGTGTTCTTACAGCAATCATCTTGTTACTGCAGAGCTTTGTGCACTCTGCATTCTCTTCTCATTATAATCTTTATCCTGTTCAACTATAAACTCATTAGGCTCCGTCAATATGACAAGCTGTCCAGTTTGCCTCTCTCAGCTATTTGGATATTTGCTAATAATCATCTTTTTTTATTTCACTTCCATAAGTCAGCATAAGTAATGTATGACTTCAGCCGTCTTGTATGCCACAGCAATTTGGCCATTGGCAATGTGTGACAGTCTGAATTTTGATCATCTGGCTGAAACAACACATCTTTTTAAACATATTTTTCTAAACATTGCTAATCTACACTTTCAGTTAAACCACATGCAGTTAGAATTGTGTCTTATTTTGAATAAAACAATTGTAACCTCTTGTTCTTTATACTATCCTGAACTTCATAAAATTGAATTGAAAATTACATATTGTGTATTTTTACAAATTATGATGGTCTTACCTCTATATTTTTATGTTTATATGCACATTCTGGAAATTCACCATTTTTTTTCAGCTCCTGAAAGGGACCTGTAAAGAAAAAAACATGGTGTTCTGCTTGCACTGTGATTCCAAAGTCCAGGGATACTGTTCTAGAAACCTGGTCTAGTAGAAGGTGTCCCTGCCCATGGCAGGGGGCTTGGAACGAAACAATTTTTAAGGTCCCTTCTGACCCAAACTGTACTATGATTCTATGAAATTGCAACAGCTGAAAGCATTTTGAAAACACAGAAAATACCAAGTATTTTATCTTCCAGGTTTTCCTCCTTTTTTCTTGTTAACTGAGAGACATGACAGACTTCTTATTTTAAGGTATGAAAATATAGCTGTGTACCTTGGTACCTTGGTAAAGTGCATCTTTTAAGATGCACTGCTGGGAATGGTTATGAAAGAAATGTTGCCTAATTCCAACAGTTTCATTAAAGTAGAAACCAAAATAAATTCTAGAGAAGATATTTGAAATTATAATTTGTAAATTTTGATAGAAAACAATGGAACTTGTTCCCTCTAATCCATCTATCTTGGTTCATGGAGGTAGGGGAATAACTGCTGGATAAAACCAAAAATTTAAGAAAGAAGTATCATAATTTTTTCTAAGCTGCAATTTGATCATTAACTAACAGTACAGATGCATTAATAGAATTCTAAAAATTTAGATTAAATGCCTAATTAACTTGAGAGAAGTAATTTGGTTTATAATCAAACAAAGATCACTTTTCAGCGCTCAAAGATTATTTTTGGTATAATTATTTTTGCTTAAGCACCATTTGAATTGCTGAGGCGGAATTGCTAATTATCTAATTTGATATTGATTACATTGCTGTATTGTTTATTTTTACTTAAATATAATTAATGTCTTGATACTGATTATAGTGACAATTGATGTACTATTACTCTTGTTCAAATATTTTCATACAAATATAAAATACTGAAATAATTTTATGAATGTCAGTAATCTTCCTGTAAGATAGTGGACTAAGAAGCTTTAGTAACATTGTAGAGGTTAACTGGTCTTTGTGTCTCCTATTTCAAACATAAGATTTTAAAGTTTAGTTTGAGGCAATAATTTTCTTGGTTTTGTTATAACATCTCAAGAAGATATTATATGTATTTTTTGACTGAAGCAGTAAGATCTAGACACAGTGTCTAGATATTAATTATAGAACTAGGAATTATGTGGTGTGTTGTTAGAAATTAATGATGTCCAAATTAAACAGAATGTTGCATTTCCTGATGAAATGCACTTGATTACTGAACTGTGCCAGTTCAACTTGCTAAGAGGATACACCATTGGTCATTAAAAAAAAATTCCTCGGAACCAGACTCAGTGAAAGTGTCTGATCCTTAGTTTTTTCTCCATAAGGACTAAACATGGTACAAAAAGCTTCAAAGTGCGCAAAACAGTGCAGAAGATCTCTGTGAACAATTAAACAGCTGTCTTCTGTGTTCTCTGCTAATTCTGCTCATGCAGTTTAGGAACAGCAATGCCCAAACAGGCTAATGTATTGTCCTGGTAATTTCAGTAGCATTTTGACATACATGGCACACTTGTGGCTGCAGATCAATCACTTCTGCCCATCAAACATTCCAGACAGTGAGTCTTTACAGAAGGACTGATACAGCATCATGCTATTGAGACCTCTGGTTATTTCAGCCACAGTGAAATACTACACAGCAGTATCATAAGAATGAAAAACCCAAGAAAAAATAGCTAATTCAATAATCTCCATAATTTTACCATGATCAAATTCTTACCCCTCACTTCAGGAAATGCACCAGTTAACATGCAAAAAGACCCTTGTGGTAACTTCTCTTTTGTTAATAACAAACTGGAATTTCACCTAGAGTCATGCAAGATAGTTTGCAAAACACACTTCACCCCAAGAGTCGTGAAAAAGGGAGCGTCTGATACTACAGATTGTTGATGAAATCACTGACTTTTGAATAGGAAACATGAGCTGTCCCTAAATCATGTTTTTTATCCAATAACTGACCAATGTGAAATATATAAAAGGCCTGAAACAAAGTGCTGGGTAGAAGGACAGGTATTCCTTCAGCTCCCTTTCTTGTATCTTGTCAGTGAGGAGTTGAAGCTGAAATGCCCTGTGAGGAAAATTGAAAGCAAGGCTCCAGCTCTGTGGGGAGCTCTAATCAATTGACAAAAGGAGCATCATATTCAGACCTCAAGAAAATGTTACGACTGTTGCTTCTGTGTTTTGTGCTAGGTTTGATAGTGTCAGCACTGAAAGAGCATTCTGCACACAACTAAAGCATGAGGCCTTTCATAGAAATTCCTCTTGTGGTTCGTAACAGAGCTGGGAAACAGAATTGCTGAAAAAAATAAATTGAAAAAAAAATAAATACGTTCTGCAAACAAATTAGGAACATTTTAAATCAGCTCCAGGTTTCTGGAGTCTCTGCTCTGATTCTGCACTGCAGTCAGAATATACAACACTTTGTGCCTCTCTGGACCAGAAACCTGGTTTCATGATTGACAGATTCAGGATCCTCAGTCAGATTAATAACCAAACTCATCCTTAATACATCACCCAATGACATCAGCAAAAGACAGGGATATGGTTGTTGCAGCCAGGAAAAAGGATTTTTTTTACCCCAATAATAAAGGAGAAAGGTTGTCAAACCATGGTACTTCAGTAGAATGATGTCTATGGCAGACAAGTTAAAGACTTGAAGACCTATTTTTTATTTAGCAAACACACACCAAAAAAAAAAAAAAAAAAAAAAAAAAAAAAAAACAAAAAAAAAAACACCAAAAAACCAAGACAAAGCCAAGATGAAAAAGGCACTCAGAGTGCAACAGGAAACCTTTTAGCGGCTCTTGAGCCAGTCAATATTCCTATGCTACACGTTTTCTTTTGCATCCCATGTGTACTAATGACAGATTAACGAGCCACATAGGCAGAAGTGGGAGTTAGAAAGCCAGTTAGATGCTGTGAATTTTCCCAAACGTGTCAAAATAAGAAAAGTGACTGTGCTAAATAACTCAGTGCTGATACACTGGAGAAAATGAGTGCTTAATAAAATTCGGTGCTTTTATTCGCCTCCATGAGGCATGGTGATGGTGATGAGGCATGGCTCCACACTGAGAAGCATAGAAGTACACATACAACACAGATAAGAGTATATAAATCTTCAAAATCAGTATTTCATTTAAAGTTAAACTTCCAGTCATCTGCTTAAGAAAGAAGATTCATATGTCATACTTATATGAGTGCCAGAGGGTTTTTCTCATTATTTTTTGTTACAGTAATGTCTCGAAGACATGGATGGAGCCTTCATGGATGGGTCTTTTTAATAGTTATCTGTATGTAGAAAATTGTAGGAAACTGAAAATAAGTACACATCTGAAGAGGACACTTCTAGCTAAGCATCACAAGTCCCTGCTTCTCTAGCACTCATCCCTGGAAAGAAATTTTGTGAATCAAGTGCTTTGGCTTTATGTTTGACCTACAGCCTTCCTGGCTCACTGACAGTAACCCTGCGGAGGTAGAAAAGGAAAGATGTGGAGGCAAATACTACTTGGCAGCCCATTTCTAAGCTAATGTCAATTTTAGTTTTGGCCTGAAGTGCAAATGTGAAACTGCCAAGACATTTTGGGTGAAGATACAGGAAGAAAAGATTTATTTTAGACTTTGTGAAATGGTAGACTTCCAGCATTGTCTTCAGAAAAACAAAAAAAATCTCGTTTGAAGCCCCCCAGATCATTTTGTAGAAGCATTTTACTGATCTCTGTTCTTGTATCTGTTCAGTACAGATAGCTGTCTTTGCCAGAGGAAAATTTTCTGTTACATGGATGGGGACTGATTCCAGACAATAACACTGTAGAAAACCTAACTAGCTGTTATGGCTCACCTCTCCAAAACTAACACATAGGTGGAAATTTGCTATTGATCCTCGTAGCACTAGAAGTTCCCATGACACTGTCCTTTTGAAAGAAAGAAAAAGGGTACTTGAAAGACAGAAAAGTCAAACCACTCACTTTCCACATGAAGGTGAACAGACTAACCCATTACCCAGACAGTACAAATACGTGCTCTATTCAGCCATGGTTCATGCTTTTAAGTATCACCTGCTTGTAGAAAGCATTAGCAAACTTGGGGGAACTATGAAAACAGCAACATGCACAGCTCTTCCATATTAACATATCATGGGATGGAAATGTTCCAAAAGTAGCCTTGAACCTCAGCAGGGTAGATTAGAGGAGGAGAGATGAGCTCCCACACAGCAATTTTAATTACTAGGAAATCAAAGTTGGACATCAGACATGAGACTTTTCTCTCTAAATCAAAAGGACAGCAGCAAAGCAATCAGCTTTGTGCTAGACGAGGAAAGGACCTTCCCCGTGGAATGGATGATCTAAGAATGCGTCTGAAAATAACCATGACAGCAGCAGAAAAAAACACACATCTGTGAGCTTGCAGCTTCCTCCTGTACTGACTTGGTGAAAGGTGAAAAGGAGGCACACAGAATATTTCCAACAAGCTGTCCATATATTTTGCAGGTTGATGCCATCTTCGGTATTGAATTCAATGCTGTGAGTTTGCTGACCTTCCACAAGGAGAAGAAAAGAGTATGTAATTTTTAATGGCTATTGACTTTTTTACTACAGGAAGTGTCATCATTTATGATTTCATTTATCTGAGTCAATATTTTAAAACTAAGTTCTTAGATCAGAAGCTTGATTTTTTCATTATTTAGAAAAAATATAAAACTACCTTTCTGAGGTCAACTCATAATAAAGCAAGCAATGGATTTATGGTTTATGCCTAATATGTCTTAATGTTAGGAAGGATAGAGGGATATAACAGTCTTAAAAACAAATAGTAAGCATGAGCTTAAAACTAATAAAAGGAAATATAAGGTGAGCCAACTACTGTAAATATCACACATATTTATCTCCAAAGCTTTGCTATCACTGACTTTCTGAACAGTACCAGACAAATAAAAGCAAGTGGTCTTAATTGTCAGTAGTCTCTATGCTGAAGAAATATCACTTATTAATGACAGAAAAATCATAATTTCATTCATATTAACCCCTCCCTGAAAGAAATGCTTTTGAATGGAAATTTTCCTAGTTTCACTTTGATTTTTTTCCTCCATGTTATACCAAATGCATTGACATTTCTGAAGGCAGTTCAGTGATGTCTGATTTTGGCTTCACCATTGAAAAAAAAGTCAAAATCTCTCATAAAAAGTCTTATAATAGTTAAGGATTTAAAAAAATTGCATTTGTAAGTTTGAAAGGCATTATGCAGGCACTTGCTGTAGACAGGAAAGCTCTTTAGCCAGGTTGTCCAGCTTAGAAAGGTACCGCACACCCCTGAGCTCACCTGCTTTCATCCCAATGAAGGGGAGAATCATTTCCCATAATATTAGAAGCATTTTACTGACAGGCCATGTATGCCATTAGCATGCCTTTAGGAGCACCTGACATGAAGGTATGCAAGATTTGAACCTTGAGTGCTGTGTTCATTTTTGGGTACCTCACTTCTAAAAGGACATTGAAATACTGGAGTGCGTCTAGAGAAGGGCAACAAAGCTGGGAAAGTGTCTAGAAAACCTGTCCTATGAGGAACAGCAGAGGGATCTGGAGTTTAGTCTGGAGAAGAGAAGTCTCAGGGGGGACCTCGTTGCTCTCTACAACTAGGTGAAAGGAGGCTGTAGTGAGGTGGGGTCAGCCTCTTCTGCCACATCTGAAGTGAAAAGACCAGTGGAAATGGCCTTAAATTATACTAGCGGAGGTTCAGATTAGATATTTGGAAAAAATTCACTGAAAGAGTGGTTAGGCACTGGGATAAGCTGCCCAGCGAGGCGGTGGAATCACCATCTCTCAAAGTGTTCAAGAGGTGTCTGGATGTGGCACTTGGATATGTTTTAGGGGTAATTATGGTGGTGCTGGCTTGATGGTTGGAGTAGATGAGCTTGAAGGTCTCCGCCAAACTTGATAATTCTCTGATTATGTCATTCTGTGTTTTATTTTTTGATCACTGCTGTAGAGTCTTGAATACACCATTTTTTGTGTTCAGACTTGATCTCTCTCACTCAGCATCTTACTGGAGTGCAACAGTGCTTCCATGCCTGTTTTCACATCATCCACCTGGCTCACAATTGTTTTTTCATTGATTTTTCATTGATTAGATGATCTTGAAGGGGTCTTCCAACCTTGATGATTCTGTGATTCTGCAAAGATGATTAAAATATGCCTGCCCAGAAGGAAGCATCAAAATGCCTACCCACTCAGGAGTATACAAAGTAATTATCATCCAGTAATGACTTTAAAATTAAGAAAATATGTTGCATTTTTGAGCCTCAGGCTAAGTTTACTTATTCATTGTCTGAGACTGAATCTGAAGAAGTCTCCAACATTGATACAGACATTTTAAATATTTTGCTAGAGGCTAATTTTTAAATAACTAACTGACTAATTAGTAACATCAAAGTGTGGAACTCTGCATCACCTTTGGTATCCACCTACTGCCATAAATAAAACTTCTCATATGCTGTGGCAGTATCTTCAGTACTGAGTCGCTCTTGATAGCTTTTTGAGTGAAGGCAAAGGACAGCTTTCAAAGCTGAAATTCTGAGTAAAAGGATGCAGCAGATGTAGTCTTCAGATTGCCCAAGTCCCCGTGATTAAATGGTTGTCTTATTTCACTAGGCTGAGCATGAGAAAATGTTATTCTGCTCCAACCTGAGTCCTTCGCAACATATGGAATTTCTTTTAAGGAAAAAGCAGGTGAATATACAATTTCTGGTGCCATCTTCTCTACTGCAAACACCTTCTGTCATCACCTCATCTCACCTCCTTTCTAGGATTTTTTTTTTTCTCCCTGCCTCCGTTTATCCTTACTTTTGTCATAAGTGAGTTTCTATTGGAAGACTGTGTTTGACTTCTCTGTTCTGCCAACTCTTTCTGCTAAAGCAAAAATAAATCATTAAGAAGTCTGGGTCAAACAAAGCAAAACAAATAGTCTATAGTCAGTGCTTCAACATGTCTGAAAAATAGGAATGACTCCACACTTATTAATTCCTAGTAGACTGTTCGATCTGCAGCGTTCTGTGCTACACAGACAGCATAAAAGGGAATCTCCCTTCCTGCTCTGAGTCTCTCAACCTTTTTCATTCTTTCTGCCACGGACAGAAGAAAGGACAGCTTAGAGGAGGCAGACAACATTCTGTCTTCTTTTGGGATTTCCTTGGCAATTCAAAAAGTCTGTCTGCCAAACTTTATCTAAAGGCCTTCAATCCACTAAGTTCTGCCTTGCATCATTGGGAGGCAAAGAAAAGACTGTCACTCAAACGACCCCTACCCCGCACTGGCATAGCATCTTCTAGTTGCAAGAAAACAGCATTATTTTAGTTAAATTAAAAGAAAAAAACACCAAAAATGAAAAACAAACGAACAAAAAGCCTCAAAAAAAAAAAAAAAAAAAAAAAAAAAAAAAAAAAAAAAAAAAAAAAAAAAAAAAAAAAAAAAAAAAAAAACAAAAAAAAAAAAAAAAAAAAAAAAAAAAAAAAAAAAAAAAAAAAAAAAAAAAAAAGAAAAGAAAAAAAAAGAAAAGAAAAAGACAAGGCAGACACTTGAAGTTCAGGCCCTGAAAACACTACTACTAAAACTCATTTATTCATCAGCAAAATGCAAGAGAAGAATACAATTTAATGTCTTCATTACACCACAGAGCCAGACTAAACTCAGCATGGGAAAGGGTTTAAGACTATCTTATGCTGAATTCAAGTGATGTATATAATTAAAATAACCAATTAACATAACTAAATATTCCAAGGATTTCCAACACCCCTATTAACTTGGTATATGAGTGTCTCACAGTCTTAGATGTATTTTCTTCTCAGTAGCACTGTCAGATAGCAAGGTATTATTAACTCCACACTTGGAAACTGAAGCTCAGAGTGCTGAGGTGGTGTTTGTCTGTGCATTGACATTCAAGCATGGCAAGATCCATGGGTAATTAGGACACATGGTCTATAAAAATACCCTGAAACTTCCCGGGTTCAAATTCACATCTCTGCCAGCCTCCAAACACCAGCTCAAATAGAGCCAGTCCAGCACTTCTGTGGGGTCTTGTTCTGCACAGTTTTAGTGGCACCGCAAAATTTACACAAAAATAGGGAGCTGAACTGGGGCTCTGAAAATGAGAGAGTCAATACCCTCAGTGCCAGGCCATCCTTCCTTTTTAGGTGTTGAATTATGCCAAGGACATTTAACAAAAGGCAGATGCTTTGGAGCTGATCTTTGGGCTCATCACTACTTAAGAGGAATAGGAATGACACAGCAGGTATATGTTATGGTAATGCTACCTCCTTTATAAAACTAACATACAAATAATGTAAAACTTTAAATAGAATTTCTCAGTTCACCCTTGCTCTACATAATCCCCAAGTCATTTATAACAGTGATAATGAAAAAAAAAAAAAAAATGGACCATAGTAATAGCATTTTGTACCCCCTTTACAACAGTGTGACTGACAAAACGGGACAGAAGGAGACAGCAAATTAGACCCCCTGTGTGTATTTTATTGTTTTCCGTATTTGAATGCTAATGGCTTTCACATTTATTCAGTTCACAATGAGCAGGCACATAAAATACCCTATCTGCCCTACACAGTCACTTATATTCCAAAAATGGTGTGTAGATACTTTCAGTGAAATTTGGGCCACATCATTTTATCGATTTTCCAGCAGTCTAGCAAAATCAATGGACAACTCTGCTTAGTAATCAATGGTATTATCTGACCATTAGCTGGTATTAGAAGAGAGATTCAAACATCTGATAGACATAGCTAATAGCACACACATCTCTTTAAAGCTGTGCAGATCAAGCCACAGAGGTGATGGCAACTTTATCTCATATGGAAAAGCTGCTAATAGAAAAGAAAATAACAGCAGGAAGAAATGTTGCTATCACATCATTTCTTAAAGAAGGCAACTCACCAGAAAGCAAGTTGTCAGGGCTTTTGGTATATTGGCATTGCCCAATATAAGAGGGACTTTTTACAAAGTAAAGTCATGGAGTGATAGGGCAAGGGGTAATTGCTTTAAATGGAAAGAGAGTAGGTGTAGATTAGATATTAGGAAGAAATCCTTCACTGTGAGTGGTGAGACAATGAAATATGTTGCCCAGGGTTGTGGATGCTCCATCCTTGGAAATGTTCAATGCCAGGTTGGATGGGGCTCTGAGCAATGTGGTCTAGTAGAACGTGTCCCTGCCCATGACAGGGGGGTTAATATCGGGTGATCTTTAAGGTCTCTTTCAATCCAAACCACTCTATAATTCTACGATATTAAAAGTCACACCAAAATCTGCAGCATTTCAGATTAGTAGGTGCTGTTGAAAATCTTACCCATTTCTGTCAGCAACAGGAATCTGTGAGCAAAACCTTGAGCACATCCATTAAGCCCCAAATCTTGTCAATTAATTTTGTGCACTTTTTACTTCCAGTTAGTACTAAGAAAAAGAGCTAACAGGGTTCAATAACCCTAAAACCAGAGCCAATTCACCAGATGGACTTTGAAATCACACCTTACATTGTCAAATGTATGTGTTTTCAGGACTTGTGATATTATTAGCCATGCTGCTTCCCTTGATCCGTGCTGAGTTTTGAATTGTTCAGGCACCATTTGATCAAGCTAAAAAAAAAAAAAAAAGAAAAAAGAGTGCATATGTGTGCTACAGTAACTTCAAGTAGAAACGCAGATAATTCCATTTGCCTCAATGATAGAGACTTCCTGCACGTCTTAGATTTAATGCCCAGTAGGGCAAGACAATTAGGAGGTGTTGTCTAAACCAGTTAGATACCTGGTGAAACTGAAGCAACATGTTTAAAGCTATCTCAGCTGACTTTATTTTATATTCTATTAATTTCTGCATGGGTATGGCTGGGTGTCACTACAACGGTGGTACCAGTGTCTATGTCAGTATACCCGCTCCTTTGGACAGAATTTTACTTAATGCCTTCAGGTTTTTTTTTTATTCATGAATGCTATTTACTGCAATGCCAACATCTTTGATTATCTCTCGTCCCACCAGAATTTTAAAATGGGGGGTCTATCTCAATGGAACCAGACAATGAGCTGATATGATAATTGCTGATATGAGGTGGGAGTGCTGTAAGACCCACCCTTGGTTTACCCCCAAACATTCAGCAGTACATTGAAGAAAATTAAAACCCTTGTGGGGAACTATATTTCTGCCTTTGGCCATGCACTGATCCATTAATTACTGACAGTCCAAAAAGCTGTATTGAAAATATGGCAGAATTCATAAATTCAGTCTCTCCCAGTCTGCACACGAGAAAAATACTCCAAGTGATCTGGATCTCATCTTGTACAACAGATAACAAAATGATAGCAGCATGAGATTTGTTCTGAGTAGCAGTTTAGCAAACAAGTAATACCAGGGAGATCAGGAACAAATTCTTTGTTTATTTGATTTCTACATTCTTGAAGAGTCCCATGAGTACTGGTCTGGAGGTGTGCTACTTTGAATCTGGCTTTTTATGCATAATTAGCTACTCACTGGATCTAGGCCTCCAAGGTAAAGGCCCTAAAACTCTCAGTCTTTGCTCCAACAAATAATTACTTCCCAAACAATAATTATATTATGCAAAGTGGAAGAGTTTTCCTGAAATGAAGTGTTATATCTCCATTTGGTCAAAAGTGCAAAAGATAAAAAGGGTAAAAGGAAAAAAAAAAAGTCTTCTAGATATGAAATCTCCTTTTCTACAGTTTAATTTCCCTGGCATGTGCATACAGTCTTTTAAGTGCCCAGCTAAGTCGAGGAGGAACACAGTGTTTAATTTTCATCTCCATTGAAAATTTACAACTTTTTACATTCATATAACTATATTTAATATGCAGTCTTTTCCCCAAATGAGTAAATATCACTTGATATATCTGAATAAATGGCAGGTATGTTCTGCTCATTAACTGGATTGTGCATGTTAGAGACCAGCTAATGAATCTGTCTGAGAACTGTGTCTGCTCAGGATCTCATCAATTCTTTGCATAAAAGACCAGTGTAGGAGTTTCATTAATGTCTCTTTAACTGCTTTTTAATTAGCAATTATGGCACTTCCCTATGATTTTTCAAAAGTTAATACACAAATAATACAAATTTTTTTTAGTAAAGAATAACAGTGCTTTATAAAGAAAATCCCCTTGTGCTATAAATATGGTCCTGAGAAATAATTGCCAGCTGGCTTTTTTAATGTTTATTTTCTACAGGAGAGACGATGACAGCTATATTCACTCCAAGGAGACTGAATCACTACAGAACTCTGCTGGGACTTTTCTCTCAAACTCCCTTTTCATGCTTGTCTTTTTCCTACACCCTTTTGGAGTCCATCAGACCACCACAGACAATTATTAATGGATATCATGTGCTTTGCTCGCCAAGGAGATTTAAAATGCCTGCTACAGATTCGTAAAGCCAATCTGCTGTATACAAAGGGTGAGGGAATATAGCTTTAACAGTGACTCAGTTAGCCCTTCTTTGAATTAGTGTGCTTATGAAAGCTGAAAATTAACACAAACACATGTGCAGAGCCTCCTTTGAACATGTGAGCAAGCTTGGCAACTGGTAATTTTAGCCTCTGAAACACAGGGTTGATGGCCTTTACATAATTGGCCCCATGAGACAAACTGCAAAATGTAGCTTGAGGCTCTTCCTCTGGGATTAAACAAAACATCCACCCTGAGAGATTTATCCATAGCAAAAAAACCATTAAAATTAAATATATATGTATATCCAAGTCCAGCCTAAGTCTTTCCTAATTTATTTTTCAGAAAAATTAGAAAATTTTGGAAATATGTAACATAAAGAAAAAAATAGCCACACTGCTGAATTTCAGGGATATTTCCCCTTATTTTAGGTAGAGTTTTGAACAATCTGATACACAAAGAGACTACTCTGACAGCTTGCATTTGCCTCATTGATTTAATTAATTTTCTTCATGTTCACCAGTACATAACCAGAGCAGTACCATTATCAGCAAGGGAAGGAGGTCCCATCGAAGCCTACCTAGATGGGACATCTTTTCTAGTAAAGCAATAGCAAGAGGCCACTAGTGTGCAATGAGCCATAGCATTTGATTGCTAAAAACCCACACTGAGGAATGCAGTTGAGGAGCAGTGCAGTCAATGGCATAACCCTTACACTCTTCCTAAAAAGCAGTACGGAAGAAATTGCCATGGTCAAGGAGGGGAAGAGAATTCTGCCATGTGGACACACATCGTGTTGTGTTACTTTCCAAGAGGTTGACAGGATAGGGTCTGGCCTGTTTCCTTTATTACAATTGTTTTAACTAAAATATTAAAGGAAATAAAAGTTGTAGCAGAGACACCTTCATTCTAATTGGAAGAAGATGAATCAGTGGTGCCAATAATGTCTATTAGGTATTATCTGTTAGTGCCTTACACTCCTATCCATCTTCAGCTTAAGAGATTCAAATGCATGTAATTTGCATCCCTCAGGATGCCTTAGGTGCCATATGGCTTCAGTGTCTCACCTTCCACCCCTCCTGCTGAAAATCGACCTACTGACTAACAAAGGATTCATAGGAACAGAATGAAAAAAAAAAAAAAAAAAGGAAGGAAGGAAAAAAAAACCCACTCTGTGCAGATGGCCTAATGTAGCCTTTAGGTCAGCAGGAGAGTCCTGAACTCTGGTAAATGTTCCCATCACTGTTTATACATTTTATATTAGGCAGTCATTGGTAAAAGTAAAAATAATTCTGAGAGCAGGAATCTGGAATTCAGGCTTCCTGTCACCTCCTTGATGAATATCTTAGCAACTAGGCTGGTTTATTTTTAAAACTATTCCAATCCCTGACTTAGCTGGAGTAGAATACTTTGTGTACAATGTACTCCTGCAATGTTCTTCTGGCCAAACAACAGTAATCAGTCTTTAATCATGAATCAAATTATTCATTTAATATCATGAGGTATTAACTTTGTCAATTCACTTTTCACACTTATTTCTCTACCAGGCAAGTAACCAAAATCAAGGCACCTTTTATGGTCCCAGACATTTCTTGGAACACCACAGGTGCTATAATAAGTAGAGCTACCTAACTGTTTTAATGATGGGGACTGTTATACCAAGTTACTGAAGTGAAAGGTTGCTAAGCTGTTAAGTTAAGGAAGAAGGAAACATATACCATTAGGGGAAAAAAATTCAAAACATTGGCAATGTTATGAAGAAAAATCCATCAGTTCACTGTGTCCATTAAGATGATGACATCGGCTACATGAACTTTTGTGTATGCTTTTCATTCTGTTTGAATATTCTTCTCAATATGTCCTTGCATTCAAGCTAAAATGAAAATTTTTTACAGGCAATCTCATTCTACCTGCCGAATGACAGATCACTGAAAAGATGTTCTGATACAGAGTGGCCTCCTTCACCTACCCGTTCTCTCCAGTCCACTTAAGAAATTATGTCCTTCCTTCTCCCTGCGATGCCCTTCTTTTAATACATTTCATTTTATTTTCTGTAATGTTCCTCCTTTGTTCATCTGTGGTGGTTCTGAATGCTAATGAGTCCACTTCTGATTTAGCATTTTGTGAGGTCAGTTTGTGAGGAGACTAGAGCAGACATTGTATTTTGAATCCTAGACTAATTAAAGAAGTCTTGAACAAGGACCCAAGGTCACTTATTGGGGTAGAGAAAGAAAAGGAAATATTGGTTCAAAACTTATAACCAGCAAATGAAATTAGCGTAGAGGTGTCAAAAATGTTGCAGACAGCTCAGAGATCCTACAATTCAGAGAGACTAACTTCAGTGTTCATTAGTGCTTACAAGGTACACATAGATGGGTGATGATAGGGGAGTACCTATGAGCGGGTATTTCCAAACTCATTGCCTAAATGAATGCTGGTTCAGAATGAAAACAAATTTCTCTGCATTTAATTAAACATTTAGGTTTTTTTTCTCAGTGAGGTAATATCTAAAGAAGCCTACACTTTAGCATAGAAATAGTATTACCATAGAAATAGTGCTACCATAAGAGCTGTGCATGTGTAAAAGTGGACCTTTCTGCATGCACAAGGAAATCTCTGTGTCTAGGTCAAGAAAGGAAAGCATCTGCTTTTGTTCACCTTTTAGTTCTAGGGCTGTAGGCAAATTGACTGCAGAATATAAGGCAGAGAGAAGTACTGTAAGGTCTAGAGGGGGTGAAACATCTCGAAAAAAACTTTGTGTCCAGTTGCAACTTTAGAGGCTTTAGAGTTCTGTTTTGCATACTTATTTACTGTGTTCTGGTGAGAATGACCTCACATCTCAACTAGCATGGCTTGGGAGGTAAATGTTTTGTCTTCTTTACAACTGGATGAAAAGAGGAATATTCATACAGTGAATATAATTCTATCACAGACAACAAAATACCCCCAAAATTCTCCAAATCAACCAACCAACCAAATAAAAAACTCCCAAAGCCCTCAACCAAGTAAAAAAGTCTCAAATCCCGAATCTTTAACCAAAACTTTAATTTTTAAGTTTTGATAAAGAATATATCTTTCTTCAAGAATTCTGGCAGCAAAAACTTCTTCTGCAGCCACTAGAGAAAGATTTGGACACAGATTGCCATTAGATCAGCTCAGTCTCTCCCTGGAATCCCTCAAAAATGAGGAAACTCATGTTTCTGTTGTGCCTTTATAGACATCGATCTCTTCAGAGGAAGAGTTATGCTGGTTGATATTGGTGTTTATGTTTAACAGTTCTCCTTTGGACATAATCCTATGACAAATTTAGGACTCCCTAATCTTTTTTTATGTATCTGGGAACAAATGAAGAGAACATAAAGAACTTCCTTAGACCGTATCTGATAGCACGGACTCCCTGGAGAATCAGAGCAGGTACAAGTGCTGCTGCTTTCCTTTCCTTCAAAGGGAAGTTAGGATTGGTAGCCCCCCAAAACAAAATATTGTGTCCAGCTATGAAAAAATAAATCCAGCAATCAAGAAGCCCATTCATTAAGCTGAGCACAAGTGCATTTGTTCCACAATCTGTATGTGTCCATGCACCCCTCCTGCCTACAATCAAGAAAACAAAAGAACAAAGCACAGGACACATAAACCACCGTTACACACTGAAGAGATAAACAGGTAATTTCAAATATTGACTGATAAAAATAAAGCAAAGAGCGTCTCCACCCAGACCATCAAGTCTCATGAACAGGAACTTGTGATTTCTGCATGCAGTAGCCAGAACCTTCACAGCACCTCATTTCTGAGTCAAAACCATCCCTCCAGATCTGCTCCTGTCAAACTGAAGTTGCTCCCACTACTGGGGACTGCTGCAGACATTCTGTTGATTTTATTGATTCTTATTGTCATGGCAAATTCACAATAGTCTCCACCATATTCTCCCAAATTACAAGATCCCAGATCAGTCTTGTGAAACAGATAAACAGCTCACTTTGCTCCAAATCCTATTTGACTAAGAGAAATCAGAACTTAAGTTCAGTCTGACCTGAAATTTTGCAGGGACAGGGAGAAATAGAGACCAATCTTCTCTATATATAAAAAACCAAACCAAACCAAACCAAACCAAACCAAACCAAACCAACAAAACAACAAAAACAACAAACAAAAAAACAAACCACAAAACAAAACAAAAAACCAAAACCACAAACCCACAGTTTTGTCAAGCTACATGTTTCCTTTGATTGAATTTAAAAGGTTTTGGGTTGAGTATTTTGAGAAGAAATAAGAGAGATGATGAGGAAGCATTCGATTTTATTGAAAAGGACAGTAGTTAAGGTATTAATTGCAAAAATTAAAGGTTCATATCCTTGGTCTGAATGAGGATACTGAAATTCCCAGTCTCTGTGTAACTGGGCAAAGGCTCAGGGTGGGCAGCTCCAGCTGTAACCGTATCAATTGGTGATGGGGATGGAACTCCGGTGAAAATATTTTCTCATGTTTGTATTCAAAGAAAAAGTCATGGGGTCATTCTCTTTTGCTCTTTGTCAGTGAATATTTTTGTGTTTTATACCTAGGAGTATTTCAAAGAGACCTGTTTTGCTCTGCTGCACAGCCTGATGAAGGGTGGTTAGGGAACCTGTCTCAGAATTTCATAATGATTGTCTATCTGCTTTGCTCAAACCAAGGCTTCCCAGGGCAGGAGCAGTGCTCTAACTACCAGGCAAGAGGTAGAGCTGTCACAGCTCCTCTTTAATGAGCATTTAAAATACTCTGTTCTGCACTTCCAGACAAACAAACTGTCACAGAATGTCATTATAACAATGTAATGGATGTATTTATATTTACATGCATATATTCAGAAGGTACCTATCCTACTGAAGAAAAAGGCACTAATCTGCAGTTGCTGCCACTTGAGCTGTAAGGACATTTGCATTAACTGTTCTTTTTCTCACTGATATGTTAATCTCTCAGTTTATAGCACCAAGCATTGTGCTGAGCAGGGGCAGGCATACAGTCCTGCCAGGTGGTATGTTTTGAGCCTTACCTATCAGCTTAATAAAGCCCCTCTTTATCTAAAGCTAAGATGGATGAAAAATATTAAAAGTCTTTGGATCCTGTAATTTCATTCTTCTGATTACTATGGGGAGTTGAGGGAGGCATCTTATGCAAACAATATGGAAGTACAGTTAGGTGGCTGCGAGGACATGCATCAAATACTTCTTCACAACTACAGAATGGGCCCATGAAAAATCTTGCTGCTCAGTCAGAAGCTGTTCATATACTGTGTTAGTTGGACACACAACAGGATAAATCTCAGCTCAGATCTCTGCCTCATTTTTTTCCAATGCAGACTACATGTCAACTATCCAGAAGAAAAAGAGCCTTTTCTGGCATGTCTGCATGTCATGCTTCAGGGAGTTCCCAGCAACCCAGCGACCACAGCTCACAGCTGCTGCTTTTGTCTTTTCAGTTTTCATTTTTACTCATTTTCAGGGCATTGCAAGACTTACTCATTTTATTTCAGCAGCTGAACTACTGTAAGCGTTATGAAGAGTTTAATAACGCATAAAGCATTCTCTCAGAAACCACCAGCCAAGTACCATGTATTACAGACTCCCAGTATTTTCATCTATAGCACAGAGCAAATGCTCAGGATGACAAAAACTGGACTCATTGGACCTTCCTGTATGTGCTGCACTGTGGCAGGTTGATTTCTGACATTAAATAGCAAGAAAGAAATCCAAAAAAACCTCACAGGAGGTCGTATCCTGAGTTTTTGCTGCAGCAAATTCTTATCAGCTATAGTTTGAAAGATGGAGGAGAAGTAAAAATTGGGAAACTAATCCTGAAGAGTGAACTGCAGTTTTATTTTTATGCAATCCATTTGTGGCAGAGATCTAAATGACAACATGTAGTTATTTTTCCCTTTCTAGATGCTGTACTCTAAGCAGATTTCTGATGCTGAGGGCACATCAATAGGATACCATAAATAGCATTTAAGTATTGAGGAATTTGGGGTCAAACCTTTGATTCCTGCACCACTAGTGCTTCTGCTTACACTTGCTTTTATATTTCACTCTTTAAAACTTTGATCCTCACTTCTCCCAATGTTAGAATTTCTTTCAGTGCTGTTTGCTGGCGTTCTGGAGATCCAGCTATCCTGAGATGCATGTAGATTTTACTAAAATCAATGGACCTCTCCACTGTCTTTGAATTGGAATATTTTATACTTCACTTGTAGACAGAGAAACATAATTGTTAGCTGATAGCCCATAGCTATTTTTTGGTTTACCAGCTCTTTGAGCTTGTCATTAAGAGAGCTAGATTCTCATAGGAAATAGTCCCACTAGAGGACCTTCAAGCCTCTTTCCCCAAGCAGAGATTGTAAGAAATCTCATTGCACTTCCTATCCTATATGCATACCTAGGATCCTAACAATTTAAATATTTATGCAGCTACTGGACAGAATTCATTGAATATTGACCATAAAAATATTCTTAAGGGAATCCAAAAGAGAGTTATCTAGTATTGATGTTGGGTTATGTTTGGCTGGACTGAAAAAGTAATAAAATCTTCAGTCAGAACATACCAAGAACTCCAATTTTTTGTTGCAGAAAGCTATACATTCACCCTTTTAAAACTCTGATGTTTTACACAATGCTATACCCACTTCATCTTAAAAATCATTGTCTGAAGTGAAGCGGAATGTTGGAAATTACAGTTGAGAGGGTGAAGAAAGAGGCACTGAATATTTTTAATCATATTTATTAATCATAGGTTGAAAAAAGGGCTGAGAATTGGTGTCTGCTCAAGGAAGATGATGAGATGGGGAGTAAAGTGTCTGTATTCTAAATGTCTGCTTCACCAAAGCTCAGAAGAACTACTCGTGCAAATGTACAGCTGGCATGTGGAGAAAAGAAGAAAATGGGTATTTTTCTACACTAGCACACTGAATAAACCCACTCATTCTTCTGACGCAGTGGGAGAGTGGGAGACATTCAGAAGCAAGGTGGACGTGGGACTGTGAACTTGTATTAAAATAGCAGCCATCATTAAGTGTTCCTCATGTTTTCTAATTAACACAATTTAAAAAAAATCATCAAATGAACCTGTCAATGCTTTGAAGTACCTTATTATTCACAGTGATTTGTTTATGATGCTTTTTTTTCTCTTGAACTAATTTAGAGTAGGGATGCACTCATGAGACTGCTTTATTGCTTCATTTTCGATATAACAGTGTTGAATGTGCAATCCCACAGCTGGGTGCAATTCTCAGCAGTTCAGTCACATGAACAGAGTTGGATACACTGAAAGTCAAAACCAATTCTTGGTTTCTTCTTCAATGTGCATATCTCATTAGGCAAAGAGGAGTGTTTAGAAGCAATTAATCAGTGAAATTTACTTTACATACACTGCTTATGCTAATTTATAACAATACATAGATGCTATAATTCTGACGACAAAGGTTCCAGGCCAAAGAATGTATGAAGTACACAGGAGAGCAAGTGAAAAAAAAAAAAAAACAAAAACAAAACCAAAAGAATTTAGTCAGAGGTGAAAAATTCAGTAGAGAAAGGTGTGAATTTTATTTTCTTAAAATTAAAAATTATTTCTGAGAAGAATAAATTAGATGGATCTGAAGTAACAACAAGAAATTAGGAGCTTGCGCAGAGCTAGGAGCTGATAAAAAAAAATCTTTACTATTCTAAGAGCTTTGATTTTGGTGGTTTCTCTACAGAATTCAACTACCTTTTCCTTAGGATTGTCAGGGCTTTAATTTTCCATCCTTTTTGTTGAAAAATTTTTCCAGGCAGTCAACTCGAGGCAGAGAAATCAAAAGCTGGGTGCTTATCCTTGGCTGTGCTGACTGCCCCTTAGCACATCCCTTCACCCTTCTCACCTGCTTCCCACCATGCTTTTCCTGCTGAGGCTGAAAGCTGTCTGGGAGACCAACAAATTCACAGCATCCACCCCAGGTTTAGTACATTCACTTTGGGGCACATGGGCACAACTACAATACAAAAATTAATGTCCCTTTCTCCCCAGCCAGCAGGGTCTTATCATGAGGCATTGTGTTAAAAACCACTGAGAAGCTTCACCAGGAAGACCATTCATATTCGTTTTTTCTTATTCCCGAATTAAACTAGCTTTGATTTTGTATTTGATTTCTTTATAAGGTACTAAAGAGAAGTGTTGTTTGTGTAATGTTTCATGAGGATGTAATACCAATAAATGAGACAGATCCACCAACTGGGTTTTTTTGGGTGAGTTGTTTAAAAAAGAAATACTGGTTGTCCAGTTGCTGTAGGAAATGAAACTGCATCTATCATCAGCACAAAAGGAGACAAAACCTACCTACTACTGTATTCCCCTGAAAGCATGAGTCACAGACCTATTGAGAACAAAATATGGATGTCAGATGGTAGCCCCTCAGGCTGTCTGGCAACCTGCTTGCTGCTCAGAAAGAGGGAGCAGCTGCTTCATATAAGACTAATAAGGATGATAGAAAAGCCTATGCTGGCTTTCACAGATCCACACCTGAAGAAAATAGGCAAGGCAGGCTGTATTTGAACCTCAGGAAACAAGCAAATCCTAGTTAATGGGCTTGGAAGCAAGTATTGGGTAGGCTTAATTTATGGAGAATCCAGAATGATTCAGTCCTCTGATTTTTTTTTTTTTTAATTGGTCCTTAAATCCTATAAAAGAATAGAAATATTTAATGCTGTTTTACACTGTCCTACATTTTATTTGGGTTCTTATACTGGGGATTTAAAATGAGTTAAGGGAATTCAGCTGCCCACTTTGATAATCCCACTCTGCTCAGTAGGCAGCTGGTGCTGGAATGCTGCGAAGAAGGGAGGGTCATATGCAGAAATCCACCAAGGTACTGCAGGAACTTCAGTATCAAAAACTGTCAGTTACTGGAGGCAAAATGTCATAAGATTGACCAAAAGTTCCTTCTTATTCCAGAACAGAGAGTTCATGGCTTTCTTTGAAGTACTGAAAAAAAAAAAAGGTTTGGGGTGTTTTTTTTTCCTTTAAAGAAAAAAAAAAAAAAAAAGGAGGGAAGAGGGGGGCTTTCTTGAGCAGATAATTTCAGTTACTGGATCAGTCAGAAACAGCGTCTATAGAAGTACAAGTAAGTGGAGGAGGAGCAAATGCAACCTGTGGCTGATAAATTGGATTACTTTTAAAGAAAACTACAGTTGTGGGAACATTAAAATAATTTCCAAAAGGTGAACTGATTTCACAAATTACTTAACTGCATTAAAACACTGCTGAAAAAAATCCCATGTAAGTCCAAGATTAGAAATAAACAAAAACAACCATTTGTTTTTCAATTTTTTTATATTCAAAGTGCTTTTCATTATGATACTTTTGTTTTCAAACCTTCTCCTCTTAAAAAAAAAAAAAAAAAAAAAAAAAAAAAAAAAAAAAAAATTTTTTTTCCTCTTCAAAAAAAAAAAAAAAAAAAAAAAAAAAGCAAGCAAATTTTTATTCCCTGTCAAGAGCAATGCTTTGTTTAAGCTAGAGTGTTTTTTTTTTTAAAAAAACCCTCTTGATTCACTGAGAAGCTAAAATAAATCTTGGCTTGCCCCAAAAGGTGCTTTGTTTTTGTCGTTTTCAGAACTTCTAGGGAAAAAAGAATCCTTTATTCATACAGCTGTAGCAAGGCAGAGGGGGAGAAGAGGGTTGCTGATTAGAGGAAACGTGCTGAAGCCTCTCTCAAGAGATGCTGCAGCCAATGTATTTCAAGGTCTATTATGCCATAGCTGTTTCCTTTGTCCTTCCTTATAAAACAAAAGAATGTGTTCTTCTTACTTATTTTTGCTCCCCCTGCACACGAGAGAGCTGATCCTAAACATGGAGAAACGATAGCAGACCTTGTAAACCAAGCTCTGGGTGTCTTGGGCCAGCCCTGACAGAAGCCTTCAGGTGTGTGCAAATAGAGACTTAAGCAGATACTCGTGCTTGTAGAAAGTTTGTAATTCAGCAGGCTGAAATAAAATGAAGGAGTACCAGCTCATCATTGAAATGGTTGGACATTCCTCATCCTCACTCCTTCAGAAACCCAGATGTAAACTGTACCTGGCACAATGGTACTTCTGCTCAGGGGCTAGTCTGACACCCAGAGAAGCTCTTTCTTTGAAGAACATTATGAGCAAATTGAGATCAGGTCCAAAATATGAGATTCAATCTAAATTAAAAGATTCAACTTGTATTCCTTTCCATGGCTTTACTTGCTTTCTGTTACTGGTGACAGATCTCTCAGTAAAATTTAAATCTGCATAAAGAGTGGAATATCTAGACATAAAAGTTTTAACATTCAAGTAGTCTACTGCAGGCTCCCCCTCCTGACCTCTGGGGAGCTGAAACCCTCCCTTCAGCTTCCAGCCTGTAAAGCAGACACAGTATTATAATTTCATCCTCTTTTTTTTTTTTTTCTTTTTTTTTTTTTTTTTTTTTTTTTGCATCCCTCTTAGGTATTGGATGTTGTTTGCAGCAGCCATGATTAGGGAAAGTTTTAGACCACCTTCTCAGAGGGTTCCTCAACTGCCCCAAAAATGTGACAGCAAATGCCTTGTTTAGGCCCAAATCAGGGCTTAAGCTCCTTGTAAATATGTACATTTGAGAATTTAAATAAAAGCAAGCCTCTTGACAGTTCACCCACAGCTGACAGAATATGTAGAAATTGTTAAAATAATTTTCAAAATCAAGTAATAAAAATATATTCAATGAAACTGTGTCAAAATCTCATAAAAATAGAGGAGTGTCTTAAATGTCAGAAAGTATTTAAATGCTAATGAATGTCTGTTTCACATATAAATGAACAAGACAATTTAGGAAATAAAAATGATCTCCTTCCTCCATGCCCTATTGATTATGTGCCTGCAACACTTCAGTGAATAGGATACCACACACTTCTTCGATCAGGCTTTTTACTCATTATGGATATTCTGAGATACCTTTCAAGCATCAACAGGCGTGTTTCAAATATGCAGGAGCTGTGATGGCTGAAGGGCAAGCTTGTTATCTATTCAGATAACGAACACAATGCTAAATGCAGTCATTATATTAAATCCTGGAAGAAATTCAGCATTGTCATCCAAGTGACATGATGTACATTTCTTTCATAAAAAGCTTTCAAAACCTCTCCAAATAAGTTAATGAAGAAGTGAAAAAACCTGAGAAATTATAGCAATAGCACAAAAATAAAAATATGTCATCCTTGATTTAAAGTATCTGTGAAACGTTATTCACATTAATACTTGTTTTAGGAACTTTCAGGTTTAAAGGTATCCTGGTTATCATACCTGAGTGGAAGGTCTTTTCCTTCCAGTGCCCTGTCTGGGAGAACTGGGAGACTGGGAAACTCCCCTGTAGGTTTTATGAAAGAAAGTTCTCCTGAGGTTTTATGAAAGAAAGGAATCATCCAGGAGTTTGTTCCAAAATCATTATTGAAAAGAACTCTACAAATACTAGAACTTCCATTCTCCAAAACCTCAGTTTTTTCTTAAAATTCCTGTGCTTGGATATACATGTATTTCAATGATGAAACCATTTTCTCAAGGCCATTTTAGTGTGTACATGTCTTTCCATTCCAAGCCTCTCTGGCTCTCAGACTACACCACACGCAAGTTGGTTTGGAGGGACAAAACACAGCTCTACAGAGCCCTCCATCTCTCTGACAGATTGCTTTTATTGATGAAAATGGAAAACCCAGGGTCCAGTTCAACACTGAAGCATTACTCTCCTGCAGACTCTCACACTTGTGTTTCTGTGGGGTAAAACATGCAGCACACAGAGCATTTTCTCAGATACTGTTGAAAAATGCTCTTCTGCAAAGAGCTGGATGGGGATTGCTGTCAGAGACCTCACTTATATCGACTGTTCTTCCCTTCCCTTTCAGAGATACATGTTGCCTGGGCTCTGAAGTTCCATTCTTTCATCTCATGGAAAAGCCAGCGCTTCCCTCTCTTGCAAGGAGATACACTGAAAATGATAAAATCAGAAAGGTGAAACACACAAGTTCTAAACATTTAAACATTTGGATTACCACTTAGATAGGTGTAGTCATCTTATACTCAGAAGTTTATTGATTCAGATGTAACGATAATGTAAATGCACAAATCACAGGCCATGACTGAAAAACTGGATGCCCATGGAATCCTTACAAGTAGAAACAATAAAGTTGATATTTTTTTTTTCTCATTTGAAGATTAAAAAGAAATTTAGTCTTTTACTCCTCTTAAAGGAAAATTCCTGCTGGTTACTGTCACATTTTCAAAGGCACTTCAGCTTCCAACCCATGTAAAATTTCTGCTATAGGAGACCTGATTTTTTTAAAAAAATCAATAAATATCTAATTCTCAAAAATTACAGCTTCAGATAGGCCAAATATTGATACGTATCTGCACAGGACTTATGTCTTCAGCCCTGATATATAAATTTACACTTCTAATTTTTAAATTATTTTCTATTCAACATGTGCAAAATTAATAGATTTCATTTTCCAACCTTAATTTTATGCTTTGAAATAAAACAAAAGTTGAAATTTTAATGTTTCATAGCTTCATTGGATTTTTTGTAAAGAAAATAGTTTTATTTCAGTTGGGTAAAATAGAAAGATGTCCCAGTGTTTCTCAGCACAGCTGGTGGATCAAAGCTAAATCACCTAAACCATTTTGTGATTAAATGTGCATTTGACCAGTAGACTCTTTCTTCTCTAAACTTTTTCTGTAGACAAAACAGAGACACTTCTTTCGGTTGCTCAATTAATTACAGAATCACAGAATATGCTGAGTTGGAAGGGACCCACAAGGATCATCTAGTCCAGCTTCTGGCCCTGCACAGCTCCATCCCCAAAAGTCCCACCCTGTGCCCGAGAGCACTGTCCAAATGCCTCTTGAACTCCGCCAGGCTGCTGCTGCGACCACATTCCCAGGGAGCCTGTTCCGGTGCCCAAACAACAACTGGTTGGAAAACTTTTTCCTAATATCCAGCCTAAACTTCAGACCATTCCCTCTGTTCTGTGCAATTTTGATTCTTTTTTTGTTCTGAGGGTACTGTTTTCAACATAAAGACAGATGTTAATGTATATATTCTGGTGCAGCCTTGGATGCAAAAGGCATCTTGTTTAAATGCTGGGTCTGTGAAGGAACTCATCAGGGGTTCTCCAGTTCTGATGACTGCTGCAGGGCAATTCCAAACTCCCAGGTAACATCAGAAGGAGCCAAATTTACCAATACAAATCAAATTCTTCAGAAATACGTGATCAGCCAAAACAACATCCCTGCTCCACAAGAAAGTTGGGAAGGAGGTGGCTTTCTATTGCTTTAATATCTGATGTCTTGTTCCACTAAAGGCCAGGATTTATGGGATCATGAAAAAACACAAAGCTTTCCCGTGTCGCCCACAAGTTAATTAATTAATTCATTTTCTGTACAGCCAAAATCTTCATTTTTGGCACTCCATCCTGCAAAATAGACCAAGTGCAGAACACAAAAATCCATGAAGATCATCAATTATGAATTTCCAGCCAACAAAACCCACTGTGACTATTGTATGAGACATCTGGCTTACAATTCCTAACATATGAGCATAACAGTACATCATACACGGGAATTATGTCAGCAGGTATCAGTGAAGTTAAATGCTAATGAATGTCTGCATTAAGTATGTACAGCTCTGTCTACACATCCTCCTCCATCTGCCTAGATGTTTTCCTCCTGTTACAGGTTCTGCAATCTATCTATTTGAATATCCTTAATATTATACAATTTGCATTTAACAGTCAGAACTATGAAAGCAAACTTTTAGAAATGGAAACTGTCAAATTTTTTTCACCCTCCTTATTTCTGCCATAGTTCTATGCTAATTTAAAGATTAATCCTTTAAAACGTAACCTTTTTTTTACCTCCTTTTGCAAAAGAAGCCTGTATTTCTGAATGTTAAAAAATACAAAGAAAACATCTTTTTATTTTGAAGTCCAAACATCTGAATCTCAGCAATAATTAATACATGGAAGTGTATATAGCACAAAAGATCATTATCACTAGATCTAAAGTGAATGAACATATGGTGGTAAGTCAAATAGCACAGAAGTAGTATGAATAACAACACCAAGTCATTAGGTAAACAGGGAGGAAAGGAACGTAACATTGCATGAAATAACTGGTGACAGGATAGCATTTGTGAGCAGAGTTTATGTTTAATGATGTTTCTTTTCTATGGGGCAACCGAGGGTAACATATGATGCCAGTGATGTGGACATAATTTGGGTGCATTTTTCTAATTAAGTAAAATGCCCTTCAAAGCAATGGTGAGAAGATCACGAAAGTCAAATGCTGCTCTTTAGATTCAGACTTGGAGTTCAGGACAATCCAAGGCACAGAGAAGGTTAATGTGTTGCCCTCCACATCACCCCTCCCCTCTCTGTATCCAAGCAAATGGCTCACAGGACTGCAAAGAGGCAGCTCATTAAACCTTGGCTGTACTCACCAGGACACCCAAGATCACAGAGTCATAGTAGCACGCTGCAGACTGATATTGTAATTGACAGAGCTGCCCTAACACAAGTGAATTGCTCCAGGATTCTGCTGGGGAACTCAGGAGCTGGGCAATGCATTGCTGGAGTATTGGATGACATTACAGTGAAAGGATCCTGAAGCATTAGAATATATCAAACACTCTGGATAGTAACCCTCTTATATTTTAATCTGGCACACGGTCAACAATGACTGCCAGCTCTGAGAAGGAGGAGGGGAAGGACTGATATCAGTAGAAAGGGTGCTGCTTAGAATTGTTTCTTCAGAGCTAGAAATAGCATGAAGCTGATGGGAGCAGCTCCAGGGAGAAATAACATTCCCTAGTGAAATCTAACAGAAATAGCCTGTACAGTAGTTTCACCATGTCACAGAGTGAATGGTGACAGTGCACAGAGGGTGTTTCTATGCAGAAAATTACTGAGAAGCAGTAGAAGCAGGAGACATGTTACAAGATCAACATGACAAAGTGAGCAATTAGGCTTTCATGAAACTGAGGACAGAATTTTTCTACACTCTGTCATCAGCTCTCAGGGCTAAGGCTGGTGCTTATGACCTCACAGAGGCTGGTCACAACAGGCCATGCTGGGTCGGGACCTATTGAGTTGCTTCCTTCAGTGGAGGTGATAGAGTTCATTCCAAATGTAGCTACTCTGAGGCATTAAACAAATAAAACATGGTATGCATTAAAATAACATTATTAAGGTTGCAAAGGTTACAGAGTCAAGCATTCAAAAGCTACTTCTACAGCCTTAATTCAGTCCCCGTTGTGGGTTTTCTCCATCTTCCCATGACTCTCCCTAATACTTCTACACCATAAATTTGCCTCATAGTAAATTTTGTTCACTCTATCACAACAGTGGGAATAGCTTGTAGAAAATATTACATGTACAGTATGAAACAGCTTATACAGGAACTATCTGTTCACCATTTGTTTGATCTTCATGGTTCAATATGTGGTCCCAGGATATATTTGCTGAACAATATGCAAACTTCTCAGACTTAGTCCCTCTCTTTTTGACTCAGACTAATGTAACAGTACTTTAGATGTCTCAGTGAGGCACCCAGATTAGGAGGTTATGCTCTCCATGGAAATAGAAAGACTAACTACAGCTTCAAGGAGATAGGAGTAGTGACTTGCCAGTCATTAGTAAGTAGTCATACTTGCCAGTCATAGTAAATTACCAGATGGGGAAAAAATTGTCTTAAATTCAATTAAAAAATCTGAAATCACTGAGAAAGTAAGTCTACTACCACTCAAATGAGCACTGGTATACTCCCTTCCCTGTTAAGCTTTATTTTTGCCACTACTAGCACCAATATAAATGTTGCCGTATATTTGCTGCTATCAGGAAACTCCATCATAAGCCAGATAACAAGCTAGACATTACCCTAGTTATAACTTAATTGCATCCTCTGGGACGGGGACTGCCATCAGGTCAGGTTTTCTGAAGTCACAGCATTAAAAAATTTCTAGCATTAAGCCTTTCTTAACACAACCAGTGTTTGAACAGGTAACCCATTAGCAAAAGCTACAGGTACTGGTGAGAGCAGCCATGAACATTCACTAAATCAGCACTTTTCCAACACGTGATTGAGTTCCTGACTGGGCTTTTTGTTGGAGGTTTTATACCACTTTCTCTGAAACTCTTGGGCCAGATTTTTTATCTACAAAAAAAATTTCCCAAGGTTGAACTGTGGCCAGCTGGACATTGATGAATTCTTACCTCAGGCCTCAGTTTGTGCTTGGAAACAAATCTGGTAGCTCTAATAACCAAAATGGCCTTAAATTTCTTTTAGTCCATGAACCCAAATAAACATTAACTGAGAATAACTTACAGGCAGAAATACTTTGTCACAATAATTTTGTAACATATCAAAAACCAAAACCACAGGAAAACCAAAAGCCAAAAGAGAGGACATGTTAATAGTTATAAATCAAAGCATCTTTGTCAACAGATTTTACTAACTGAGTATCTACTTAAACCTGTTTTTTCTTCTGATTTATAATAGCATGATATCATCCCTCTGGAAGAGCAGAGCTTGGAAACTTATGCCTTAGGACCTCTATTTAAAGGAGCTTTCGCCTCCTTCCAGTGTAACTAAAGGCTCCAGGAATTAGACACCTATTTTTAGCCCTATGAAAGCAGATAATTAACCTCAAGAAGTTCAACAAGTTCAGCAAGGTGCTGCATGTAGGTCAGGGCAGTTCCCAACAGCAATACATACTGGGGGATGAAGAGATTGAGAGCAGTCCTGGGGAGAAGGGCTTGGGCACTGGGGGAAGAAGAGTGGGACATGAGCCAGCCATGTGCACTCACAGCCCAGAAATCCAAACATGTCCTGGGCTGCATCACAAGAAATGTAGACAGCAGGTTGAGGGAGGGGATTCTGCCCCTCTGCTCTGGTGAGACCCCACCTGGAGCCCTGCATCCAGCTCTGGGTCACCAGTACAAGAAAAACATGGAAACGTTAGAGTATGTCCACAGGGGGATCATGAAGGTGATCACAGGGCTGGAGCACCTCCTATGAAAACAGACTGAGAGAGTTGGGACTGTTCAGCCTGGAGGAGAAAAGGGTCTGGGCAGACCTTACCATGGCCTTTCAGTACCTGAAGGGAGCTTATAAGAAAAATGAGGACAAATTTTTAGCAGGGCCTATAGTGACAGTTTTAAAGTGAAAGAGGGTAGATTTATATTGGACATAAGGAAAGAATTATCTTTTATGAGAGTAGCAATACACTGGCACAGGTTGCCCAGGGAAGCGGTAGATGCCCCAACTCTGGAATCGTTTAAGGCCAGGTTGATGGACCTTTGAGCAACCTGATCACCTGGGATGTGTCCCTGCCCATGGCAGGGGTGTTGGACCAGATGATTTTTAAATGCCTCTTCCAACCCAAACTATTTTATGATCATTAATAATAACTAAATTGCTCAGCACATCAAATCTTTATCTCTGTAAATACAGCTCTCTGTGGTCTTCTTAATGGGCTTTTTCCTTACAGGTAACAACCTTTGTCTATTCTATCATATTTAGAAACATCTACTATTTATTTCAGTTTTTATTAGGATTTATTTTTTATGGGTTAGTACCTCTCAGATTTACGTGGTGACCATTAAGGGGGAGGTTGCACTAACATTGCCCCTTCCACACCTTTCTTATCTGGGCCAGCCATGGTGTTTGGGACCCCAGTCTTGGCCCCCAGCTGCTGTTAGGGTTCAGAGTTCCACAGGCCTACAGTTCCAGGGACACTGGGCCTGAAAAAGTCATGCCAAGGGGAGTGTGGCATTTGCATCAACATTGCTCCTTCCACACGTTCCTAATCTGGGCCACCCACAGTGCTGGGGACCTCAATCTCAGCCTTTAAGTACCCTTAGGATTAGGCCTCAGAGATCCAAAGTCCTACAGCTTTAAAACTTAAGGAAAAAAAGTCAAATACAATAAACTCCAAAACTGATCAATGTTTTATGGGATTTCAACTAAATAAAATGCCTTTTGCTTGTGAGACAAAACATTTTCATGATTATACGATTATTTCTTTATGAATTTTACTCTTTATTATTCTTTATTTTTCCTTTGGGAAATTGACTTGAAATGTCAAAAAATTATAATTCCAGTGTAGAAGAAAATAAGAGAAATAAAGTAGAAAAAAATAGGAAGCAACAAGGAAAAGCAAAACATTAGGCACTCACTTGCCTTCACGGCACTGAAGCTGTGTAAATTACAGGTTATCAGTCCTTCTTGGTCTGCTTTCCTCCTTTGGCCTTGACTCTGGAAAAACCCACAAATTTCCTAAGTCCTCTTCCATCCACGCCATGATGGGCTTCTCTACCACCTCCAACCCCACAAGCAGCAGCAAGGATCATGCACAGATGTCCCCCAATTCTTTTCACAAGCATCCTGCCCTGAAGACTTAATAATACAAAGAAGTTCCAGCTTGAAAAATAGCACACCTCTTATTTGGGTGAAAACCTGTAGTAACAGGTTTTGCAGCTTGATGGTAAATTGACGTTGGTCTGTATTTCTTGTTGTTGATGGTTAGTGGTTACTTTTTTCTCTTCTCATTTTTTCTTCCTTTGACTTCAGGATCTTGAGTTTATTGGGTGTGTTCTTCCACCTGCAGAGGGCTAGAGGTAACCTCATTTCTAATTCTTCCATAAATCACTATGAAGGTCATTTCAGGGAAAGAGCTGAGTGGACTTGGGAGGCTCACTGACTGACAGAGAAACAATTAGGTGAGGTAAAACTGAAAAATGCCCAAGCTATGCGATCAAATTAAGATTTTTTTAATTGTTTCATTTAGATAAAGATATTTAGTTAATTTTGTAGTTATGTAAGTCTTGTGCAAAATCATTCAAATTTTATTTCAGCTCTTGTAGAAATGGAGCATGGAGTGGAGTATTGAAATTAAATGTTACACATATTCCAAAAGATACTCCTCCTTTTTTTTTTTCAGCAAAATGTCCAAAACACTTAGAAAATTTAATCCAATTGTGATAACTGCTTCAGTACTGCATTTGCATTTATTATCACTGTTAACATTTTATATGTAAAATCAAACCACTGTTTAGCTGGCTCAAACTTACTGCTTATTTATATGGAACATTTAGAAGGATTAGGATTTCATGCTTGCCTGGAACAAAACTAGATATGAAACCTCTTTCTGAAGGGAAATATCTATGTCCTCATTGTTCTTCTGAAAGGAGACCTTGCTCTGACAAGGGCTGAGTTATTAACAGTTTATAACTCATGATGGGTTAACAGCAAGCATGCAGTTCCTCTCTGGCCATCTAATCCCTATGAAGTAAAAAAAAAAAAAATCATCCTTATCTGAGTAAATTCATATATTCATATGTACATGAATTCATAAATTCGCATGTTACCTTTATTTAAAGATAGAGATTGTATCTGATATCACTGAGTTTTAAATTATGACTTCAGTCTG
This sequence comes from Melanocharis versteri, assembly GCA_013397845.1. Classification (NCBI taxonomy): domain Eukaryota; kingdom Metazoa; phylum Chordata; class Aves; order Passeriformes; family Melanocharitidae; genus Melanocharis; species Melanocharis versteri. Next base: position 485,516 of record VZTG01003814.1, read on the forward strand.
AAAAACTGAACAGTTTATGGCTGATTTTCAGCAACTTTTGCTTATATAGCCCAGGAGCTGACCCAGTCTTCGAGTGCACCAAACAACTGTCTTGTCCCAAAATAGCAGTAATGGTAATTTAACTTAATTTTATTTGAAAGTCAATTTTTAAAAATGTTTTGCTGGAAGAAATCAGGATAAAGGAACTAAACAACTAATCCTGGAGACATTTTGTCCTGCCAAGAGTCAGTTTGAAGAGGTGGTTTACAGTATCTCTCTTGTTTTTAAGCAAGTATCAGAAGTTACTGAGAGCAAACAAGGGTTTGGTTGCTCTATGTTGGATCTAAGGGGGATGGGATTTTTGGGTTTTGTAGGCTCAATATGGGCTGGCATACTTGAAGAAGAAAGATTTTAGAGCATTTTTTGGTAGTCAAATAAATTGAATGTTGAGTCACTCCTATAATTAGATAATTAGGATAATAGAGAAGAAGAAATTTAAACCATTTATGCTTGTTTCAGTCCAAGAAGTTATATGCATTCTGCCTGTCTGTTCCAGTCATATGTTTGTAAATTTTAAGGCTGCTTTACATGATGATGACAGAGAATCCTGAAACAGTCACTTTTTCGAGCAAGAAATGGTGTTTCAACTGCTTTGGTGCAAAGTTTGGCTAAAAAAGAAGAAAAGAAAAAAAAAAGAAAATTGTAAAAAATTAATTATATCAAGATACCTAAAAATATCATGCAGCAAAAGGAGAAAGGCATATGAGGAAGCAGAGAGAAACTCTAAATGGTGAACTAGCACAGTGAAAAAGAGCATAAACACAGAAACTGGAGGGTAGTCAGGGAACAGCAAAGGCAAACTCTGAAAAGAGAAATGATGCTTAATTTATACAGCCTGGACAAGCTTAGCAAAGTAATCTGCTAGTGAAGAATGGTGTTATTGATGTTAAGGGAAATGCATACTCACTGCAGAAATAAAAATTAAGTGAGAAACTGATCTGGGCAAAGGGGCACTGCTGTTTCTGTTTCATGAGCTAGAAACAAATGTTCCCTTTTTGCCCTTATAGACTCTCACTGCTCTGATGGTCTTGATTTTCCTCTTCACACATAACCATGGCTGATTTGTGCCTGTTTATCCTTGTACCAGCATTATTCATTAGCTAAAATGTGTTTTCTCTCTCTTCTGTCTGCTCTTACAATTCCAGAGGGTGAGCATACTCTTTATCTCCCCCCAGCTTGTAAAAGCAAAGTATATTTAGTCCCAGGAACCCTGCTTAGCCCTTGTTCCAGTCTGAATTTATTTGTTTCCCATGGTTGGCCAGAAGGGTATTCCACAATCAGGATGGGCTCTCACACGCCACATGCATGGGAATGTAAGAAACAGGGTTCAAAATCACAGGTTTTCACACTCAGCCCAAAGTCAAGTGCTTTATAGAATCACAGAATCATTTAACTTGAAAAAGACTTCTAAGATCATTGAGTCCGACTATCAGTGTAGCACCACCATATTCACCACTAAACTACGTCCCTGAGTGCCACATCCACAAAATTTTTGAACTGTTCCAAGAATGGCAACTTCATCCCCTCCCTGACCATCCTTTCAGTGAAGAAATTTTTCCTAATATTTAATCTAAACTTCCCCTGAAGGAAACAATGCAGAGGAACAGAAAACAATAAAAATATAAAAGCAATATAGGGGAACAAAACCAGATTAAAGAATAGTGTTTGGTTATCTTTTATCTACATAATATTAATGAATCATAGTCATTGTGTAAACAACCAACATGAGCAGCAAGTAATTTTTTTTCCTATTAGTCCCTAAAGTCATAAATTTCTTCTTACTCTGTTATTGCCATCATCATTCATCTTTTTCATCCCATATGATGTTTAACCCTCCCCTATATTGGTAATTCCTTTGTGTCATCATGAAATTTTAACAGATCAACCACATATCATGAGCCAAGATTACTAATGAAAATGTTAGATGAAACAAGTCTCTAATCTAGTTTTCAAGACAATTGTCTAATCAACAGTTTACTTCAACATTTCACTGTTTCTCTTCTAAGTCTATTCCTTACCCATTTAAAAAATTCTTGTGCTAATCCATGACTTCTTAATTTAGCTAATAATTTTCCTTGTGGAATTGTATCAGATGCTTTGTAAAAGTCTAAGTAGATTAGATGTATTTCATTTCCTATGTCCAGAAAATCAAAGTGAAATAGAATCTTAATCCAGCACGATCAAGTAAGCCTTTGTAAATCCATGTTGTATTTTATCACATTTTTTTCTATGTCTTAAATTACCTTCAAAATCTAGAATCTATAGAAATAAGGCCAGAAACACAAAACAAAGTAATTTTTTCTTTAAGGGCCATGTCGTAACTATGACATCATCATAGCTCTATCATCTTTTTCCTTAACCTTACTGTATAAAGCCTCTGCTTCTTTCTTTTATGAAAGCAGTGAAGCTTCTGGTGCTTGTTTTGAATCAGCGATATTTTTGGCAATTGTTACTTTATTCTTAAACTTTTTGACCTCAGCAACGCTGCATTTTCTGAGCATGTTTTGCTAACTTCTGGCATCTCACTTTTTATAGCAGAATTGAGAAGAAGTTAATTAATCATCTCTAGTTGGCAGGAAGCTACAAGCCACAGGATGGCTCTCTAGATTATTTGCATCTTCATTAACTGAGCTACATAAAAACAGAAGAAAACTTTACTTTTGGGAAGCTGGACCCTTAGTGTACTTAAGGCTGCATCTGTATTTGTAGACATGTTCTCATCTCTGGATAAAGACAAAGATATCTAGTGACCAGTTAAACACCTGGAACGAAGGCCACTTCATTTCTTAGACACAGCAATATGCTTACTAGAATTAGAAGAGAAAGATAGAATCTCCTGTTGCCACTTGCAAACTCTTTGGTCTCATTTCTCCTCCTCAAACATCAGCAGAGGTTCACCTTCTTCCTAGAAACCCTGCCTCCCAAACTTGACCTCTTTTGATTTATCCCATTCTTCTTGCCACACCTAAAATTCACTCCTCCTTTCTGTTTACTTTTCCTTATTTATACTCTCATAAGTTCTTTCAGCTGCTAAGAAGCCACTTTGCTTTTACATCAAAACACATTTCCTGTAGGACTGAAAAGCCTGAAGCAGGGCCACTCTTCTCACCTGACCACAGAGTAAGGTGTGCTTCACTTTCTAGTGCAAAATCTTATGGATAAAGCAACAGATGAAAAAGAAGAAAGTATATATAATAAGAATAAGCATTCTTCACATCATTAAAATGTGGAAAAATCAGTCATGAGGAACTACAATGAAGAATTGAGTTTGTATAACAAGGAATAGACTTGCTCTCCCTCCTGCACAGAGGAAGTTCCACTCTTTGCAAAGGGTGTAGTAAATCACTGTCTCCTAAAACAGCAACTTTGCAACAAATCCCAAGACAATACTGAACAGAGAAAGGCACTGGCACAGGATCCAGTGAAATGCCAACTTATCCCACAGATGGAAAGAGGGTGATGATGCTCTCCTAAATGCTGGATAAAACAAAATCTTCATACCCACAGTTTTCAGACAGAAAGTTCAATGTAAGAAATAATAAACTATCATTTGTTGGTTTAATATATCAAACATTTTGATATAATGAATTTGATGCTGATGGTTGCTTCCACAGATTTTTGGCCAACAAGTGCCAGTTTTCACTCTGCAAAGTTATATTGTACCTTATCCATCCTCTACTACTCTGCTCCTCAATACTTATACAATCTCCTAGCTGGTTTTGATGTGTGAGCTGAAATATTAACTTTTAAAATAGCTGTACAGGAAGTAGCTTTCAATCAAATAAACCTACATCATACAATCACTTTACTTTCTCTTTAATACACAAATTCTCTATTACTCCTTTAACAATAGAGTTATTAAAAAAACCACAAAAAACAAAACAAAACAAAACAAAACAAAAACATCTCAGAACTTTTTTTTCCTGTTAAGCAGCTTTCACCAAATGAAACCATATTAAAAAAATGAGAAGAAACATGAAATGGATTGATGATATTTTAGCAACATGGGGTATTACAATAATGAGCTTGAATTTTTCACCGTTACCATTATAGCCTTGGTATTTAAGGGTCACAGTTCAGTAACTGTAGATTGTATTGGAATGAAACTATAGCTCAAAATTTCCAGGTTACCAAGAGTTTTTCAAAGCAAGCTATGGGGAGAATTTTTTTAATTTATTTTTACTAGTTGTACATATTCTTCTTTATTCCTTTTGGTTGCTTTGAAAAAAATAAACCAGTTGGGGTTTTTTTTTTGGTTTTTTGTTTTTTTTTTTTTTTTTGTTTTTTTTTTTTTTTTTTTTTTTTTTTTTTTTTTTTTTTTTTTTTTTTTTTTTTTTTTTTTTTTTTTTTTTTTTTTTTTTTTTTTTTTTTTTTTGTTTGTTTTTTTTTTTTTTTTTCCAAATACAAAATGTTCTTTGTGAAAATTTCTACATTTCTGGGTATTTTGTAAGCATTTATTTGAAACATTGTAGATTTTTCCAGTTCAAGAAAAAAATAGCTACCAAACAGATGTACTAGCTATTTCAAAATAATCCCTCCTGCTACACCAACACAAAACTGCACTGTTGATTGCCACTGCTTAATATTGTTTCCCACACATTTAGAAAGCCATGATTTCCAGAGTGAAATATCCAGGACAGTTCACTGAAATGAAGCTTGGCATCCAGATTGCTTGCCTGGCTGTAATCACCCTTTGAGTTATTGAGCTTATAAATCACATATCAAAACATGGGAACACATCAATTAATGTTCTACTGGAAACAAATCAAGGACAATCCTACAGTGTGACATTCTGCCAGTTTTTATTTTCAATAGACATGGGGAAGAAGCTGAAATGTTTGGTCACAGCCTCTATTTACCCAATCTGTCTTATATGCTATTGCATAATGCTATCACAATATTAATATGCAAATTGCCACTCAAATAAAAGCCATTCTTTCCCTGTTGATTTTCAGCAGAGCTTCTGTTACAAAGGAAAATACTTAGCACTTATATTCCTTTTCATCTTCAAAACTCCTTTAGTATATTTTAATTAATCCTTTTTCTTTCAATTTTCTGACCCTGCGTTAGGTTTTCTGCCTCCTTTACCCCTGCACTCTCAAGGTTATGTCCTCCTCTTGATGCCTCCCATAGACTTTTCATGTTTTCAAAAATGATCTTCCTCTCATCTCTTTTTACGCCTAGAAAACAGACCTCAGGAGACTGGCCATAAGAAAGGCCTAGTCAAGGGCAAAGGAAGTCTCCAAAGTGAAAAAGAAACAAAGGAACTCTATTTCCAAGGACTACTGATCCCATCTAGCACAGATGCTGCTTTTGCTTAGCAGGCACCTCAGCCTGGTCGCAGCCAATCTCTGAGGTGAGGCGGTGACTCCTCTGCAGGACACGATGCGAGCTGTGGCTCAGCTGGCCTCAAGGACACTGTGCCTGGGCAGCCAGTCCAAGGCAGCAGAGGAGGAAACAGCAGTAGCCTCTTATGGAGAGCAACTTCTCCTCAGAGAGGATTTCTGCTGCAAAGTGTCGCGTGGGAGGCAGAACACGCGTAGGTCCCACGGGAATTTCCCAGCTCACAGGGAGAACATTCATTTGTGTTATAAAAGGAAAACTCTCAGTCCAGATTTATCCTCCTAGACATTGAGACACCCCTTTTTTTATTACTCTATTTTAATGTTTAATTAATTTATTATACCCTGAATTATTTTTATGTACTGTTTGCTTTATGTAGATGTTTTGATGACAATTTCAAACACTGGGCTACTAATGCATACGAGCAGTGGAGGTGATGTGTACCCTTCTGAAGATCAGTCACAAAATGGGTATCACTTCTGACCTACTTAGACTGTAAACCCAAGATTTCATCCGTGCATGGGACAAATGCTTATCTGCTTCAGAAGGTTATATTTCCCTCCCACAGCACAGATGGGTGTACATGGGACTTGGCAATGATCTTCCATAGGAAAGAAAAATTCTTGTGGTACTCCTCGAATCAGTCATCTGCACTTCAAAGAGGATGAAAGGTTTTCTGTACTCAAGGGAGGGAGAACTGGACCTTTAAAGTCATGTTTTCTATCTCAGCTATTGATGGAAATAAGCTCCAATTGTTACAGTTTTCATACGATATTTTAAGAGAATATGATAAAGGCTACGCTTTAAAAGAAAAGATTTCTGTTATTTCAGTGTATCATCTTGAAATATCAAAATAAAAATCTTACTTTTTTTTCTCCCTGGTAGTTTCAAGAGACAGTAATTTTTAACTTATCGGTAATTTTATTTTTTAGTTACCAATCTTTATTTTCACTTTATTTTCTGATATGTGTAGGGACTAAATATTAAACTACACATCTGCAGTTACCAGGACATTCCACCTGTTTTTAGAATACTTCTTAACAAACAGCATGTGCTGAATGAAGACAGAATATAGAGATGACTCAAAGATAACAGGTACTTGGTGTGTTAGCTGACATACTACATACTTTGCTCTGTTCTTGCAAATGTGCTGGGAAGTGGATGTAAAAAGCTGTATTTCAAATGCAGGATACACAGTCATGTGGTTAATTTATAATTCACAAAAGATATTAAATTTATTATTAAGTCTTCGTAGAGATGTATGTTTTAAGCCTTTTAGTCCTAAGCCAGCATCGCTGGTAGTGTGTTTGAATCTAGTAAATCTGTGATCCTGGACACAGACATAGATCTGTGTTTTCTTGCACTGCAGGAACTCTGACTTCACTGGACTTTCTAGATTGTGCCAAAAATCACTAACTAGGATTAAACTTAAAAGGATCAAGTGAAAGCAGATTGTTAACTTAAGTAATTGATCATATAAGTAGCTCGATATCTTCTGAAAACATTCATGTTCCTGTGTGTCATTAATTTTTGTTTATCTTGCACTCCTTAGGGTTTGGGGATTTATACATACATATATGTATATTTCTATAGGTATGTATATATGTATTTCTGTAAGTATATATAGTCAGATTACCTTTGCCCTCCTTCTAGGGAAAAAAACCCCAACAAACAAAACAACTACTCAACTTACTTCCCTTCACACCCTCTTAAAAAAAATCACAGTTACTATGGAAACAGCTATTAAACAGAGAGTAGCAGTAATTAATAACATCTGCAAGTGCAATATGAAGTCTACAACACAATTAATTCCAGCATTTGCAGAGCTTTGTGCAGAGCTGCCCTTTGTTGCTTTGCGTGGAATGGCAGACTGTACAGACCCAATTATAACAAGGGGGCTTAACATTACCATAGTGATACATTATGGCTTGTGAAATAGTTTGGACTGTAGAGGCATTAACTCATATAAATAAATGATGACATTATTATATAGCCTAATGGCACATGACTTCAGAAAGAATTAGACCCATATAGATACTATGGACAAATGCAAAGATTTTACTTTATCCTTTCAAATAGAACAACGTAAAAATCTCACTTGCCGCTGAAATGAGAGCAGAAGCTTGAAATGTAACTTTTAAATCCATTCCTTCATTTGAATTATAGAGACATGGGCAGATCAGATGTGGAAGTTTACCTACAGATGCTTTTATCTTTTGACTTTTCACTTTAAAAGTCAAATTGGAATTTTTTAAGAACAGCCAATTAAAGATTTTTAATAAATCATGAAAGAGAAGAGAGAACTTACCTGTCTTCAGGCTTTATTAAAGAAGGAATATTATAAATCTTTATTTGTTATTTTATAATTCCTTAAGGCTACGTGGCATAAAGTCTACCATCTATACCACTAGTGTCTCTCATTAGAAACGATGAGTATACAGAAGATCCAGATTTTCCTTAGATCATTTTTGCAGCTGGTGTAAAATGTGTAGCAGAAGCTGTCCTATCAGATTGAGGTACACTGTGTCTCTTGGGAGGGAGCTCTGCCTTCACCCTGAACGCAAGTGTTGGGTCTTGTGCTCCTAAGCCAGGAGCTCCGTGGCCTTTGTTACCTGAGCTCATCATCCCTGCTTAAGGGCAAAGCACATTCGATGGGCCTGACCCCGGCTAACGGGGCTGCCTGGCTCTGATCCAGCACATGGCAAAGCTGTCCCAGCCTGTGCTGTGCTCCCCTGGCAGCATGAAGACTTGACTTCTTTTTGCCATTCTTTTTGCCATCTTTTAAAACTAAGTGGACAAGTGCACATCAGTATGTGTAGCTCTTGGCTAGCTCATTCCTCTTTTTCTTCTTTGCTACCCCTCCTGCTTACTGGCATCTCTTCCTTATCAGCACAGTTTTTCTTGCCTTTACTGTCTCATCTTCCTAATGAATTTTTTCCTCCTCATATTCCCGTTTTCCTGATTCACTTTACTTTTCCTCATCTATTTCCTTTTAAAAAAATTATTTTCCTTTTACAATATGTAATGAAGAAAATATGTATGTCTTTATCTCCACATGCATAACCTTCCTTCTTGATATTTACTTTCCTGTTCTTATTTTTGCTTTATAATCTTTCATTCTTACTTTTTCTCCATCTCCCTGCCCAGTATTCCTTCTAGGTTATTTTTGTATTCACTACTAGTTTACAAAGCAAATCAAACAGGATATCAATACCATCTCAACAACCTAGATTTTAGGATAGGATGAACAATCCTGTGGAGGTGCTGGTCTATATCCATTGACTACAACTGGGTAAGAAAAAAGGAAACCCTTTTCTTGTTGTAGGCAGTCTATGAGTATCTCACCAAATGCAGAACAGGAACAGCAACAACTGTTTTCCAAAAGAAGGAGTCAAATACAACCTTCCTACTAAACTTTAGCTTACCCTGTTGAACCTCGAAAAGTACCATCTGTGGCTGGATGGCATGACAGCACCCATTCTTTTGCAGGAATATTGCAGTAAAATAAAACTCAGCAATAACTTTGGAATATCGCTTTTGTAACCACCTGGTTAATTAGGTTAGATGGATTAAGAAAGCATGAGGAGGTGGCTTCATTCCATTTGGCTGATAGTGGTTTGCTATGATTATTCTGTTGCCATCACAAAAGTGCCTCTCCGGGGGTCAGTGTGTCTTTTTTTAGTCCTATAAAGTTGCAAGAGACCAGATTTCAGGAAAGTCCCATCCTTACATTTAGAGAAGCGTTTACTGGCATGAGAATGTATCTCACAGAGTGAAAAAATGGGGGAAATTGTCTGATTTATGAGTTTAAAAAAGAAACATATATATATATATATTTGGTTTCAAGAAAGAACTGTATATGCTTCAAGTCAGTGGAAGGGATAGAATAAACTAAGTTAAAATAGATTAGGGACTGGGTAGAAAATAGACAAGGATGTATAAAAATACTGTGTCAATCTCAACCTTATAAAACATATGCTATTTGTATAAGACTGCTCTTCGAAGTTATATTTCTTTACAAGTTCAGAACACACCACAGTTTAACATTTATAATTGAGGGCTTTCTCCAGCAAGTTTACTGACATTTATGGTTTTCTGAGAATAGTGTCACAACAACAATATGATATTTACAATGAGCACTGTTACATTATACTGTGAAATATAACACAGTGATTTGTGAACAAAAAAAAAATTAATTTTCCTTTGAAACTCAGAAACATATTAATAATATTAGAATGAACACAGAGCTTTTCAAAACCAAACTACTATCTCCATACAGTGCTACAGTGTAAGAACTGCTTACCAATAACTAAAACATCCCTGTGATATCAACGCTGTTTTCCATATAATTCCAAAGCAAAGCCTCACACTAGCTACTCTGGGGAAAATCAACTCTACACCAAGCAAAACCAGCACCATGGATGAAGTTTTAGACTGGCACTTCGTTATAAAATATTTTTCTTGGTATTCAGTGAGAGAATATTTATTGTTCTGGACTCCAAGTTTCAATATTAAACTATCCTAAAATTTTGTTGGTTTAACTGTAGTATCAAAAAACCCATGTACAAAAAAACCTTCCAATGTGAAAACACATACAGCCCTGCATTTATGACTAGAATTAGAATGAATGCTTTTCTCATATCTGACAAGAACAAGAAAAGCATAAACACTCATATCATATAGTGCAAATTTTGCTACCAGATCCAGCATGCTTACTCAAATATGAACAAAAGCAAAGGTGAGAACAAAACAATGTTGGCTATCTTGCTGCTGAATGTAGGTCACAAAGTTTTTGCAATAGAAATTACATCAAATTCAAATATGTAAAACAATTCATTTCACTTCCAGTGGGCTGAATCCTGCATTTCCATCTGGTGCAGACTTCAATAAGAGCATTTTTACCCCTCAAATTAGAAATTGAGATCAGGCTGCCTGCACTCTCTTGTCAGTCCTGCACCAGCAAACAGAATGAGAACTATTCAGCAAGATTACCCCCTCCTTCCCTATATAAAACACAGACATAAAGAGGATATTACATGCCAGGAAGAAAATAGTATTTTGGTATGTGGCATTGATTATCACAGATATACAGAACTACAGAATCATTTAGGTTGGAAAAGACTTTTAAAATTATATAGTTCAACCTCTAACCCAGCACTGCCAAGTCCACCACTAAACCATGTCCCTAAGTGCCACATCAACACATCTTTTAAATACCTCCAGGTGTGGTGACCCAACCACTTAACTGGGCTGTCTGTTGCAGTGCTTGACAATCCTTTCCACGAGGAAATTTTTTCTAATATCCCATCTAAACCTTTCCTGGTGCAACATTTACGCTTGTCCTATGACTTGTTACTCGTGAGAAGAGACCAACCCCCGCCTTCCTACAACCTCTTTCCAGGTAGTTGTACAGAGCAGTAAGGTCCCCCTGGAGCCTCCTTTTCTCCAGGCTAAACACCCCCAGCTCCCTCAGCTGCTCCTCATCAGACTTGTGCTTTACCTTTCTCCAGGGTCATGCGCACAGACTTTGTCACACTTCTTGCCTTATTTCAGCAAGCACATTCTGGTTGAACCCAGTAACATCCATCTAGCAAAGCACATGTTACATCGAGCACAAAGGTGGAATGTGCTCAGCACAATGCTGATCAGGGCTGGCAAGAATAAAGCCAGTACAGATTTATTGCCTATAAAGCCCCCACAAAAGACACTTAAGGCACTTGCTAACTGTGTCCCACCTATTCACACAAATGCTGCAAGCACTGCACGTGGTGTCTTAACCTGTCACTGGCTTCAAAAAGTTTTCTGACAATGCTGATTACTGAAGAATGAGTTTATATACAAGCATAAAACCAGAATAATAAAACTCTGATTCTGGTGCTAACCTAATAAATTTGGATTTTTTAAAACTGGTTAAGAGACAAAGGGCCCTGCTCTTCTGTCTTTTATGCTAGATTTGCAACAGTGTAAATTATATATGCAAATATAAATAATATATCCAGAAATTGAAATAAAAGAGAAAGGCTTGCTCATGAATTAATATTTGTTTCTGATTAAACAAACTGAGAAAAAGGCCTTTGATGCAAATTAAATTTTGTAGTTTTGCAATACAATTTTTTTTCCTGACATATGGACTACCATGATCAGTTGAAAGATTCCCAGTACTTTCAGTAGAATCATAGAATAGAATCACAGAATCTTTTATGTTGGAAAGGATCTTTAAGGTAAGAGTGCAACCATAAGCCTAAACCTGCCAAGTCCACCAAGTAGCTACAAAGCAAACTTTCCGTAAGATGCCTTATTATATCAATATCTGTTGTTCCTGTGCTCCTTCACAGAAAGGTCTCGGTCAGATATGACAGGCAATAAATTTAGAATGAGGAGAAGTAAGAATGAAGAAATATTTACTTTCCTTGCTTGTCATTCAAGTGCTTAAAGAAAAAGACTCGTCAACTGTAATAGATCTTTAGGAATCTCAACGCAGATAAATTATAAGAATTTCTGCAGTGCAATGTTACTGTGAAGTACAAGCCATGTATTTAAAACAGTGACTACATAAGAAAACAGTTCAACCAGCAAATGTAAACAAATTGATTGTTTAGGAGACTTTAATGGCTTTTTAAAACTTCATGATGAAACTACATCTATGCTTCTTTTTTCTACATTATGGGAGGTTGAAGACATCCCAAGAAACTTAACTCTGCTAATTTTACGTTTTAAATCAATCACACTTTCTCGTTGAAGGTAGTGGGAACTCATTTGAGGCCTGTTACTCATATCCATACACAGCTGTAGGATGAGGTCACCACTTCTAAACATTCTGCATCTTTTTTAAACACCTAGAAAATTAATGAATTTTTAGGCCCTAAATAATTAGGTGAACCAAAGACTGGGCAATTAGCAAATAACAAATTGCTCATGGAATAAGTCCTGCTTTCTTTTCTTCCCCATGCTTCAGGTTGGCATTGAATTCCTGAGTTTCAGATTCAAAAAAAGGCAAAACTTCAAAACCTGACTTCCAGCCTCACTTAATTTTACAGGAAAATTGTTATTTGATTCCACCTTTTCTCAAAAGTGGGCTCCAGTTCAAGTTTGCTTGTAAATCCTGTAAAGCTTGCAGGTTGATCTTGAGTTATCTACCACAAATCTTCCCAAATGCCACACAGCCCTTGTCAAGTTTCATTTTCCAGCCCGGGCTGTTCCTCCACACCTCAACCAGCTTGTTTGGAGCTAACTTGTGTATTTCTCCTCCATGCTGGAGCCACAGATAGACAACTTGTCTGTTTCATCCCTGAGTTCCAGTGAGCTCCACTTACACTGGAGCATTCACTTACACTGTTCACAGTAGGATTACCTTGCAGAGGGTCTTGTTTATAGTTGTGAATAGTACAGTAGATGGGAAGCTTTGAATATTTCTCTATTAAATCATAGCAGTATTTTCTCTAGAATATTTTTCACTTTTCAGCTATTGTTCAGTGTTTTAGTACTGATTAATCCACACCTTACATTACTAGATGGGGTGTCAACCAACCCATGCATTGCACAGTTCCATTGCTAGCCACATGTTACTGTTGTTGGAACTATTAGCAGCTATAATTATTGCCCTAAGAAGCTCTATAAGCATCAGAAGTGTAAGCTTTCAAAAAATTATACTAATGATGAAATAAACATTCCTGTGTAACCCTATACTTATCTACTTATTATTTTACATTATCACTCTCTGACCTTCTGGTCTCCTTTACATTATATTGAAATGGTACTTGTGAGTAAGGGTGGTTTTGCTTATTCTCACCTCCTGAAACCATTTCCTGTGTGTGTGTCTGCATAGTTACTTGTACCCTCTCTTTCCCAGACCAACATGTCAGTACTTTTCTGTTTGCCCACTCCAGTGGGTTCTCCATCGGGAGAGCACCTCTTTCCCAGCTCAGTGCCCACAGCCTGCTCAACAGGCCCTTGGGGGCACCACTGCTGGGAATTTAAAATGAACACTTTCCTGCTGAGAAGAAATGGGCATTTGTTCAATCTTTCAGGAAGGGAAGGACCCAGATGGGACTTCCCTTTTATTCTGGAGGGGTGTTACCAATGTTAATCCACTGCAAAACCACAGGTGTTTTGAGGCACAACTAACTGAACATCTGGTTCCTGGTAACTCAGAAGAGTTTAGGCATGAACTTGAGCTAAACTTCAGAGTCCTATCAAGGAGAAGAATCAGTATTTTTGTTCAATATTCATGGTCATAACTGAACTGATGTTAACTTGATACTGATAATCCTACTCCTAGCGTGAGAGCCCAAGAATGAGGAGCTTTATCTAAGTAATTTGCTGTATCGAAGAAAAATTTGTCATGGTCTTGTGCAACCTGTACTAGTTCACACCTCCAGCCCCTTTCCTTTGTGCATTTCTCCAAGCCTTTAATCCTCTCTCCACCATCTTTCTACCCCAGATCTCCTCATGGTACATCTCATGTGAAGCAGGAATTTTGTGCCACAGGGCCATGACAGTGCTCGTACCCTTGACATTCCCGTGGGGAAGCAGAGGTACCCAGATGAGCAGTTACAGCAAAGTATCCAAAGCGGTGCCACTTCATGTGGCAAAACTGTCAGGCCTGTGGAGACCTACAAAAGCTGGGCTATAGATACTCTTCAGACTGTTTGAGTCTCAAGGCTGCAGAATCATTTTAGAAAATGCTATTTTGGACTTGCATCCAAACCCTGAATCCTACATACCTCTAGGTAGGTGGATAGGTGAAGACAACTGGGAGTTCTTCCCACCAGCTCCCAAGTGCCAGCTCCAATCCAGAAACAATGTAGATGAGTGACTGCACGCTTTACAGATTGCAACTGAAATATCATGCTGGCTTCGAGCCCGGGCAATGCGAGCACTCAATTCTTCATTTGTGCATCTCAGTTTTGATCCCTTTGCCACCTTTAAAATAGAGATGAGCACTCTCCTGTTTTATAGAAATTGTTGTGAATTAATACATTCAAGATGATGTGATCCTTAAATACAAAGGACGTGAAAACAACATGAATACTGGGTTTGCTCTTTCATTTTCACCTGTTGAACCAAGTAAGTATATTAGAATATAAATTTGTAAGCACATAAAAAGAAAAAATAAATAAAACAAACACATGGATCGAAAAGAAATTAAAATTTGCCACTGAACTTTTAAATGCTTTAACAAATAAGCTAAGAAATATTTCCCTGGATTACTTTCTACATTTATACCGAGAACGTATAGTTGCCACAGAGACCGGTGTGCGTGAACATGGGTAAACGAAAGGAGGGGAGAGGGAATGCGTCCTCCGAATTTCCAAAGGGATCTGAGATGAATATCTGGGTTAGCGATGCGGCGGGGCGGGGGCGAAGCCCAGGGGCTCCGGCCGTGCCCCGGGGGCGGCTCCCCAGAGGCGCTCGGGGCCGCCGCGGGCGCGGGACGCTGCGAAGGGCNCGGCCGGGAGTTCCTGGGCGCCTTGTATGGAGCGCGGCCGCCGCAGGGCCCGGCGCCCGCCCCCGCCGCTCGCCGCGACTTTCCCCGCTGCCGCCAGCGAAGGCAGGAGCCGGCGGCGATCTGCCCGTCTCCAACTCTCTCCCCTGCTGCCCTCCTCTTCTTCCAGGAGCCGCCACCCCGCCTGCCTCTCTCCTCCGCTTTCTGCTCCGCAATCAGTGGAATAAATCAGGGAAGGACGCTCGCACACACACGCAGAGTAGGATATGTTACAAAAGTAGCGCTGATGGCGGCGGATCAGATGAAGCTGGAGCTGCTGCTGGAGTAGCAGAGAGTGGAGTATCTCTCGCTCTCTCTCTTTTCTCTGTTTCGCCTCTTCCCCCACTCCACCCACAGATCTCCATCGTTTCTCCTCCTCCTCCTCCCCACCCTCGGCCGCGCTCCCGCTTTTCCGCGCATCTCTGGGCTGCGCCTCCTGCGAGGGGGCGGGTGGGGGGAGCGGAGGAGGCTTTAAAGAACCACGGCCCCCCCGCACCGCCACACACACGATAATTGAATTTATTATTATTGCCGTCTCGCCGACTTGGGGAAGGGGGATCGATCTTCGATCAGGAAGATGGCTGCTGGCTGGCTGCTGGTCTTTAGCCTGACACTTTTCCAGTCCCTGGTGATGAACCACTCCTCGGAGGGACCCTTCCCCTCGGCCACCACGTAAGTCCCAGCGGGGCCCGGGGCTCCGAGCGGGGGGCACGGCCGGGGTGGGGGCGCTCCTCGCGCCAGGGACAGCGACAATACAAAGGGAAATCGAGTTAGACCGGGCGGAAAGTGACGATCGGGGGAAATTGTAGGTTTTCGGCAGCTTTTGCTTAGAAAAGAGTCAGGGTAGAAGAAGGTCCCGCCGGGGCGGTCACCGGGAGGGGGAAGCTCCGGTGACGGCCGGCGGCGGGACTTTTGAGGTAAAGGCTTCGCCTGGGAATCCAGCTCCGGAGCGGCTCCGAAATATACCCCGTCAGGTCATCCTTCTCGAGAAGAAAGTTTCGAGTTACACAGAGTCCGCCCCTTCCTCCCACAGAGGTTATTCCAGCCTGGATGGAGTTTCAACACTGTTTATTAAAAAAAGAAAACCCGAAAACTTTCGCAGTTTTATTAAAATCCGCACAGAAGGCGGATTTCGTTGCCTTTCCGCGGCCGGCATGGGGAGCGGGCGGGCGGGCATGGCTGCGAGCTCCGAGCCCGAGCTCCGGCTCCCTCCTGCCTGGCCGGGCTCCAGCGCGCCCGCGGGGGCTCGGGCTGCGGTGGGTCCGCGGGTGCGCACGCGTGGGTCCCGCCGGAGGGGCTTTCTCACGCCTGAAGCCACGCAGCTGAACAACTGTTTTCTTCAGCCTTGGCCTTGCAGATCGTTACTTCTCAGGAATACCTTCGCGAGAGCTGAAGGATGCTCGCGGTGCACGCAGCTCGGTGCCTTGCCTGGCCCTGAGATAGAAATCTTTAAAGCACTGCAGAATTATTAGCATGAAAGTGTTGCCCAGAGCAGTGCAAAGATCAAATAATAATGATGCAATAAAAGAAAGGCAAAAGGAAGCCAATGCATCATATTGAAGATTCGCCTACAGATAGGAAGAAAAAAAATCCACGACAAAGCACTATGTGATCGTGTTTTCTTCCTTTTTCTTCTCTCTCACCTAATTATTTTTATATTCTTTTTGTTTGGTTGGTTTTTTGAAGCACTTCCCTTAGTCTCCGAATCTGGGTTAAAGCTACCAGTAGGTAACTTTTAAGTGGATGACTCACTTTAATGCATTTTACATAAGAAAAACAGTGCTAATGGTAGTCTTTTCTTATTGTTTAACACTGGGTAGAATTTATTGGTGTCGTTCATCCTGGGCAGAAGGATGCCTTGCAGTAATTACCAGCAATGCATTTTCACCAATTAGTACTGCTGGTAGGTTGTTATAATTGGATTCAGTTCTGAGTATCGGTTCCATTATGAAAGACTTAAAGGGACGCTCGCACTGTTAAATGAAAGAAATACAAAAATAAGTGTAGAATAACCACTCAATATCTTCTAAGTTGAATAAATACAGCCTTTTATTGTAGGGAAAATTACCTTTTAAAATATTCTCGTGTTGCAGTTTATAAAGATGTGCCATGTAGAAGCAAGTGTAGCAAAATACAAAGCCAGGGCTTTTAAATTCATTGTTTTCTTATGTTTGAGCTCCCGTATTTATGTTTCTTTGAGCTCCGATATTTACCGTTTCTCACTGAGCTGATAAGGTTATCATGCACAACTAATATCAGTCTATCTTCTATGTGGATTTTTCTGGGTTTAAAAGAGAAGAGAAACATAACCCAGTGAAATTTAAAGAATACCATATAAAAAGAAAATGTACAATTTCAAATAGAAGTCCATATTGCTTTTTAATATAAGAACGTGATATTCTTTTAAAACTGGTTTTGCGTCCACATCCGTTTTTGCTAATTGCCTTCAGAATTTACCTTTATTGACAGTAATGATAATAGAAATTGACAACAGTGAAACATATAATTTTAATTATAACTATTCCTATGATAAAGTCCTCCAGCATATTATGTTAGTCATCAACATTTCCATGTTCTGCACAATCTACTTGCAGTTGGCTCTCTTTTTTTCTCATTTTTATTCCATTGAAATATTGCAGAAACAATCTATAGCGACTGTGAGTCCTTCATAGTACTGTTTCCCCTTTGAAATGGATTTAAAGTGCAAGCAAGGCTTAGTTTGCTTAGAAGGCAGCATACAACAGGTTGATGCAGGGAGGGCTGCTTAGCAAAAAGTAATGATGTAACAGGTGAAGAAGAAAACATTTTTTCTATTCTTTTTTAAGGCTTGACAGCAGTGTTTCATTTCCTACTAAAAATTACAAGTGGGGAAGAACAAAGAGAAGTGACGCAAATGCTCTTAATGTCAAAGATACTATATATTAAGAATATTAAAAATAGGAATTAAAAAAAAACACACGGGAGAAGAGAATAAAGGGAAGAAAGGATATGGATAATTGAAGAACTGGAGGTTTGCTGGTATTATGTACTTAGCTACGTGCTTTCTACCCATTATTTTCAGTCTCTTTTTTCTCTTAGTTAAAAAGTTGGTCTGAGGAAGCAGGATTTCTCAGCTGTTGTGTGAAAAATGTGCACATTCAGGGCTACAGAGTGTATGATTTCTTCAACAACTCAGTATTTCACAATCACATTTCTTCAGTCATCTTGTTTCTTCTGCATTAATAAATATTTTAACATGTGCTTTTACTAAAACATTCAGAAGTCCCTATCACCGATACAATGATATAGAAGCATGTAGTAATCTTAGCAAGAACTGCTGAAGGTTTGTGCAATGCCTGTTTGATAGAATCTCAGTAATTTGATTAATTTTAATTCTCTGATAAGGCAAAAAGGCCCTGATATATTTAACAGCAAAATATAGAGAATTTAAGGTGAAGGTTTGTGTTGTATGAAATGATAGCATTAATCTTTCATGGAAAATATGAGCAGGTGGTATTGCATTCGTTGTTTCCAGTGTTGAAATATTTCACTGCAAATATTGAAGACTTTCCTTTAATAAACTATGTAAGTATAGTAGTAATTGTGTCTTGATCTGAGCTGTAAGGCTTAGCTGCTGATTGATGCATATTGCATTCCATTTAAATGTAACATATTAATTGTGTCATACGTTAGGGATTTGTTTGTTGGTACAAGATGCCATGTTCGTTCTTTTAACACAACTCCAAGTCCTTCAATTACACATGCAGCACAGCAGATATTTTGCAGTTAGATGAGAATATTGTATATAGTACTCCTGGCACTCTAACCACACTACTGCTATCACAGTATGCAAAGCACTACTTTCTTTGTAGCTGTATATATTTTATATATTTATTTATCATTCATGTTTGTACAGACTTCAGAACAAACATACTAAGAAATATACAAGGTTTGTATGTTCCCTGATAATGGTAGCAGAGGACTCAGTTTATTTCTGCTCTTTTCTCTACACTGCATCAAGGCAGATAGTCTTGAGTTTAAGTATATCTTGTAATTCCTAAGTATCCTTTTGGCACAGCATGTGTTGATATTGTTACTGATAGTGAGTAATGTACTACATAAAGATACACATTCTCCTTTCTGATAATAAACCTGTTTGTACTGATTAAAGAAGAAAAAAAACCAAACTAAATATATTTAAATTTTTATAAACCTACAGATGAAGCCTTTCAAAATCAATGGGGCTGTTTCTGTAATTACTACATCATTGTGGATATATCTTTATATCTGTTCTTTTTATCCTCCCTGTAATTTTCCTCTGCCACTCCTTTTCTCTCTTTCTTTTATCTTTTAACATTTTTTCCTCCTCAGTCACTTGTTTTGTATGTATATATTACATTATATATTATATTCAAGACAGATCTGCCACTTAGATAAATTGGTGTAAAACATTGGTGGATAAAGCTAATATAAAGAAGATAAAAATAGTACATGTATGAACATATATCTATATGTATGCAGACAGGACATTTTTAGAAAAGAAGTTGTGTATTCCCATTTTTCACTTGCATGAATCATCTTTACTGTTTTGGTGTCATTAGGACGACTCAGGGAAGTCTATATGAGTCATATGAATTAGGGCTTGCACAACTGGGACATTCATATTTTTGGCTTCTGCACATGGACCTAACAAGTATGGGTCCTGCTGAGAGTGTGGCTGGGCTTGGTCTCAGCATCACTTTCTGTATGGCACCAGTGACCGAAGGTAGATAGATGACATTTATGATGTTTTCTTTTCATCTGTTTCTACTGTCAGACTTCAGGATTTTGACACCTCTCATATGCATAAAATCCCATTTATAGCTTAAAGTGTGAAACAAAAATACTAGTTTAACTGCTGATGTTAATTAGAAAAGACTGCTGTATTATTGGATTATAAAATATCAGGCTGTTTCTCATTTGAAATTTTTTTTTCTCAACCTATTTAAAAATATTCACTGTTGGGAAAAAAATAAAGTACGGAAGTGTACCTTCATGTCAGTGAATTGGAAAGAGAGCCAAAAGATGTAATCTACTTAGAATCAGAGAAGTGCAATATCACCTCTTAGTGTTTTCTCAGCAGCACATGTCTAAATGCTGAGCATTATGCAAGGTGCTTAAACCCACTGATATTTTAAAGAGTGTTGCTCCAATCCATTCTTCTAGTGGAAACATACTTAGAATAAATGTGCAACAGCTTGTTGATTGGTGGTGTTTATTTTGGTGTTTTGGTGGGATTTTTTTGATTGTGTGGTGGTTTTTTTTTTTCTTTTTGTTGTTCATTTTGTTTTAATGTCCCTGTATGTGTGGTGATGATAAATGCAAATTATGGGGATCCACAAAGAATTTTTCTGTTTTACATATTTTATGATGTAAATTGTGAATGGGCAATTTCTTTGTTTGTTTCCCTCCTATGTATTTATGCTGGAGCCTCAGAATTAATAAATTCTATAGATTTGCATTTTATTAAGTATGAAAATTCAGCTGAAAACACCAAAATAGATACTAATGATAAAAGATGAAATTTCATTGAAATAAATCAGCATTATGGAGGTTCTTGCCATCTTTCATTTTGCAGTGATGCTATTTTCAGAACTGCATTGCTCATACCCTGCAAAATGATTTTATCCAAGAATTCAGCTGCTAGAAAGAGAGCTGGAGCTTGGCAGCACATTAGCCTGAAATGTATTCATTGTTAAATAGAAGGCCTGTTGTACAGATCTTAAAAATATTTATCTAGCAGAGCATTTTAAATTGGTGGAAGCATGGTCAAATTCTTCTTGCTTTAATGTTTTGTAACAAAGAAACAACCCAGACTCTGGTTGCCCACTGGTAACTGATATGTTTGTGCCTTGATCCATTCTTGCCTTCTGCAAGAAACCAGTATCCAAGGTAGTGTTATCTTCTAGACCAATATTTGACTTAAACCTCTGTGAGATAGGGATTGCAGTTTGGAAGCATTTTAGTAGAGAAAAATGACTCATTCTCTCTGGTTCTGACCACAGTAGAAGTAGCATGGAGCCCCAGACTGTTTTGTACTTCTTTGCAGCAGTACCCGGGCTTTTGATCCCCTATGCTTGAGCTGCATGTTGTGTTTAGAGTGCTCATAAAGACCTTTGCGACAAAAGGTGATATTTTTGATGGCAGAAAATGTTGTTTTCTAGTGCCTTGTTAAAAAATTTCCTTTAATAGAAGAAAAAATTTACCAGAAAACAACACTGAAATAAAATTACTGGACCATAGCTACGATTTGGTAAAGCCAGATGCCATAATTAATTTACATATTTTACAAATGCTGAATCAGACTTCTTGATAGAAAGAATAACAGTTCAGTGTCCTTAGTGTTCTGGTAAAAAAAAAAAAAAACAACAAAACACAGCTAGCACCTTGAAAATGCACAGAAAATAAGAAGTACAAAACAATAACTGCATTTGTGTCCCCAGCCCTGGGCAGCGCCTCTGTGTTCTGTCTTAGATCACTCTTAGCCCATTCCTGCATCAGCTTTTTCATTCCCCCTACTGCTGCTGCAAGACAGGTATCAATGAATACTTAAATGATTTGCATTTGAGATTACTGCTCTGATTTATCTCTCTTGCTGAATCTATTAAAGAGCCTGATCCCACTCAACTTTCCTCAAACATGCATAGGGCAATGCTCTGTTCTGTAGGATCAGACCAAGAGCCGAGTTTTGCGTCAGTTGTGCCATTGCCTACTGTATTGGTCATTGCTTTTATGGGGAGTTATGATTCTTCTTTCCCTCCTGATTTCCAGTAGTCAGGAGAACTGGACTGAATATTGTTTGCAGAATATGATTTTTATGTTATGCAGTACCATGTAACGCACACAGTCGTGCTGCAGGGGCGGCTCACATTTAAGGTGAAAATACGTAACACTGATAATGAAATTACTGTCAACTGCACTTCTACTTCAGTAATGTTCATTGGTTGTGTATTCTCAATTTAGGGCCAGACTATGCTGCTTGTACCCTGGAATGAAAAAGTCCCATTGATACTCTCAGAAAAAATCTCTGCAAGAGTGAAGATTTTCAAAATACACTTCAGCACTTTTTAATAGCTAAAATTAATGGCATGTGCCTGCAGCTATTCAGCTCAAGAGGGATTTTTCTTTTCCTTCTCCACTGCTTTCCAAGCTATTTTTTGACCTACTCTGCTTCTAAGCAAGCTCAGTGTGTTTCACACCTTCATTCCTTTCCTCCTTCCTTCCAGACTTAGTAAGTTTTGAGGGTGAAATGTAAAATAGACTCTCCCTTTCACAGCCACCCTGTGGCAGGATACGGCTCACTGTTTGGGAATGCTACGCTGATGATGGCAGAGAGAAGACCATGGTTTTTGCTTATGTCCCTCCTTACAATACCTTTCTCTGCATGCCAGCAGCAAACTGATGACAAGGAGTGAATTTCTGTTCCTTGTATCATTTTTTCCTATTTATTTACAAAGTTTCTAACAAGTTTATGAAAATGATTGACATTATTTTGCATCAACAAATCAGCAAGCTTTTGCAGCTAATTACAGTAATTCAAAATCAGACTTTTTAAAATCTGAGGCAGGCCTGAAATAACCATGGAATGTGAATGTGAAGTTGTAATATTGCTGACTATTATGAAACGTGATTTATTGGATTTTTACCCTCTTTAAGCTGCATTCTCACTCCCTCTCATTTGAGAGTTGGGTAGGGTAAGAACTATAGTCTGATTTTGTAACAGATACTCTACATAGTGATGTAAGAATTTTCCTTTTTTCAAATTTCCTTTGTTTCTTCAGCACCATGAATGTTCATCCAGAAATGCATAAAGAAGAAGATTTTTTGAAAAAATGTGTCCTGTGGATATGAACTGAGAATAATTGTTGTACAGACTTTATTAGATATAACATGGAGGTATATATTGGATGGTCGTCCTTTTTTCAGCATAAAATGCTTCAGTTGAAATCTTTAAACAAAGTCTCTCAATTTTATTCATTGTAATAAAATCTGATTCACTTTTGACCTGATTTGAGAAGTACGTGAGAATACAAAGGAGTTGCTGAGTCCACAGTCTAGTTTTTGTAGCAGTCAGATGATAAATTATGTTAATTTTTATTTAAAAGCAAAAAGCTAGACTTGATTCATTCAAATAATATTTGAACTGAAGTGCTCCTGTTTTCCCTGTGCAGGTTCCCACTAGACTGGTCTAGAAGCTTAAAATGTTCCCCAGTGATATCTCTCCCGCTCTTATTTTGACTGGGATTTTTATTATATTTTGATAGCATGGACTAACTATTCTTTCAGGTAGGCACAAAAATAAAGTTACGAAAGTTCTGTGGCTAAGGGTGGTAGCAGTTCCAAAACCTAAATCAAGTTGTGCCCTTGTTCTCGATTGTCACTATTAATACCGTGGTGCGTTTTTCTTTATACACTAATGTAGTCTTAAACCAGTAAAAGGGAAGTTTTCTTCATTCTTGAAATGAGCAGAAATTTGCCACACTAGGTATACATTGACTCTTGATTAGAAATTCCAGCCTTTTCCATAGCAGGGAACTGAGTCACGGGAGCTGTTCTGTCAAAGGTTATTGAAGTAAAACATTCTGCAGTCTGAAGTGAATGAATTGTGTTATCAACACTGCAGGAAGGAGAAGAGTAATGAAAAAGAGATGACAGGAAGTATGAATTACAAAGTTAGGATTCTTACTATTCCTTCCCTGTCTCTTACAGGACTCCTACACATGTGGATCAGTGTCCTATGAGACCAGTTAAGATGTTCAGGGATAGGAACAACAGTCCACTAAAAGGAAACTTTTAATTAATGATATTCCAATGTGGACTAATGTTGAGAAAAATGGTTTATTTTGTAAATGGCTAAATGAAGCCTCACAGTAATCATTTTCCCCCAGTGCGGATTGGGGTAGTATATTTGGTAGAAGTCTTGTGGATCCTAAGTACAGCCCTGTACTGGGAGGCAATGCTCTTTACCTGTGGAATGCTCTGCCCTTAAACTCTGTTTTGTGAGTTTAATCCAGAAATGTGGTGGTTTTTCATGCAGATGTTAATGCAGAAGTTCCTTTTTTTTGCAGCATACGGCAGTTTTCTTGCAATTGATTTAAGTAGAATAAAATGTAATATATAATATACTATTTGTTGGTAAGTAGAGTAGTTTCTGCAGACATTACTGAACATCCATTTTTTCTGTTAGCCTCACTTGTAATTTTATTATTTTTACATATGGGCGTAACAAGTTATTTAGATTTTTTTTCAAAGACAGGTCAAAGTGAAGAATAATCCATGTAGGGATGGAAACTTAAGTGTAGTGAGCAATGAACCTTCTTGCACCCTTATCTTCTGTGGAAAGTATCCTGCATTAAATTGGCTTGCTGTGTGTGTGTTTCTTAATGCAGGAAGTATTTCTTGATCTGAGACTTTTCATAGAAATAAAGTCAGTGGCACCAATTTTGAAAAAAAAAAAAAAAAAAAGGGGCAGTAGACTCTGTAATTTATTTAATCCCAAATATTCTTATTTTGTTTTCTATGATGTACATCCTGAATTGTGTGCACCATGGCTGAGCTTTTTATCATTACATGTGTCTCTTTATTATCTGCCTCACTTTATCTGCCTTGCCTTATTTCTCAAGTTTTGTACCTTAGATTTCAATATTAATTTCTCTCAGTAAAGTAGGAAATTTTGGTATCTTACCATTTAGTCAGGCAAGGGTTTATTGTCAAGATTAATTTGTTAGCTAATGCCTCTAAAGCCTTCTGTAGTTGAAAAGTGTTGTTAAGCTGTTAAACCTAATTTATTAAGATGTGTGTTTGCTATATTCCCACTTTACCTCAGAAACATGCTTGATCAGTCCGTTCCTGGATGGATGATACTGCTGGTTTACCTAGTTCTCAAAGTGGTTTTTTAATAGAATCTTTGTAGAAAAGTTACCATCATATCTGCTTCTTCTGGTAACTTGTGATCTGGGGATCTGGAAGAAGTTAATTCCCACAATCTGTACTTCTTGGATGTACACAGATTGCAAAACATAAGCTTAACAGCATTTTTAGAAACTAACAGGAGTCAGCAAAAATCTGCAGACAGTATCGTGAAGAGAAGCCAGTATGTGACTCATGCCTACACCGCGCGCTCGTTGCACTCCTTTGCCAGTCGTGCCAATTCCTTCTCCACTGTGGAAGGCACTGGGAGCTGTGGATCTCGGGATTTTCTGAAATTTGTACTCTGCATATTTCGTACTCGAAAAAGAGACAATAGTTAGCTACAATACTAGCCAAGGGCTCATGACATGAGTTCATTAATGTGATCTGTTGCTTCTTTCTCAGCACAGGCTACTGTTGGTTTTATTCCATTTCTAAAATGGAAATGACACCTAAATTGTCATCCTGCTTGAATCAATGTGTTTAATAACGCAAGGTGTCCTGTTTCTATAAGAAAGATGGTAAGAAAATTACATAATTTTTTTCTGTTTACGGACTAGCAGCAGTAAGATGATCATCAGCAGTCTCTAATTACCTGACAATCACCTAGACTCTTAAGATTTCAAGCAGGAGTAACATAGTTTTCAGTGCAATTATTTTTGTTTGCTACAGACAGTAGCAATAGAAGTGTAGTTCTTACCATTTTTTTTGTTATTTACCAAGCCACTTTGGTTGCCTTAGCACCTTCTTGATTAGATTTTTTTATTTGTTGTGAACATATTTTAGATTATG
This sequence comes from Melanocharis versteri, assembly GCA_013397845.1. Lineage (NCBI taxonomy): Eukaryota > Metazoa > Chordata > Aves > Passeriformes > Melanocharitidae > Melanocharis > Melanocharis versteri. The sequence goes on from VZTG01003814.1 coordinate 511,101, forward strand.
TCGTAGATATATAAGCTGGGAGACAATCACTAATATGTGCAAGAACATGTCTTAAGGAGATTTCAGTGTAATATACACACAGGGAAAAGGTTTGTGGTAATTGAAGGCAGAGTGTGGTCTCTTTTGACTGATTAGAAATACATGAGGGATCTGTGCATGACTAAGAATATGTCTAGGATATACTCTAAGTGTCTTTGGAAATGGTTGGGTACCCAATTTCATCCTTCTTTGCACCAATGTAATTTCAGCATAATGAGTATCAGTCCTGTATCATTTAAATCCTGAGTGCAAGGATGAATCCACATAAAATAATTTCTGATTAAACCCATACAGGTTTCATTGCAATGGAATGAGTCATCACTGTCAAGGCCTGATTGTGAAAATTACATAAAATAAAATGTAATACATGATTGTATTAGGCTTAGCAGAGGGGAATAGTAAGATATCCCAAGGAAACCATGTGTGATATCAGATGTGGTCATTTGTCTTCCTTTTAAATGATAAGCTCTGACACCACTTCATTGTCTGTGCCCCACTGAGCAAGTGTCCATGTAAAAAAGAAGTTCTTAATGTGCTGGAAGGCACTGAAAAATGTTACCCCACATTAGGAAGAAACATTATTTTATTACATAAAAGTGTGGAATTGTAAGGAAGAAATACTTTCCATTTCAAAGTACTGCAATGTCTAGTAATGTGCAGGTTAACTCTAGGCGGCTTCACGAATGTACTTTTTTGTAGTTTTGTTTTTGTTTTGTTTTTTTTTCTTCTTAAGCAGTTAGTTCTAGGTCTTAATTTGGAATGGTAGGAATGATAGAAGTAACTTAATTTAACCCCTCATTATGCATAACCGAGTAATTCATTCATCTTTGGGTATGAAGTCTGGAGTTTTCTGGTAATTAGAATTAAAATCAGCAAGAAATTTAGAGACAAACTTTGTATTTGTTTCAAGTGAAGCGGGATTTACTCTGAAAGGTGGTATTGATGCTTTATGGGGACACAAGGTGAAATTCTGATATGATAGCTGCTTTGTTAATAGAAGCACTTGGCCAGTGTCTTAACTTCTATATATGTTCCTTGTATAGATACACTCTCCCAGTCTGCAAAATTAGGATTAAAAACACCCATCATTTCCTTGCATGGATGGTGAGAGTTTCAGTTAACAAATGACCATAAAGTATATTGTAGTGGATGTATGGAACAATAATTTGCTTGCAGGTGTTTTGCTGATAGCATTTTTTCCTTTCATAACTCCATTTACTGATAGAATAAAATACTTTTATGGCCTGAAAGCTAGTCTTGCACAAACATGCTCAGTTATTCTTGTAGGTATCCATGCTTCTACAAACATTTTATGAATTCATTAGTGATGCTTTCAGCGTTGCAAGTACAGGTTAAACATTGATGATTAAATATTTTATTCCACACATCTCATTAACTGGGGCTCTATTTCGTTTTAGTGAATAGTATTCTACTCAACAATTGTCCCATTACTCTCTGTGGGAATAATGTGTTTATAGAATAAAATTATGGTTAATATTTTTAAAAAATCCGTCAGAAGAACTTTTAGAAAAAAGTTAAATGTAACTTTTCCAGTTAAAAAGCTTAAACACTTGAAAACTAGGAATAGCAAGATAAGAAACTGCCTTAAGCTTTAACTGTCTTCCTTATAATATCTTCATTGATATTCTGTCTTCAGTTACAAAACCATCATTTTTTTCTGTGGAAACACATTTCATTGAGAATATTACTCAAAATGTAACCCCACCATAGGACTGGTGGATTTAGTAGATAACTTTGGTAAAGCTGCAAAGGATATGCCTTATCTCTCGTAATGTATAACTAGTAATGATTGTCCCTACATGGAGAGAGTGTAGGAGCATCTGCCTTTGGGAGTTGCAAGTAAACTAGTAGCCAAAGCTATTCTCTGAACCAGAAAGAGATTTTGAGATGTTTGGATTTTTTGTATTGCTTGGACCTTGTTTCACTGCAGAAAGAGAGAGCACTGGTTGATGCCATGTTTTTTATGCTGTGCAACTTCAGTAATTGGTACAGCCTCTCACTGCGCAGGAATTATTTTGTCGCTGGAATTTTTCCTGAAAATTAACAAACAGGAAATATCAGCAGTTTACCAGAGAAATACTTGCTGTTCTAGTTACCTACATGGCTGAAAAATATCCAGCTTCTTGTGTATCTAGCTGTGTATTTAGCTGTGCGGTGATCTTGTGAGCAACCATATCCAAATTTAACAGATTTCAATACTTCACATGTTAGGTTTCTGGTGTACCATCTCCAGATTTCCTACACTGATACTTAGGGATGTGTATTTGGGTAGAACTTACTCAAGGCTTTCTTAATGACCGAAAAGGTAACCTGCAAACCAGGATCATCTGCAATATCACTCAAAGACTCCTAAAAATAAAGCAGTTCTTCATTACTTATAATGAAACATTCCTACAATGTCTGCAAAGTAATAAATCAATAAAAGTAATCAATCAAAGTAATAATTTTTTTTTTCTTAAAAGAAACCCTCCAAAAACAAAGAGAAGAACCCAACAAAAAGCTCCACAAAACTTGCACTATTCTAAATTTGTTTTACACCAAAGTTCTTAAACAAAAATTTGGTAGGCAGATCTAGGCTGCATGAGGTACACGGTTTTGTTTGTTGCTGTGAAACAGAGCTTCTAATTCAACAGTAATTTAGATAGATTCAGTTTATGGTTTGTTACTGTGTGATTTGACACAGACACACACTCTCCATGCAACATTTCTTTCACCTGGGAAAATTGGATAATGAACTAATGAAGGTTTACTTGGCTGATAATGCTGTTTCCAGAGAGCAGCAATTACACAATCTTTTTAGCACTCAATGTCTATCTAAACAAAATCAATGCAAAAATAAGGGCTATTTACAGTGAAGTATCGTTATTTTACATTGTTTGGAGTCTGAAATGATATTGAAATGATACAGTAAAAAAAAAAATCTCAGGAGCTTTAAAGCTAGCAGTTTAAAGGCCACCTGATTTTTCTCTCAGCTCAAGTAATTCACCACTACTTGTCTGCCTCCATACAAACGTAATGCCTATCATTGCTGCTTAGCTTTTCTTTTTAGAAGAAAAGCTCAATTCTATGCACCTCAAAACTGGACTTGATTTGAATTTACATGGTTTCAAAGTTGTAAGCTGGGACCAGATTAAAGCTTCCAAACCATTTATTTACAATTGTATGAGAGTTTTGTGGTCTGTTTTTTTTTTTTTTTTTTTTTTCCCAGTTTTCTCCTTCATCAGTGAATTTTTCAAAAGGGCATGGAGAATTGCTTGTACAGTTGTTTGTAATATGCTGTGTAAGTGCTGATTTTTTGCTATTACATGTCAAAGCAGAATAAAGGGCTGAATCCTTAGTGCTATAAAAATTATGGTAAAGATGAAGGCATATTCAGGCTATCAGCTATTTCACAGACTTTAGCCTGCAAATTAAGGTAAGGAAAATTCAGATTAAATATACAAAATGCCTTGATATTACAACTAAGTATCTTTTGGATCCACTCTCTAAAAGCTGTCGTGGTTCTGAAATGTTAAGCTTCTAAATTTGTACTGAAGAGAAATCTGAAAGAGCAAAAGCTCTCTTCTGTATTACTTGGGAGCTGGACAGTACTTTTTCCATTTCCCAAATTTTTTATTTTCAATTTTTACATTTTTAAAAAAGAAAAAAAACAAAAACCTTTTCATTCTTAAGTTCACTTAAAAAGTATAAGTATGGAATGGTGTCATAATATGAGATGAAATAAAATATTTCTACTGTAAGCTTTCAGATTTTTTGATTAAATACTGAATTAGCTACTTGATCTGAAGAAAGTATTACTAAATGACTGTGATAAAACATATTCCCTGGGACCACTTCAGGTCAGTTTGGAAAGGGCTCTGTGCAACCTGATCTACTTAAAGATATCCCTGCCCATTGCAAGGGGTTGAATTAGATGACCTTTAAAAGTTCCTTCTGTCTTGAACTATTCTATGATTCTCTCTGTTTTTACATTATTTCTGAATTCTTCTTTCAGTGGAAGATTTGTGGATTATTTTAAAGGCTTCTGTACATGTTATCTTTGTTGCCAGTCTACTCCAGAGACACACAGTGATGTTGACTAGTTTTTACTCTTGTCTTAGGTAATACCTTTTAATGATATTAAACTTGACTTTTTCTGTTCTCATGCTGTGGAACAAAATAATGCTAAAGCTCTATGGAAATGGTGTGCAACACCTGTTTTCTGAGTGGTGGTTGAAGAATTTCAAAAAGTCATAGAAATTATGTACAGAATATAATCTGTTCATTATTTTTTATATCTCTGATGCATTTCTGAATCTGTTCTCTAATATGGCTGAATCTGTTGTGTACGGTTCAGTTTGACATGTGTGAATGAAGTATGTCAGGCTAGGTGACTGAGTTTTCCTGTGTACACATCTGGAACAGCAGCACTGCATGCATCGTGTACGTGTGTCTCTGTTCTTATTAACACAGTGCTTGAAATCTCCAAACAAGGAACAGTTCCTATATCACTACAGATTCTGTGTGACACATACTTAGGAGAATGAGGCAGAGATCCTTAGACAGAAGGTTTGTCAGGGAAACAGCATCCCTAGTCATGATACAGCAATATATTTTACGTCTCCTGAGGGTTTTCCCTAATAATACCTGTAGGGGAATAAGTAATGGCCGGGGTATTGTTATGTGTGCTAATGTGTGTGTACACCTCTAACATTTCACAAGACAGCCAAATCTTTCCATATTTTTTTTTTTCTCCTATGTGCTCATTGCAGTTATCAATATAGGAGAGACATGGCTTAGTACCCAGGAGAATGGTATAATGTCTGTTGTAGATGACTCCATTAGTGACAGGTAGGACAGAGCAGTAGTTTGCCCAATATTTACTACAGTGCTCTTAGTGCTTTGTGAATGTACGTTGTCACCCTTTAGGACTTCATAAAACTTCATAGATCTCTCTCTTAGCATTCTTATGCTGCAGTTGTTTTTGCATGTAAATATTTCTGAACAGTCAGGCTGTGTAAGAGATAGGAAGAAAATATTTGTAGACTTGGCACAGCTAATTTATAAAAGGAGGTAGATTATTTTTTACAGTACATCTGGTATGGACCCATTTTGTCTTCAGACTGTGATCAGTGGAAGAGGCTTAAATTTCTGTATCTCAGCTTCAATGAATTGTTGACAGCTATCCAAGTTCACATCCTATGTATGAGTCCACTGAGATCCATTGGTTTGGGTGGAAGTAGCATGTGATATGTTCTAATTGCTGGTACATGTTTTGCTGTGTTTCTCTGTGTTTCTCCATGTTATTGAGACTATACAGCAGTATCATACTTCCCCATTATGAAGTATGGGATAACTAGTAGAATATTTTTTGACTGCAGAATTACAAAAGATTAAATATTAATCTACATGACCTCCAAAGAAAAAAAACAAAAAGCACAAAGAAAAGTTTTTCAAAAATATAAAGTGTACTTCAAACCTAAATTTATAAAGTCCTTTTATAAGCAGCTAGTGACTGTGTGACCTTGGGTATATGCCATGGTTATCTCTGCCTCTGCTAATTGGACTGCACCACACATGTCATTGCCACTCTGCACCATGCCAGGCACAGCCCCTTGCTCTGAATCTGACTTCCCCCAAGTACTGAATCATTTAATCCTCTGTCTTTTAAACTATGGGGGAAATGCATGGATGTAGATGGAAAAATTCATGTTGACACCAGCAAAATCATAATTTTTACCCTATACAGTTTAAAATTATTCCTGTGACATTAAGGTACACAGAACTACTGTCCGTGTGCGTGGATCATACACAGATCTCCTCTGCGAGCCTTTAGCTCTTTATTGAGCTGAATGTAAGTTCATTATCTTCTGTGTGTTTTTATATTCATTTGCCTCTTGCCTCTGTGTAATTAAAGTTATTATCTACATAAAAATTAGTTATGTACACTCAGCAGACAAGTGCAACTACTGACTAGTGGTTAAAACTACTGCTAGTGGTAGGCAAATAATTAGGGTTACGTATGAGAAGATTCGAAGGTATTTCTCCAGTTGCTGCCTATGCTGTGTGTCCAAACTGTAACACCCACATTTATAAGTAACATTTTTCATGAGGGCTGAGCATTTTCTCTCACTCATACACCCACATCATTAATTTTTAACAAATAAATATGGATTTCATCTGCTATTGATGGGAAAAAAAGGCTTTTCAGTTTGTTTTCTGAGAAAATAATAATTACTGAAGCATAAATTAAGCTTGGCCAGCAATAGATACACTTTGTTGAACACTGGGGAATACTTAAAGGCCATTTGGTTTTCTTCTTCAGGAAAAAAAAAATGCAGGTTGAATCAGATATTGTTTAAAAGGTTACTCGGATTGTTATGAGTCAGGAGAGGTGGAGTGACGTTTGGTTTCTTTGTTTAGGAATTGCCATGCAGCATTTAGAATGGCATATATGTGTAAAAATAGCATGGTTTTCTCTACTTCCCAGCAGTGCTATTTCTTTGTCCCTAATCTGTATAAACCCAAATATTTCCGTTTACTGGCAGATCAAAAATTTGAAAGGAGCGGTGCATCTCAGGTGGGAGGAAGGTAAGCATCCACGTGTTGAAAGCAAGTTCCTGCTACAGCTGGAAGGATGCCCTTCCATTTGAAATGCAGTGCTGTTACTCTGTTAAAACAAAGAAAGAGATCGGAAGCCTTTGCAATAGGATTGTTTTATTAATTTGTTGCACAGTGTTATTTAAAGAAACCTACGTGATTTTTCTTTTGTTATGTTCACATATGTACCTATGATTCATCAATTTATAAAGAAGTGCTGTCAGATTAGCAGAGGGAGAGCATCCTGGATTCAGGCAGATGCCAATCAGAGCTGGAAAGCCCATTTCCAGTGACATTGCTAAGCACAGGGATGGATACTCCTTGGAATTCACATGCAAATGGTGCTGCAGAGGCCTCAGGCTTTTGGCTGAGGAGCAGCAGGGAGAGGAATCCACCTGAGGAGCCCAGGTTTGACACAGTTGGATTGTATCCAGCTTGGAGTGTCACTGTGCCTTCCTGTAGAAGCTGGAGTTGCTGATAACTAATGAGGTCTGTACCCTGTTCAGAGTGCTTGCTGACAGCATGTCACAGAGCAGCGGTGTAATATAAATAATAAGATTTTGCTCTGTTTTCTTTATTGCTCTTTGTTGCTTGCATTTTTAGCTGCTTGCTGTGAGAGATGGGTCTCTGGATTGCTTGCTCTGGTGCACACACTTTCTTTTTCACTGGCTGTCTCTCCCTGTCTCCTGACAGGTGTAAGGAGGATCCTAAATATAGAAGCCACCCGTCAGTTGGCTTCAGCAATCAGCAAGCACTGATTTAGTATTTCTCTTAACCAGCTGAGCTCCAGAAGGCTCTTTCTTTTAAACCTTTATTAATTTATTCCACTGCAAGCTTTCTTTAAAATTATTAACAAACCTGATTATCGTACAGCATGAAGAATACTATTAGAAGGCATGTTTCAGAAATGATGGTTGTCAAGAATGGCTCTTGCAATGGAAAGGAGAAAAAAATGCTTTTTAAAGAACTCCCTTGTTTTAGCAGTTTATTTAATGATGCAGTATCTCATTGGGGAAAACTGAGACTTGGTGTAAGTAGAGTCTCCAGTTTTTAGATGAACACAGTTTCAGACGTAAGTAGCTGCACACTTCCCTATGAATTTTTCCTTATGAGAAGAAACTTTAATGCAAATGTACTGATTAGCTGGGATTTACTTTGCTACACACAGAAATTAGGCATGTGGTAAGAAATGGAAGTGTCCTAGTACTGAATATTTATAGTGCTAACTAGAAGTATTTTTACCACAGAGTTAAAAAGTATTTTTAATACAAAGAGATATTTTTCTTTTTGTTAATTTCTTTATTCTGCAGTTGAGGTCAGCACAAAAATACTGATTCTGAAAAATTAACTGGCCAAATTTAATAGATTGCCACTGCATAAAGTTCTAAGTAGAATATTTGGGGGAAAAAAGAGCTGCAACACTACATTAAAGACAACTTAAACATCTTCAGTTAGTTTGTAGGCAGGTGTCTCAAATTCTTTCTCTTCCTTGTGACCAGTTCCATTAATATTCATAGAAATTTTTCACAGCCTACAGAGAAGAGGAGATACTAATTCAGTATCTAATTTTGACAAGTGAGTTGCATGTGATGAAGATCCTTTTTGATACTGATGTGCTTTAATTTTTTTATGTTTTATGATTGTGATACACTTCTATTATTTAATACAATTCTAATATTGTAGTGTATTAAATATTGTGTTAAACATGGGCACAAGAGAAGTCAGTGCCTCTACATAGCTCAGAAAGGCAGTAGTACTTTTTTGTGATAGTTGTAGTGGTTACATGTGGTCTGTCTGGTTGTGAAAATTCTGTAGCAAAATATAGCCTGTGTTTGTTATGCTTATGTAAGGTTTTATTTTTGGCAACCAGTGCTCCCTATACCCAGCCATGAGAAACAACCTGTTTCTCTATTTCTTTTTTTACTGTTCTATAAATTGGCATAATTTATTGGAAGCTTCTGCCGTGTCTGGGACATCTGCTTTGGTGGTTGGTGGAGCGTGATTCAAACCCCAGAAAGAATTAAGAGGGCTGCTAGGTGAACTAGCAGGACTGGATATGAGAAAAGGAAAAATGGTTTAAGATAGAAGATGTTTCCAATAAAAGGATGCTTTTTCAGATTTGGCACAAGAGATTCTAGGATAAGTCTAACTCTCAGTACAGACAGTCTCAAGCTTTATACTGAAAATCCAAACTGCATCTAATGCACCTTCTGGGTGGAAGCTCTTTTACATTTCACAGATCAGAATTTGAACCCACTGAAGCCTAGCAGTTTTGCTTATTAGCTTTAGTTTTTGCATTTAAGAAAAACTGATTATTCTTCACTGTGAACTCATGTAATCTGATTGTGACTTCTTAAAGGAGCAAACCAGAGCTGCCATGAGCTGATAATGCAGCTACCAGAGCTATTACAGTTCTAGCTGTAACCAGCAGTTACATGTGTAGGCAAACGTATCTTTGCTATGGTATGAGCCACCAGGTTGGAAGGCAGAACTGCTTCTTTAAAAATCCTTGTGCATCTAATACCTAGAAGTTTATTCTCTCCTCAGTTCTCCAAATTTATTTTCACTGTAGGATGATGGTTTTTTTAGCTTGCTAGAGACCTGGCTAGATTCTTTCTGCCTTTGGCACATAATTTACTGAATACAGTGAGAAGAACTGCTGAATTTTATCTTACCAGCCTGGTGTTTACTAGGCAGAAAAAGGTGATAGTCTCCTCTTATGAGTGTTGTCACAACATACAGGAGTGTGTTGTGGCTGTATGTCTACATGGTTCTTCTTTGCCCTTCACCCCAGGCAGAATCCCCATACTCTACTTTCACCTTTGTATTTTCATACTCTAGATAAGTTTTCTAAATAGAATAAAAAATTGAATTGCAGGATTTTTCCATCAACCTCCAAGAACATTAAATCAGGTCCATATCAGAATTATGTGAAAATATTTCCATTTTGTATTGTATATCATAAAAAGCAAAAAATGATGCTTGTTCAGGAAAACTCATACTAAAACAGCTCCTAGCAAAAGATAGGGAAAAAAGCCCCACACAGTTATTTTGTAAAAGTTAGGAAACTGTCTTTCTAATACAAACACTTTTTACTTAATCTATCTGTCTATCTATCTATCTATCTGTCTGTCTATCTCTTTTGATACCACTATCCATATATCTATTTACTGGGATGAATTTAGGGATAAGAAACAGTGCCTATAACTGGATTAAGGATCTAAGAGGGTTACAAAGAGGATGTAAGGGTACTTTGTGAGCAGAATGACTAAGACTCTTAATAAAAATAGACCAACCAGTCATGCTGCATGCTTGGTAATATTGTGCTTGAAGTGCAAATATATGGAACAAAAAGAATCACTGGCATTTTGTAGCACTAGGTAGGGATGGTTTGCAGTGCTGATAGGGACACAAATATATGTTTGTCCAAATAAAGAGAGGAGGAACTCTAGAAGCAGAGTGGATAATCTGTTATGCTGAGCTAGTTTCTGAAGTGACACTCACTTTTGTATATACACATTTTGGGTACAAGGAAGGTTTTCTCTCCCTTTGCTATGCTGGTCATTAAAACCTGGCCAGAGTAGTTGGGAGGATTATGCACAAGCCTCAGGCTTTTTCAGACAGCAGAGTTACAGATTGGAAGCATAAATCTTGACAAAAGCACAGTCAGTTATGATTTTCCCACATAGAGAAGGAGCCCTTCACTGTTTTCAAAACAGACCTGTGACTAACAGCTAGCTGTATAAATAATGGAGATCTTGTATCTTATGTGGTACATAAGAATTATCCTCCTAAGCTGCATGGCAGTTCCTTAAGCAAACAAAGTGTTTGCTTTTCAAATGGCTGGATGGTTTTTAAAAGGTTTTCTCTACTTTCATTTAATAGTACTTGTATTACTAGAATTTACAATTTAAGCAATTTCACACCTTCTGACTGGGGGAATATGAAGTATTTTATTTGTTAGCATGAAAGTAATATCTGTCCTCACCACTTTTAAAGGTAATGCTGAACAAAATCATCCTCTTGTGAGGCGCTATTCCCATATTTTTAGCGCAGCAGTATTTTGGGTTTGTATCCCATAAAATAGAATTCTTCATGGCAAGAGTTCCATGGAAGAGGCCAAATTCAGTGCTGCCAAAGTAAAAGGTTCAGAAAACAGATGGGCTGGATGGCGGTTTTAAGAAGCAAGGAAGAGCTGTGATCCTCATGTCTGAGTGCAAACCTACGCTGTGGCAATTACATAGTATCATTTTTTCTGTAATTTCTGGCTTAGGATTTACAGGCTCCTAGAACCCGTAGGTCAGACATATGCCTCCTGTTTTCCTTTCTTTCAGGAAAAAAACCAATTTTTTAAAACTCATGTTTTAAAATTTTGTTTGTGTTGAAGACTGAGACCAGTTTAGCTGTTAGGAACATTACTCCGATGAAAAAACCCTACCCTAGGTCTCTTCTGACACCTCCCTTTGTTCTTTTTTGTAAAGCTATCGTTCATACACAAAACTTTTTCCATTCCAGGCTAAAACTCAAATACCTCTCCTAAGAAAATGAAAGAGTTGGTACTTAAAGAAAACAGGTCTTACAAATTGAACTTAAAATCTCTATTAAGAGAAAGCAGCAAACAACTGTGTGTATATAACTATCTGTGCTTTTTAGAAGCAATTTATATATCCAGAGCCTTGAGTATTTAACTGCAGATTTATTTAGAACATTTAGCTCAATCCTACGAACGGTGATGTACACGTGCACAGCATTTTTCACCAGATGATGGTCAGAGGGCAGGATCTATCCAAGTGTCCCTGACTGTGGCAAAGAGTGGCTGGCTACAGCTCTGCCATCCTGCTCTCAGGTGCTGGAGAGCCAGTGCTGATCCAACGGCTCTGCCAGTGTGTCAGTGGTATGGAAGGCATAGGCTGCAAAAGGCAGAGCAAGTCTGGTATAGCTTTACAGCTTTCTCCTGTGAGTATGCATTCGTATAGGCCAGGAAATCTCAAATGCAGTGTCAACTATGCTCTCCCCAGCAAAACTTTACAGGAAGAACTACCCTGTATGTTTTTCAGGGAAGACTTAACTAGAAATGCAGGCATGAGTTGTAATTGACACCTGTGTGCCTCTGTTCTGGCGAAGCTCCTCAGTGCAGTGTGTGAGGTTAAACTGAAGTGTTGACATCAGCACAGCAGTGGACCCATCAGCTATAGACACAAACGCAGAACAACTGAAATGCATGTGTATAAACCTTCTGGGCCCTGCTTCCGTCAGGGAAAGGAAATCGAGAACCACACAGGAAAGTACTCTTTGTCCTGAATAGCCTTAACTCACCTTAAACCATTGAATGCCTTTATACTTACTGCCTTGTTTGCAAACTTCTATTACCACAATCATTCCCATTTCCAGTTCAAGAATTAATCCCTTGGAGGCTGAAGCACAGGAGTGGCAAATCCTCAAGTAGCATGATCTTCTTAAGAGAAGAGTACACTCTGCAGAGTGCTTAGTGGGGCACTTAGAAAAACTCCCACCTGTGGCTTGTTTAAACACATATGGTTTTATTACATGCCTTGTAACTGGGAATAGGATGGGGAGGATTTAAGGGACATTTGCTAGGAGAGTTGTCACCTGGCAGTGCAACAGCTTGAGCATCCCAAGTTTGCAATTAGTCTTTGTAAGGAGAGGTCTGTAGGATCTTACGAATCACTTTTGCTCAAACTACTCTTGGGTTGTTTGATTAAGGAATTTAATCTAGATTTCTAAAACTACTAAGAAGCTCATGATAAAAATATAAGTAACTTCCATGTTTTGACTATTTATATGCTTTTTTTTCCCCACATTAAGAAGTCAGATTCTTAAAACTAATCACCCAGCAGCACAAATGCTTCTTATGTATGTCCTTTTGGAAGATTTGTTTGTCCGTACATCATGACGTTACATCAGGCAACAGACAGTATTTCTCCCAGGCTTACAGGCCATGTAAGGACTGCCTGGAAGTGCAACCCTGGCACTCCAGAACTGTGTAGCTCTCAAAGGACAGCTGAAAAAGGGTGACAAGACAGCACAGCTTTGTGTTCACTGCACTTCATGTGTTAGCTTTTGGTGTTGCACATTCAACTTTTTAAAGAGGTGTCAAAGATTTTTCTATTCCTTGTTCCATCTTGTGGAGCTGTTGATACAGTGTGGCTTAGGGTGACATGCCAAAACATAGCACTTCATAAACAGTCACCACATTTTTAATGGTTTTCCTCAGGAGACATTTGCTGCTTGTCAAAGGATCAGTCTGATGATTAGAAGGACTGAAATGCACACTGAGAACAGCAGCATGGGCAGGGCTTCCTCAGCTGTTTCCATCCATGCTTTCTAGTTTTGACAAAAGTATTAATTTTAGTGGCCCCCAGTCCCACTCTAAGTCTTAAGTCTTTCAAGAGCAAAGTGTCAGTTCTGGACACGGTGCAAATATTGTTGATGTTGCTGGAGAGCAATTCCAGGGCAGCTGTGAGAGTCAACTGCAGTGTCTGACGTGCACATGGCCACCTCTGAAGGAAGGCTGGAGGCATTCCAGAATACTTGCTAGAAGGTGTCACTAGCTGTCTCTCTCTGTCTTTTCTGTCCTTTTTAATGTGCTTTGTCACCTCTTGTAGATGTGAGCTAACTCCTGCCACCCAGACTGTGACTGTTTCTGCAGTACTCTTGCTGTTCCTCTCAATGCTGCTCCCTTCTCCTGCACAAGGAACATAAACCAGTGCAGGGGTGAGAGGGGCTGAACCTTGGCTGCGTCCTCGGTGCATTTGTTATGCAGCTTAGCCAGTAAAGGGAGCTGGCAGATGCGAGTCATTCCTGAGCTAGCATGTGACGTACAAAGTTGAATTTCACAGCAACTGCTCTTGCCCAGTTCTGACATCGAGCATCGTGACAAAAAAAGTCATGCACTTCTTTTGTGCTGTAAGGACATATTTGTTCTGTCTTTCCAAGGAAGGAGTAATGACAACTGCCTGAATCTGCAAAGATCCAAGTGCTTCCTCTGCAGCCTTAGACTGGAACTTGGTTTCCTTTAGTCTCTCTTCTGAACTGCAAAGACTAAAAATACAGGGATGGTAAATTAATTTCAGATTGTAAGGCACAAAGATTTTAAAGTAGTAGGCACTATTTAAATGTTTCATAGACTACTGCCTGTATATATATAAATATTTGTCTTCTTCAATTCCATTATAACCAACATTAAAGACTCCAACACAAAATACATTTGTAATGACACGAGCTTTCCTTAGTAGTGGGGAAAATTAGTTGCAGTCTGATTCAGGTGTTACTAAACATAGAGATTCCCATACAAACTGCCACTTTTCCTCTGAAACCTCTCCTTGTCTTTCAGCACCTGGAAAGATGAAGCACCTTTTCTCCACAGATAAATAAAAGCAAGAAGAAGCACTCTGTTGCATTTACACTGGAAGGCAGTTGATCATAAAACTAGTGTTCTGGTACCGAGTTCTGGATTTATTCACTCTCAGCTTGTCATCTTCCTCAGGCATGCAGTGGTCCTGGCAATTCTTCTTGGACTATGCTGTTGCTGCTAAATTCATGACAGTTCCTCGTGGATCAAGACTGATAGGTGGCTGTGGAGTCCACTCAAGACAATGAGGCCGTTTTTTAACAAAATACTATAAATAGAATGAGATTAGTGTCAAACTATTAAGGAAGCAACTCATCTGATCTGCTTGCAGTTTGAGCCTGGATCTAGTAAATAATTTACATATAAAAAGATTTCTTTTGGAAATAAAATCCAATACAAAAAATGTGTCAAGAGCTTTGTCAGACTAAAATCTCACCTCAGTCTGAACAGCTCAATAGACTAATGGAAGACTTAACCATTACACAGAAGCATTCAGATTTTTTGTAGTACAGAATTCAAGAAGGTTTTTTATATGAATGTGCTGCTATGGTAAAGACTATAAAAATAATATTTCTTGAATGACTGAACCATAAATGCAACTCATCTTTTTTGTTTAAGATGCATTTTCTTTTTCTGAATTTATAAACTGATCCCAAGGGGCACATTTATCACATAGATTTTAGTAATCAGTAAGACTTTAAAAACACCAGAGGCTATAGATGCACATGTCTGACAATTGTGTTTCAAAAGACTATACAGAAAAATTTACAAGAAGTGGGGAAAAGAGAGAAAGTAGAGGAAGGAGATGGCACATTATAACAGCAGTCGAGGCATACAAAAGGATTCTGATTCTGTACTTGGAAAATGTCAAATAACAATAAAATAGGATTAAAAAAAACCACAAATGCATTAAAGAGTATAGGGCCTACAGCAGCAAAGATTAAAAGAATATTTGGTCAAACAACATACTAGAAAACAAAACACAAATTCCAACTCTTTTGATTTTAATGTATTATCTTTAAGACCATGGGTTAATAGAAAAGATGACTACTCAGTTTTCATCAGCCAACTATGTCCCCAACCTCAGAACCTTTGAACTTCATTATCCCCAAGCAGTTGTCAAACTGTCACCTTTGCATATCCCCAAGGAAGCATAAGTGGAGCGTTAGTTAGTGAGACTTACACAGTCTGTAAATGTGGAGGTCTAGACGGCAGATATTTTAGAGTTCTAAAGGGACAGCCTCTGGATCTATGGAAGTGATTGTTATGGTTTAACCCCAGTCAGCAGCTGAGCCTCACATTGCCCCTTACTGGGATGAGGGAGAGCATCTGAGGAATAAAAGTGAGAAAACTCATGGGTTGAGATAAAGACAGTTTAACGGGGAAAGCAAAAGCTGTGCACACAAGCAAAGCAAAACAAGGAGTTAATTCCCCACTTCCCATGGGCGGGCAGGTGTTCAGCCACCCCCAGGAAAGCAGGGCTCCATCATGTTCAGGGGTCACTTAGCAAAACAAATGTGACTTCAAATGTCTCCTTTTTTTCTTCTCCCTCCCCCTCTCTTTTTATGCTGTGCACGATGTGTTATGGTCTGGGATACCCCGTGGGTCTGTCAGAGTCAGCTGTCCCAGCCCTGTCCCCTCCCAAATACCTGTGCATCCCAGTGTCTTCTTAGGTGGTGGGGTGAGAAGCTGAAAGAGCCTTGATGCTGTGCAAGCACTGCTCAGTAAGAAATAAAATGTCCCTGAGTTATCAACACTGTTTCCCGCACGAATCCAAAACACAGCCCCCTACCAGCTACTATGAAAAAAATTAACTCTAGTCCACTCAAAACCAGCACAATTTAAGTGTCAGAAGAAATATTTGATATTTTAAGAGAAGGGGAAAAATGTAAAAAAAAAAAATCAAACAAAAAAATTAGAACAGAGGCTGACCTAGGGAGATACCAAATCATTGTTCTGTTCTGGGAAAATATGTAAATGGTGTCAGGAGTTATTACAGACTATTTCAATTGGCATTGTGGAAGTAACCAGAAATACTGTTAAAACAAATATTTTTAATTACATTTAGTAATTTTTAGCAAAAGAAAATGGAAGAAGGAACTGATATGAAGATGCATAATAAAAGTCTAAAATCATCTATTTAAACAGCATTTAGGTACTGTGAGCATTCAGACAGTACCAAATGAACAAAGCTGACCTTGCTGCAGAGTGTCTTGGAAAGTCTAGAAAAAGATCTGTGCAATGATCTCATTGTTAATTCATTAAAAATAATCACTTTGAGAGAAGAAGATAGAAGAATAGATAAAAAAATTTGGGAGAAGAGCTATTTGGAACCTACTGACAGGCAAAAAAGGGGCAGATGATATGAGGTGGATAAGTAGCCACATTACAGGAAACAAACATTCTCTCAGAAAGAAAGAAAAGGTCTCAGAAATGGAACAAAGTATTTAGATAAGCATCTATGCATTTCGCAAAGTGCCTCTGGGCTTCTATGTTTGATGTTAGACTTTTGTAAAAGTAACCACTCAGCCAGTTTGGAAAATCAGTCTATTTCGCCATGTCTTGCATACCTGTGCAGAATAATTACACTCTTAGAAAAGTCTTCACCATAAAACATGAAAATTTAGGACATTAAATGTAGACTTGTAGACACCTTTTATAGGGCATTTGATTTCTCTCTGCAGCTTGTTAGGAAGGATGTATGAAAGAGCTGGAAAGAAGACAAAGATCTCTTTAAAGATCTAAAAATTGGAGTGTAAGTCTTTGGAAAAGGTTAAAAAAACTAACTGTATGTAGTTCAGAAGAGAGAAGACTGTAGTCATGCTCTATATATAAACACCTTCAAGATAATAATATAAATGGGGAAAGGGGTTTACAGGTTCCCAGAAGAAAGTAGTAAAAACATATCCTTAAACTAAGGAGCGAGGAGGGAGGAGAAATGTATTTACAAAAAGGTTTTAGATCATAAGCGAGAATAGGGAGTGAAATAGACAACCACTGGCAAGAGTAATTTCTAAAGACCTACATATTATGCAAAATAAATTCCAGCAATCATCATCATCTTTATTTTTTGCAAAATTTTATTTTACTTATCCTCCATCCACAAGATCAAAATAGTTCCTTGCCTTCTGTGGGTGCTGTGAAACAGGGCGCTCTGGTGCCACGAAGATGACAGAACTGCGGGCAGGGAACAGCAGTATGGGTCATGGCCCATGAGTGTGACTTTGTCACAAAACATCAGTAATGATAACAACAGTAACATAATTAGCTGTCAGCTGATTATTTTCTCCTTGGGCCATGTCTTCCATGTGAGTTCAGTGGGGTAAGAGCCAATTGTAGGTGGAGATTTGTGTTGCAGATATTTCATAGCAGAGCCTGTACTACCGTCACAATGACCCTATAATAATTTTCTTGGAGAATAGGACGGAATTCACTCTGATGCATTTATGGTGTGATGGTGAAGTTCATAATCATATGACCTGAATTTTCTCCTTTCCTGGAAAAATTATAAAGAACTTAAAATACTTGTACCAGGAGGCTTTCAAGACTGCAGCAGGTAGTATGGTGACCTAGAGCACAGATTAGTGTGGCTGCCTATTTTCACTTTGTCATGTGACACCTTGCACAGGAATTTCTGTAGTCAGCACATGACCCCTCCTCCAGCTCTGGGGCTACGTTTCATTACAGAATTTCCTGACCAGCTGAAGGATATAATTCAGTAAGGACTCAGACTCAAAGGATGAAGAGAGCAGTGATTACCCACATGGAGTAGGCATTTTATTTCCATTCAACCTCTTTAAATAAGACCAGTTTTTCAAGCCAGTCTTGTGTTGTAGAGGCTGAAAGAGAAGAGGCAAATAATCTGTCCTGATTGTTCTTCTGGCTGTCAGAGTCTGAGCACCACAATGCCCCTATTTATCCCTTTTTTAAATTTCTGTCTCTATTTTATTAGCAGGCTTTCTTTTATTTATCACTGGGCCTTACAGAAGCTGCTTATAGATGTCCTTTTTGGAATGATGATACAAGTTTGCAGTGTCCTCAGAATCAGAAAGATCTGACTTGTAAATGTGTCAACTTTGATCACAGGGCTTTATACAAGACAAGCATTAAGTGTGTAAGACACAAAGCTTTATGTGTTAGACTCTCATAAGAAATTAAAGTTAATTCTGGGAATTAGAAATTACTGGGTCTTCACAGTAAAGACCAAAACTTTTCCCTACAGAAAATCGAGTAAGTTCCATGTCATGTTGTGCAATCGTAGACAGAAATAAGCAGAAACAATTTGTCTTTTATTTTCTGACAGATTATGAAATTGGTATCTTTTGTATCAGCTGGCACAGGAGTTAAACTGTTGTGTAACAGTAAGCTGAAAAGAATTACTTTGTTGTTCAAAGAATTTTGGTAAGAATTTCTTTATCTTCAGCTATCCCTCCCAGTTCAATTTTCAGGTTTCCTTCCTCAGTGAAAAAAACCAACAACAACAACAAAAACAACAACAAAAACAAACTTCTAAAAATTGTCAGTCCAAGTGGACACTTGAAGGTGAATAGATACTTGTTTGAAAATAATAAATAGGGTAAGATAATTTTTTTTTTAACAAACTTCTCGAAAATATTAAACTGCTCTGATTGATATGTTTTGCTTTACATTGCATATAGTAGACCATAACTGGGACTGACAGAAAACCAATGAGGCTGGAAAAGAATAAAGAGAAACTTTGTCAAGAAATTTTAAGATTTAAAAACATGACAAGGTTTGGTGTTGTTTTGGTTTTGTTTTGTTTTCTTTTTTTAATGTTGTTTACAGCTAAGGCATTTTATTTTTATAATTCTTCATTATCTTCAATGAATAAATATTATTTGTAAATTAAGGACTTAGAATAAATTTTTAAACCTAAATAACTGTCAGAAATGTCTGTGCAAAGGCTTTCATGAAATTAGTGTTCAGATATTGCATGCTTTTTGTAGTGTGGTAATGAATTTTTGTGACATTTTTCCAAGCAAACCTGATTTATTACTTCTATAAAAATTCCTGTTTGAAGGCAGAAATGTAAAGAGCGATTGCCTATATGCAGTAGAGAGCACGTTGCTCTTTTGGATGTGAGGAAGATGGAAGATTTGGCTTTTTCATATGACAGGGTGGTGCATTCTCCCTGGGAGCCACAACCCTGTTAGTCCTTGTGCTGACTCCCTGCTGGTTCCACCCAGCAGCAGAGGTAACTGGGAGGTCTGCATTAACCCCATCAGTCCCATCCCAGAATTGATGGTACTAGACCTGGAGGGCATAGCATGATTCTGTCAATAAATAGACTAAGGAGTGAGCAGCACTGTGATCTGAACGTCCCTTTGCCTCTAGAAATGGTATCTCAGGCCACAGGTTATGGGATATTGACAGGGCCAATATTAGAGAGTCGCAGTGTCATGTCTTCACTGATAAAGAAGCTGCTGGTTTCTGAGCTGGTTGAACTACAGGCCCTTTGGAATTGATGCCAGAAAGACAAAATTAAATGGGTAGAGGTGATGTTCACACTTATTCTCCTGTGACAGGTAAAACATTGGCACAGGTTCTAGAAAGACAGAAAAAAGTCATATTGCTCTTGAAGTTTTGTTCTGCACTCAGTAGTATTTCAGTCTTGGGGCTCTGACTTGCCAAGACGCTTGACCACACTGCATAAGTGTGAGTGCATGTGCCAGGCAATTTGCTTGAAGGTCATCTTCTTAAATATGGTATTTAATAAAAGTTTTACACCTCTGCTGCAGCATCAAGATTCTCTAAATCTCTCTGTGTCTGCCTGAAGCCTAAATATCAACAGGTACTTTGCAAGCAACATATGGTGAGGTTCCAGTGGAGTAATTTGTTAGCAGAGTGGTTATCTTGCTTGAGGTGCAGATTTCTGGCAGGATAGTTCCTATTTTCTTTTTTTTTTTTTTCCTCACTTTGAACTCTATTGTGCTCACCAAGAAAAAAAAAAAAAACAACAACAAAGAACAACTTACTGAGTTTCTATTTAACATTAGGAGTGGATAAAATATCCTCAGTAAGTGAGGCACCACTTCTCAAGGTTGATAATGCTTGCAGTAATTAACAAAGCTGTGAGCCTGCAGGCCAAACTCTGATCTGAGCTGACCCTTTGCAAGCGTTAGGTTTCGTGTGGTTTTAAATTTTTTTCCTAACTGCTTAATATCTCCATTGTTACTGATATCTGTTTGATTTTTTTGGTCTTGATAGATGTCCAAAATCCTCTGCTGCGAGGGTGAAACTGTGCGAGACAGTTGTATTGCCAGAGCCGTTCCGGTGTTGCCCTGTAAGGACACGGTCTGTTGGCAGGGATCGCGTGTCACGTGCGTGACGCGTGGCAGTTCTGTTTTGCACCTGAGCCGTGACAAGCTGACAGAAACACGAGAGTTTCGCATACGACCGAGGTGTTCCTTAGGCTGTGACTGTGTGTGTGGGCAAACACGAGCTCGCTTTGCTGGAACAGCAAGCTCCCTGGCAGCCAGAGTGTGCAGAGCCCAGGCAGCAGCAGTGCTGGGCTGGCTCGTGGGCCATGTGGGGAGGCAGGCTGTGACAGCCTGGCCATCAGGCAGGGCTGACACAGGTTGAGGGTGGAAACAGCTCTTCTCCAGCCAGCTGGAAGCAGGATTTCCCAAGAAGATTCACACTTTTACTGATGACTTGTTGCTACAGAGATGATCTTTGTCCTCCCTGGTTTTGTTGTCAGATAGCGTGGTTTATGGCTTCCCACATGTTATTGCAGAAGAAATAATTATTTCCAATAAAATTCAGTATTTGCTGCTGTAGGGTGTTGTAGAACCCCAGAACAGTATCTGTCCAAGTCAGCAAGTTGGTTTTTACTACCAGTGTGTGCCAGGTTCCTCCAAGCCTCCTTCTCCCAGTTTGTCTCTCATTTATTTCTGTGGCTTATCTTCAAACCCTTTGTAATACTTGGGTCCTCGTTCATATAGGTAGTCAACCTTCCTGTACCAAACCTTATCTGCTTCATTATCTTAATTTGATAATCTTGTATGATGTCAGTCTTTTTATCAGTACTTTGCTGACATGGAGATTAAGTTCCTCATCCTTTTAAGTTCTCCACATAAAAATCAGCTATGGGTTCTCCTCAGTACTAGATGGGGAAGATAATGATAATGCTTAAAATCCCTGCATTGATTTAAAGGACCCTCCTGGCCATGGAATATCCTTGTTCTTTTCAGAAGGCAAATTAAAAGAATCGTAATAAATGAAATTTTTTGGTCCTTCCCTATCTGGCATGGCTTTATCAGCTGTAATACAAATGCAACCAATTCTGGCTTTTTGGAGCACTGCTCTTATTTCTTACATAGATACAAATTTTATAATAGTGTATTAGAAATTGCCTCAGCAATATTTTTAGAGCAGAGGTAATTTTATGTGTGCTTCAACTCCTTTGTAAAGCTAGTTCTTTTAAAGCATGTTAGCGCTCTTCCCCTTTCTTCATTAAGCTGGTATATCCCAGCTCAAACTCTGCCTCTAGATGACTCTTTTGTTAATCAGAATAATCTGTATCTGCATAAGAAAATGCAGGCTGAAACAGTAGCAAAAAATATATTCACCAGTCTGCACTGCAGATCTCTAGTTCCTTCCACGGAACTCTTCTTTGCACTGGATTTCTAATGCCTTGAGTGGAACTTGTGTATGAGGTAAGACACACAGTGGGATGGCATGCACTGCAGTGTAGAAATTTGGCCATTTTTATTAGCTAGTGCAGGGAAGCTGATGCTGCCACCATCTCTTCTCTATTAATTGTAGTTTTGGTCTGTAATTTTGCATTGAGTTCCATGTGGGAAGGTGCAGGTTATTTTTTCTCGTTACCTTTTGTGGTTTCCATGCAGTTACATGAGGCTTCTTATGCGGAGCAGTTCACAGGATTAAGGACTAAGTTAAGGACAGGGAAATATTAAAATGGATTTTTAAGTCTAATACAGAAATATTAGATCCTTATTCTCTTGATAGAATGATGTATTGAAAGGTACGTCTCTCTAAATCTACCCCCCCTCCTACCATACAAATTCATGTGGGGTTATTTACAGCAATGGTTTGACACACATT
The DNA here is from genome assembly GCA_013397845.1 of Melanocharis versteri. NCBI lineage: Eukaryota > Metazoa > Chordata > Aves > Passeriformes > Melanocharitidae > Melanocharis > Melanocharis versteri. The sequence continues at coordinate 533,200 of VZTG01003814.1, forward strand.
AAAAAGTAATAAAGACATGAGTTTCCTAAGTACCTTTTATGAGAGCAGAGAAAAACTCTTCTATTAAAAACAGAGAGTGAGAAATAGTGGAACTATATCCATTAACTACTCATATTTACTTCCAGGCAACTTCCAGAATAACTGTGAATTTGAGATGTGTAAATATTACATTCTTTGGTTACTGCTAAAATGTATTGGGAATTAATCCTTTCATGAATCATTGCAGAAGACTTCTCTGTAAAGTTGTGTTTATATGTAAAATTGTGTGTGAGTATACAGATACATACACAGACATATGCAGCCATTTAAAGAACTAGGAGATTTGTTTAAAACTGCTGTGGAAATATTAGCATTTCTTATGTAGTTCCTTTTTGCTACTGTAAGTTAGAAATATTTTATTACTTTTCTACATGTAATTGCATCACATTTAAAAAACCTTTGAAAAAACAGCTCTAAGAACTATTTTATGATTTTGTAATGAGCACTGTCTGCTGAATTCTTATATCCATCCAGTGGCCACTGTCCTACATGAGCACTTGAGTGCAAATATCCATCACCATAATTTATCTTAAAGCACACAGTATTGAAACAGGAGCTCATCAAAGTCCCCAAAAGAATTTCAAACAGAAGCAGTAATTGCTGTTGTTTGGTTGCTTCCAGCATGTCAAGCTCCATATTATGGATGCGTTTACTTAGTGCAGTAAAGTGTTCCTTCTGTTGCAAGGAATTCTGGTTGCTTAGTGCTTACACCTGAAGACTATGTTGAGTATTTTGGGTATGTGCTGTGATTTTCCTTGAGCTGCTTCCTTTTTTAGTGATGCAATTTTAATGTGTATCATTAGTTAGAGTGGCTTTTTACTTAAAGTAATTGATTATATAGAGTCATGGAAGCAATCATGATTGTGAAGACAGTAGATAACCAATAAAAGTGGACAGTCGGTGAAAGTATTTTATAGCTTTCCATCTTTTGGAAACAGAGCTATGTGAAAAAAAGTACAGACAACAGAGAAATTATATATTTGCTTTCAATAACATCTATGTGTTTCTCTACTACTAGGTTTGAGGGTTTTTTTGTTAATCTTCCTCCTTTCACTTTGTTTAAAGCATTTTTTGGGAGAATGAAAATGGTTAGGTTTTGCCTGGAGCATATGTGTAAGGTCGCTTTAACCGTTTCAAAATTATTTTTTTAAAAATAAAAATAACTTACTGAAATACCTACTGGTTACTCCTTTTTTCCCTCTTTAGATAGGCTTCAGTAAGTGCAGTGAAAGAATCCTATCTTTTAAGCCCTTAAACAGTGACATTATTTGCAGTAAGATTTTTACTGGATTAATAGAATTTGGCTGAAAGGAATCTGTCGTAGCATACATTTTTTCTTTGCTTAAGGCTAAGGCAGTGTTATGTGAGTCTTAAAAAATACAAAGTCTACCATATGTGTGTCTTGTAAGTAATGGGAACTTGAATGTGTGGCTGATTAAGCAGGCAAACTATTGAGTAGACCGTGCATAGTCACAGAAATGACTATCAGAGGGTTAACAGAAGTCTACACAAACCACCTGTAACACAAACCAGCTATAGCAGAAGATGTGCAGACCAAGAAACGTCTCGGTAGGAATGTAAAAGCACATAGCGCAAATGAAACTCATGTTGTTTGCTAGTAATTGCAGCTTGGGAGTGTGTTTAGCATTTGGCTAAACCAATGAACTAAGTGGTACCTATATGGTATAGAAACTGAGAGCTACTGGAAGAGGGCATGAGCCAATGACTGAGGAACTTCATAATTTTGTGTAAAAGAGAGCTATAGTTAGGATTCTTCAGATTCAGGCTACCAGACGGCTAACCTCAGCACTTCTCCAATTGTTAGGCTTTCTGGTGTGGTGCCATGAATAAAAAAAAAGGCCCTATATGAGAAATCAAGTGTTATATTTTCTGACTGTGTAAGGAGTGGTGTTTCCCTAGAGGAGGTGTGAGTAGACACAGCTCTGGAAGAATTATCTGTGACCACTCCATGAAGTCCTCTGGCCTGGAGTGCCTGGAGATGACATGGCGAAATCAGAGAACTGTTTGTCTCTGAGCTGTCCTGTGCTTGTGGGAGAGACAAGCTTGGAAAGGAGCAGGGGGCATCTTGTTTTGTCCGTTATCAGATACCTTTAGAAACAAATAATGGCGTATCATTTAAATATAGGCCCATAAAAATCTATTTGCTGGCTTTTCTTTTGAAATTTTAAATGGCTTTTTGGTTAATGTCAGTTTTTCACAGTGGAATACTACGACTTGGCTTTTGGTATTGCTGTGTCACGCTTGCTGTGGAAGTTGCTAAACGAAATCAACTTATATCAGTGTAAACGTACTGCAAAATAATGTAGCATGAGACACCTCTTATACTGCATCAACTGACTGCTGATTTGAGTGGATGTGGAGAGATACAACTGCTCTGAATGGCTTTGCTTGCTGCTTTGCTCTGAATATCAGGGGATTGGAGATGTTAGAGGTTTGCAGAACTAAGATATTTCTGCTCTCACTTATTTGCCCAACAGTCTAGTGAACCCATGACCAGCATGGTGATTCTTTTCATGGTTCTGCCATGATTTCCTTTATGATTTGGCAGGTCAGTTGTAGTTTGTTTAGCCTTTCAGGAAATACCTATTTGGAGCTTGTAGTGTTGACAAAAGGCCAATAAGCATAACAAAGAGGGTGGTCCCTTTCACTTGTCCAGATGACTGATAACAAATAAAAGGTCAACTTCACATTTCATAGGTCACTTACTTTTTTCTTGTGGAAACAAAGTCAATCTGCCCACTTTCCCTCCTCGAGACCACTACCAGTGGACTGTGTGAATGATGATGTGACTCTCCTTGTGCTGACATGCATTTTGGATTGGCATTTGAAAGGACATGGGAAAAGTCAACAGTCAAAGGCGTAAATGTGCGTTTGCTAAATGTTAAATAATTTTGGGTAGAGCAAGAGACAGCTTCAGGGTATCCCATCGGAAGTGGAGAAGAGAGAATACTGCAGTCTCATTATAGCAATGAATAGTGACAGGTTTCACAGTTTGCTAGTCCAGAACATGCTACTTGCTTATTCTGTAGCTGGCATTGTCAAGAGTATGGTAACAGCTGGCAATACCTTGCTTGCATAGGAAAGCCGATAGCCATCAGATACTTTTTACAGCACATTTTCAATATCTCATTGTTGTATACTATAAAAAGAGAGTGTGTATGGAGAAAACTCTTGTATTGCGATATTGGAGTTTGTATACATGGACCTTTCTTCTCAGCTAACACTACTTAGGGTGCAGACACCAAAATCAGACAGCGTCTCTTATAATTTCATTACCTTTTTGCTTAAATCTATTACTCTGTTCTTCTTTGGCCTTTTCATGTTTTGCCTCCATTTATTTTATCAAGAACTGCTATTAACTGTCCCAATAAAGGATTTCTACAGTGTTGAAGGACATGATAATAGACCTGTATTATGTGTGCTTCTCTCGATGTCTGATACTCGTGCTGTTTCTGTACTGGAAATGATGAGAAGCTAGTGTTTTATGATGAGTTTTTATCATAAACCATGATTTATAAATGTCTGATTTTGTTGTTGCAATATGAAAGTAATTTATTCAGAGAAACAGGAGAACTATAAAAGATTTATACACAATTAGGAGTTTAACTTGAATAGAGACGTCAACATTTTTCTCCCCAAATGCTCTTCTGTGAAAGTACTCTCCTCTTTCGCTTTGAGGACATACAGTAGCCTACATAAATCAAAGTATTAAGTTGATGAAATATTAAACACAAATTCTAAACTTTCATTAAAGCGGTCTGTTACCTTTGTAAGACTGAAAGCTATCTCATCCTTCTTATCTAAAGTATCATCAGTCGTACTGCAGGCAACAGATCTCATGTAGCACTGCACTCTCTATTCTAAATGAAAAGACGTGCTTAGAAAGGGGAATAAATGGATAAAATTTTGATTGTGCTACTTTGTTGTGTGCTAAGGGCCTTTTAAACATCAGCTGATCTCAGAATGCTTTCAGGATAGCCTTGTGCAATCATGACTGCTAGTACACAAAAACGACTTGCTAATTCTGCAAGTGGAAGTCGATCAGATGTCTCTGTTTACCCTCTTCTGTAGCCATGCAGATCAGATGGTTGTGGATGTGGCAGACTGGCTCATTCTCGAACTCTCTTGAATTTGAGAGGGGGATTTTGTTGAGAAAGGCAGGTTGACAATTTAGTATAGGAATGGGTTTTTGTACAAAACAACTCTGGGAATTTAGACGCTTGTGAGAGCTCCTGTACTATGATACAGTCCTGAGGCACAGCTCAGAAAGCCCAGTTCACACAGTCGACTTACCCACACAATGGCAAGAGGCAGAAACTTCTAAATAGGAAATTTAGGAAACCTGCAGCAAGAATCTAAAGTAGATCACACAAACGTCCCTTCAATTGTCATTAATGTAATGGAGGTTGGGTACACAGAGTCCTTAGACACTGAAAAATATCTCAACCTTGTACTGGGAAAACATTCAGAAATGTCATCTGTGCTCTGTAGCACTAAGCACTGTGTAAAGTTACAGTACAGATACAGCCTCTATCATGTAACAGAGCACTAAGGGTATATCTGTATCAGTCAAACAAACCACTCTTAGTTCTTGCCAGATTAACATACCTTGTCTGCACACAAAGCACCTGCCTGTTACTGCTGCTTAACTTTCAGACAGTAAAATCAGTGAGGGAGTTGGTTGCCTTTAGTACCTCCTGAAGCTGGACTAATACTTAGAGGGCCATTGTCAGCTCTCTCAAATAACCCAGTTAAAGTCAAGGTAAAATAAAAATATTCTTAATATTACATGTAAGCATAAATACATTTCAAACCCCTTGAATCTGAGGCCTGATTGATGATTTCTGTGCAATCTTAACTAGAATCTTTGACAAAATTCAGCTAATTGGGTTAGTGCTTGGTTGCAGCAGTTTTATTTGAGTTACACATGTTGTGTAAGGTGTTCAGGTACTACAAATTCATGAAAAATACCTCTGTGTGAGAGAGTATTTTGAAATAAGCAAATGGCACACACTTTACCATGCTGTGAATTTTATTTTAACATGTATGTAAATGGAGGAGGTAAGAAAGAACTTTGATATAGAAACTGCTAGCCTAACACATCAGATGCAGAGAAAAGTAAAAAGAAAATTATGAGAAATATGCTTATGGAGAAGGTAGCTGTACAGATTGTGACACTGTGAATGAGTGTCTGGCAAAGGTATGGATGGCTCTGCTCTTTCAAAGCTGTCTTCATGGTGAACACAGTTGTACAAAAGTTTTTGCCTTCCTTCCCATCTGGAGAATGTTGCATATTCATAGCTCTTGAGGCATTCAGTGTATCCTTGGAATCTCGTGTGTTGTCACAGCAAAGTTGTATTACAGTCCTGACAATGAAGAGAAATACAGAAACTATACCTAGCTTAAAAGACTGCTTCATCTTCCTCTAATGATATCGACAGCTTTTGCACTAAGCAATTTGGAAACTGCCTAGGGTAGCATTTTATAAATAAAATTAAAAAAAAAGTTGAAATGCACTCATTCACAGAGGTCTATCTAAATTAAGCAATTCAATCTTTTAGTTCGTGCTTTTGTAATATAAGAGCTTTTCCTTCAATCCCACTTTCTGTCCCTGCCATCTATTATTCCCTTCTACTTACTGACAACCAGCCAGGCCTAAATAAATGCAGCACGACCCCCCAGAGTTAACATTTTCCCTGCTTGTCAAGCTATTTCTCATTTTCTTCTTTTCTGTTGCCTGAATGCTTCCTATCTGTGTCTTTTAAATATTATGTAGCTACTTCTGTTAACCCAGGTTGAAACCGAGGCATCTCTTGTCACCGTGCAGATTGCAGCATGGGAGAGGCAGCCTGTGGTGGAGAGTGGCTTGTGTTCTTTGCATGATCAGACTCAAATTACTGTTGTTGTTTCTATCCGTTTTCCACTTCCTTCCTTCCTTCCTTCCTTCCTTCCTTCCTTCCTTCCTTCCTTCCTTCATTCCTTCCTTCCTTCTTTTCTTTTTTTACAATGGATTCAGTACTTTCCTAAATCAGTATCAGTGAATCTGTAATTGTTTACTAAATTGTTGGTAATGCATGTCCTTAAGAACAGCTAACACCGCTGTTCTGGATTAACACTTTTTCTTAATCACATTCTGTTTATGACTCTGTGACTTAAAACCCCAGTGCTTTTTACTGGGAATTGAAAACAGAGAACAAAGTGCTAGAAAAGAAAAAGGAGTACACCTTCCTGACATGCCTATTTTGCATAACACAAAAGGGCATTACTTTAGCAATTGACTTTTTTTCCTTTGCTCTCTGTAATGACTGCTAGAGATACTGATTTAATCAACCAACCATGCAAGTGCAATGATTGTGAACCAGATCGTTGTGAAGCAAACAAATGTTTCACAGTAAATTGCCAAGGGATACCAGCTACTCTGCTCTGTTTTTGCTCAAATAGATTGTCTTTTAAGCAGCTGCCTCATGAAAAGCCTTTGTTATGTATGGACCTTTAATCAAAATGTCACTAAATCCTGCATTCTGGGATGCTTCATTTGAAACACATCCAATGCTCTTATTTATTAAATTGTCCAGTGTCGAATCCAGCCACCATTATCCCTCCTAAGCAAAGATGGATGAGGGAGTGACAAAAAGCTTGTGTCACAGCTGAGATCAGTTGTGTGTGTGTGATGTCTTGATCTGTTTGTACAACCCTCTTGGGGATCATCGGGCAATTAAGTTTACCCATTTCAAACACAGCCTTTTCTGTACACTCTGATTTGATAGGAGAATGGGCAATTCCCAGTAATGACTACTACATCAATTATATTGCATTGTATTGATGCTTAATTAGAGAATGTGTTGAAACTGGGGAAGGGGACAACTGGAAGAGGGGAGGGTTGGCTCCCAAGTAAATGTCAGAGACCTTTCCTTAATAGCCTGTCTTTTTAATGTGCATTGAATGCACTGACAAGCACTGTGGCCTCCTGACCTTCAAGCATTTACCCCAGCCCGAGAAAGGAGGGCGAAGCCTCTTTGAGAAGGAATTGTTTTAGAGCTGAATTACATTTAGTGTCATTCTTGTTCAGCTTTACTGTGAAGCGACCCTTACAGCCCTTTAGCCCTGCATGCACGGTTGGAAACCATTTCTGTGCCTGAGCTTTTTGAATCAAACACTTGCAGTCTCTTCAAATAGCCTTTCAAAAGTGAAGCCCAAACATCATGAACATGAACCCTTATTTTTCTAAGGTTTATGTAAGTAATCTGTGAGCTATCTATAGGAGTTCTTTAAAAGAAAAAGAATGAAGCCAAGGCTTTTATATCACTCAAATAATGACATTAAACACTATATTTCAATCTGCAGTTTCTTCAGGTTTAAGAAAAGTACTATAAATCACAAATGGAAGATTACAACAGAAATATAAGACCTGCACAGTTGTTTATGACTGAACTGGCCTGCAACGCCTGACACCAGCCATTCCTAAAGGTTAATTTTCTAAAGCGGAAGATTGCAATATGGTTTTAGTTGCTTCTGGTTCTTTACAGGGTAATTGAATTGAAATTTTCTGGTAGTTTACAGTATGCTAGCACTTCTGATACGCAGATGCTCTGTCTAGCACCCTGGAGAAACAGCCATGGGTTCAATTCATCTAAAGTTCTGCTGCACCAGCCTATGCATTGTCCTGATCCTGTGATCAGGAGTCCTGACCTCCTGTTTTCAAGACAGCAAACTGCCATGAGTGTGGGGGGAACACACTGACAACGTCTTGAACAGGAGGAAAAGAATGCATTGATTATTTCTCATATACTATTATTCTTTTCACACAGCCATTAATATGCATCTGCATCCCAGGAACAACGATGCGCCAGCTGCGCCTTTAGCAAAAACTCCGTGTAATTCAGCGTGACTTTGTGAAATGGAAAGAATTTAAAGACAGCGTGGCTGTGCTAATTTTGATGTTAATTTCTGTAGGAACTTAATATTCTGTGCCATTCTTTTGCCTGTGCAATAATCTCTGCTTTGCATCTTCTGTCATGATATTTTACTTTTTGTTTTAAATGGCAGCACTGAATGCAGATTGTGCCTATCTTTCAGAATATGGAGTCAATTTAGGTCTTTCCAAAAAAAAGTCTCCTCATTACTCTAAATGCTATTACTACACATGCCACAGCAGTGGCACATTAGGGTGGTGACAGCTTTGCACATTGGAAGTCAGGCTTTGAAAGAAGGAATATATTTGCAAAGGAAACAACTGATTAATTTGAATGTGCAGCTTTCAAGTAATATGCTTTGGGGTACACTGTACAACAAATTTTTTTTAGAAGTATTTAATAATTTAAAATAATATAATAAATTTGAAGAAGAGTAGCTTTACACTGATGGTGTATATTTGGAGTCAGGTAGGTTTTTTCTCAGACTACATAGGTTTATCAGAAGGTGACATTCTGATATCTGATATAATAGATGTTTTATTTATGAAGCCTTGACATTATTAAACAAGCGAGATCAACACCATAGAAAAATGCATTTGAGAGGAGGTTATAAAATTTGAAGCTTGGTAGCAAACAGCTCATAGTTGTTTAAAAAAACCCTGCACTTTTTTATCAACCTTTGTTCTTTTTTTAATGCTTAAATGATCACAGAATATTCTCAATATGAATTTTATATTAAATAACTGTTATAAATAATGTATCTTTTTAGTAATTTTAACAAGTTCATACAGACTTATAAGGAAGATTCTCCATATACAATCAAGGCCTATATTCCAGAGCACATGAACACCTGCTCGTCTTCTAGCATTTCTCAATTTTTACATTTAACTTTTACGTTTAGGCAAATGGCAAACTCAGAAAAGATAGCCTTGCTGTCCAGAATCTGAGTGCAGCCTTCCAATTCTGCTGTGTACCTAAATTCTGTGATTAGTGTGACTTGCACAGGGGGAATTACTTGCATGCTCCTGTACCTTGCTGCAGCAAAGTGCAGGCTGGGTACTTCAGTGTTTTGTTGGGGCCAGTTTCAGTACCAGGTGTTGGACTTCTGCTGCTACAGCCAAAACCTACATCAGACAATCAGATAAAAATAGAGAAGTGAGTAACTCAGCTCCCTGATGATGCTGTCATTGCCTTAGTTGCACTTGCCTAATATATCCTATGAGAGGCAAAGTACTTTAATACTATTTTTTTCCTACTAAAACCCCCTAAAATTAAAAGAAAGCCAAACAAACTTGATTTTTAATAAGGATGCTGATTTATACCTCACTGAAAGTCAGTGAGAAACACTGACTGAAGACTGCATCCATGTGTTGCTAAACTCAAGAGAAGCTTTGCTGTTCACTTCCTCAGAAGTGTAGATGAAGATACAATGAACACTTGGTCATTTCTCTCAAAGCTTATCTTGGCATTCCTGTAAGTATAACTTAAACCAAAACAGTAGATCAAACCAGCTGCATGCTTTAAGGAAATAAATGTATGTGTCTTATTGTGGTGGCCTGTACGATTTGTTCAGTATGAGGAACAGAAGTCCAGTCCATATGTGCAGCTTCTGCATTATATATGCGTGAAAACAAGATACTGAAGTGGTTAGGGCATAAATTGGATGGCTTAGATGAAATACTCACTCAGTTGAATCGGTGCACATACGTGATTATGAATATGTTCCGGGTTTGAATCTCACTTTTTTTCTTCAATCTCTTCTTTGATGGTTTCCAATGTATCATATTTTAATTTCCTTTTTTTTTTTTCCTGGTGTTAAAATGTAATGCCTAATAGTGTGGGGAAGAAATAATTTAAATATAAATTATGGTTAAAGTATGAGTGTGATATGTTAAACACAACTGATAAAGTAATTGTTTGCCTGAAATGTCTTAGCAAAATTGTGCTGTTAAGCACTTTGTAAAATTCCATTACAACTGAGATTTATTTTTCAATCATTTTTTAAGACATGCTCTTTTATTCTCCAAAGGCATTATGCTATTAACAGATTTGCCGTATAATACAGAGCCATCAAAAATAGCAGCGTTTACATCTTAATTTGCATAGGGACCAGCTTCTAATCCAGGTTCCATTGTTAAAGTACTGGAATAACTGCAGTGATGTATGTGAGATTCAGTTTCAGTCTGCTTCTTATCACATTGCATGTATAATTTTAGTGGAGTATCTGTGTTTTTACTGGAGAAATTTAGCTTAGATCAGATAGCATTAAATAGTGTCCAGTTGCATTGGACACTCTTTAAACACTAGTTATCATAAGTGAAGCAAAGAGAAGATGAGAGGCATATTACCTGCTGGTTTAGGGGATCTCTGGTGGGTGCAAATACACCCAGGTCTCTCCAGCAGTGCCCGCTCCTCCATGAGATCAATATCCTCAGCCATATGTTAGACCATTGCAATTTAAAACAAAATGATTGCTGTTAGTCTGGTACAGATTAGAAACAAATTATGGAGTCTTCATTCTGAATTTATATTTCTCAGTCACAAAAATGGTAACTAGATTTTCGCTTTTTTCGCTGCTAAGCAATAAAGGGTGGTACATGTATATCTTGTTGTAAAAGCCTTTAATGAGACATATCTGAGCACTACTGGCAGTTACTTGAGCTGAAAATTTGTTATGTCTTCCCTGTTGAACTGTTTTAGCGGTATAATCTTTGATAATTAAAACATAATCATTTTTAAGGAGTCCTTTTTACAGCTTATAGCAATTTTGCAGCTGACTGTGTCAGGCTTACATTAATGATTGAGCTTAAATTATTAAATGATATTTTGTGCAACTGTAATTTCCATGAGAGGATATTTTTCATGTTATTTGCTAGGAAGCTTTAGACTGCAAAAGAACACTTTTGGCAGAGTATAGGGAAATATTTGTGAAGCAGAAGCTATAATTATGAACATGTGTAGTTAAACACCTCTTAGGCACTTGGCTCATACTGAACAAGGTTATAAAATAATAGGACCATGCTCTTGAAAATGGACACCATATTGAAGGAATTACTTGATCACTTTTGCTTAACATCTGGGTGCTTTGAAGAATCTGCTACACACTTGCTAATATGTAAAGTGAAGTTAGAGATGAAGAGCTGAAATGTGAGGAGAGGTTATTTCAGTGAGAATGAACAGCAGTCCAGCTCTCTGGGTCAGAGGGGGCTGTTCCCAGATCCGTCTGTGAAGCCTTCTGATGGAAATATTTGGGCAAGGTTTTGTTGGAAGGTGAGAGCAAAACGGCCATTCAGGCTGTGCTCCAAAAGAGATGTTGGGGTGAAGGGGTTAGTTTGGCCTAGAAGTTCTGGGTAAGAATGCAGAAAGGTTTGTGCTTCTCTGGGCACTGGGACAAAGGCTAAGCAGCTCATGGTGTCATTCACAGTTGACCATTTCCATCCTGGAACCTGCCACTGGGACTCAGCATTGAGAAGCAAACTGTGTGGTAGGACATAGTAAAGGGTACACAACGGGTCTGCCCTTCATGTGCCATGAGCCATTGACTTGCCACTGACTTTCTCATGGAAGTCAGTGGTGGAACTTAAATGTCCTGAACTGCTAGCCCAATCAAAAGGCCATTCCTTCTCTTTCTGTCTCTATCAATGCTGCTTCTCAGGATTCCTTGTTCCCAATTTATCTGTGGTACAGGTGGAGTCCTTGAAAGAGCAATTGGTAGAGCAGTTGTTCATTAATACTCCTGAGAGCTTGTTCTGTGAAGACTGTGATGGAGATGTACTATGTTTAACGCGTCCCCGTCCCGCAGGCTGGTGGCTAGCTNTGGGTGAAAGTTCAGAGGGGGGTTTTCTCAAGAGTGGACTCTTCTGGGCTCCTCAGGTCCTGGCTTTGGGCCAGCAGTCCAGTAAGAGGCCACCGCAACAATGTTCATATGGAGAAGGAGTGTTTAGGGGGGAAAAAATGGAAAATTGTTATACCTTCTGTGACTGGATGGCCTAACCACGTAAATTAAAAGCTTAAAACCCCCAAGTCTGAACATTATGATGTCTGCTACTAAGAATCAAGTGTATTCTGAAGAGATTTCCGTCTACACTGACGTTTTCTGTCTACAGAGTGACAGATGTGACAGAGAAATTATGTCTTGCTTCCCAAGTGTTTCCATTTGAGAAACGTAAAATAACTATTCCAAGCAAGGGTTTTACAGTTTGAAAACAGGAAAGAACAAAAGAGGCCACCTGGCCTTGACCATTGGGGCTGTCTTATCTCTGGAAGGTCCTTGCAGACTGCTTGGCCAGCAGCTTGTGACATTTGGGAAGATAAGGTGGTCAAAGAGGGCAAAGAAACACAGTATAATTTTTCTTCTTGCCGCAGAGGAGATATGTTTGCCTGTGGAGCAGAAGAGGCAGAAGATTTTGTGCATCCATTTCTATGCACAGAGATCCCATATCTTCTATATTTTCCTCACTCAGTGCAGCCAAATGTCATGAATTAATCTTTGCTTTGCTTTTATTACACAAACATTCTTCCAAATATTTATACAAAGTTGTGTGATATATTTTTAACAGATAGTTAGCACTTGATGTATATTCCTGTATCATTATTGCATTGGAATAAAAGGGAAGTCTCCAACATTTGCAGAACATACCTCTTTTCACTTAAATTTCTGAATACTTACCTTCATTTCAAACTGTTATTTACTATGTGTAGTACTTATACTTTATAGTTGCAAGTACCTTCAAATAGCACATTAGCAAATTTTCAAACAACTGAAAAAGAAGTATTGGAGACTGTACATCACCCCGAGCTGTTCATAACCATAGAAGTCATAGAATGAGGTGAGCCTGTCTTTGGATGATGACTGTGGAATTTCTCTGTGGAATCTAACTGGACTGTTACAAATACTGTAGTAAGATCTGGAAAATTCACACAACCTTAGATGGACTATTTTGCCTTCATTTGTTTTTATGTCACATCTAAATTATATAGCCCTCTTTTATTCATTTTCTGGCTGTGGAAACAGTGGATATTCGAGAGCTTGATCTGATAACAATGGGATTTTAGTGATCTTTGTATCAGTTTCTTCATATCCAGCCCCTTTCATTCTGTTTTAGAATCAGTGGAAATTTGGTACATTATGAAAATTTGTTCAGTATTTCACAAAACTTGCCTGTATTTCTCCTTCAAATGTCTGGTTGTCTATAAATCTATCCATTTGCCCCCATACCTGAAAGATGAGTGCTGTCAGCTTAGGTCATGAAAAAAAGATACAGTAGTATTTAAAATCACTAGTTTTTCAGTGAGAGGTGTAAATGTGGCAACATGGGTAATTTCTGTGTAGAAGGTTAGTAATTCTATTGTAACTCCCATTCACATGCCTTCTATAAATTACTATAAGAATTTCTATTTGCCCTTTGGTGTTTCCTAAGAGTGACAAAGAATGGTTATGAAGCCTGCTGCTATGATACTTTTTTTGCCTTTCCCCCCTCCTTCACTAACAGCAAATCTTCTAAAAGATATCTAAACCTGAAAGTGAAGGATTTTTCTGAGCAAGAAAATAAAGTGGGGTTAGCCTGAAAAAAATATAGCAAGGCTTACTCTTTCAGTTTCCGAAACTAATCTCATTTGTCTTCATTTTCCAAACACCACTTTTCAATTGCATCAGGAGCAGTGTGTTATGTATTTTCTTCCTTTCTGATAATCAGAGAAATATTGACCTATTTTGAAAACACTTCTTTCTCTCACTACTGACAGCTTTCATTACTTCAATTGTTGCTATTTTTATGTGCAGGAACTATAAAGAAACTTGAGCTGAATGTAATCTTAACAGTAGAGAGCTGGATGTGGATCACCAACATACCGAGTGACTTCAATTGTCAGAGTTAAGGTTTATCCTTGCCTCTTTAGATTATAATACATTATCCAAGCAGAAGCCAGCTAATGGACCTTAAATTAGTGTGAGTGGTCTACAAAGATATGGCATATCATTACATGAATCTACTTTCCTTGAAGTCAGCAGAAAAATACTGCATCAGTTTCAGCAGGGAAGAAAGGTTATAGCCAAGTTACTCTGCATCAAGACGTCTTGGTTTCTTTTACCCTTGTAATTGAGCAGTGCTCTGCTCTGCAAGTACAGGTCTAACATAAAAATAGATTTTAATGAAATTAAAAAAAAAAAGTTTTTAGTCTAGCACCTGCTACATTTAGTTCTGCTTGGAGTGTGGCTAGGGGTGTACCTGTGAAAATCCTTTGACTTTAGGAAATATGATTGTCCTGCTTTAAAAAAAAATGAGAAAAAAATATATTAAGAAAAGAAAGAAAAAAAAAATCTTCCTGTGCTGTCAAAATTGCTGTTTTGCTAGGTTGGCTAATAACGTAATGTGGATGAATGGCTCTGTAGTGTTTTGGCTGTTTCTTCATCAATCTGATAATAGCCCAGGTGACAGGAGCAGGGTTGTACCCTCTAATCCCCCAGTAAATGACCCGTGTCTGTCTATCTTTAATCAGACAGCTCCCTCCATCATTCAGATCCCTTGGAAGTCGCTGTGGGAAGGCATGTGCACACTCCTTTTGTCTTGTCACGGCTTCATACAGGGGCAACCTGTGTGTGGGAGAAGGGGATTAAAGTCGATTGTCCTGCAGAACATCATCACCTTTCAGTAGGACATCCATTGCAATGCTTGTGCCAGACTAATAACCATAGGAACAAACCAGCCTTTTGTACAGACTTTCTGTTGGTGCCCTTTGCAGAAAAAAAATGACTACTGCTTCTTTAAGTCATGGGAGCTCCCATTTGCTGTGACAGCTTTCCAATTGTTAAATAAACTCTGACCATGAGCAGCTGTCAGACAGATATTGCACTACAGGCTTCAGTTAAAAGGAGCACCAGGCAAGCATTTCAGTGCCTAAAGGCCCTTATTTAATTTTTTTAAAGATACACTTAAAGAAACCCTAAAAAACAAACAAAAACACAATGAGAAAATGCAGGTCCTTAACTAAAAAAAAAAAAGAAAAAAAGAAAAAAAAGAAAAGAAAAAAAGAATGTTTTATTTTATATACTCTGTGCAGTTTTCCTGTGAAAGTTATGGAATGTGAGTATGTCCATTTCTGAGAAAAGCCTATGTGGAGCATGAAATATCTCAAATGTACACTTTTGTCTGGTAGCAAGGTAGGAAATAGAGATGCAGAAATGCTAGCATTAGACTTTATAAATTCAAATTCTTGTGGGATAGCAAGAGGAATTATACTGAGCTTTCTCAAAGTTGTAGAATGTCACTTTATCATTTGTACTTTTGATAGTAATCTAGCACAACACTTCTGATGTTACTGCTTTTTATAGTCTGAGCAACTTGAGCTGGTTGAAGATGTACTTGCTCATTGCAGGAGGGATTGGAGTTTAAAGGTCCCTTCCAGCCCAAACTATTCTATGATTCTATAATTCTGTGATGATGTTGCACCCTGATGTACAGGAAAGCAAAAAAAAGGACAGTTTTCACTACAGAAGGTCTAAGAGGCTAACTCCAATATGCCAGAAAATAATCTTTTAAGGTAATTATACAGTGAGTATATTGGAAGAAGCCTTATTATTTGCATTATAATTACAGCTGGGGAGGGAAGTTGCCGTTAAGTTAGGAAGAAGGTGGACTTCCTCCTATTCCAGTTTGGAGCCTGATACTCTCTACCCTTACCTACCTAAAAGTCAAGCTGGAGAACCTGGACTAGGAAACAAAGTTCTCCACTAGAAGATATGTAGAAGATAGGTTCAGTTCACCTGTCTGAGGAGAGAGTGGGTGAGCTCTGGACATGCCTTTTCCCAGTTGCCTGAAGCAGAAGCCTAGCTCAAACACAAATTAAGACAAAACCAAACCAAACCAAACCCAAAATGAAACAAAAACTAGTCATGGCGACTAACCCCAAAAGGCAAGCTGCGGGCTAATTGTGTGGAGGAAGGAGTTCTAGATAATATATAAGAAGTATTTACTGAAAAATCAGTATTTTTTTCATGTTAAAGAGAAAATATTATTCATATTTCATTTACAAGTAATAGTAAGTAATTACTGGTTTTAAGTGTAGCTTCTTCCAAGATTTCAAATTTAAGTAACTAACTAGCTAACTAACTAACTAGTTAACTAAAATATGTTTTCACCATTCCAGTTTTCTTTAAGGACAGAGAGGAACATATCCAGTAAAAATATAAAGCAGTAAGAAATGGAAAAAGTCGATTTAAAAATCAATCCTTCCTGATCTTTTCTATCGACTCCTGTTAGAAATAACACCCACAATTTTTATAACTGAAATGGATCATAAAAAAATCTCAGAGTGTTCAATTATTTATTTTATGCTTTTGAAAACACTTTTGGGTAATGGGTTTCACTTTTTCACCTTTCATATATCTCATTCTTTCCCACAGAAAAACGGAAACCATTCAGAAATGGAAAATGATAGCATTTTCTTGTTTGTGCTCGTACTTGTGCTTATGAGTCAATACTCTCTGCACAGGTACAAATGATGGTCTTAAAGCCGTGGTAAACATAATGCACCATGGTTTCAAACAAACTGATTTCTGTACAGAACTAAATGTTTATGTAATATAGGGCTTTGTGGAGACTTGAAACAGGAAATTAATATATTTTATCTCAGTTTTTGGAAAGCAGAGTATAGAAGGGAAGGTTTGAGAGAGCTACACCAACAGTGGAATTAATTGCTATAGTCAATGCAAATGTGATTTTTGTGTGTGAGGGAAGCATGAGGAAGGGTCCTTTAATAAAAATAGCCAACTTGCAACTCCATAATAGAGATGGTACTCTTTGAAGATATTGGTTGTGGATTAACAGAAAATGTATTCATTAAAGCCATGGAAAGAAGGAATAAAGTCAGTCTTCCATCTTCTTTCTTAGTCTTCCAAATTTTCCATATTGAAGCAAAAATGGAATCTCCCTCTTTCCTGTCTTTATTAATGAATTAATCTGAGTTATCCCTTGGGTATGAGATTAAGGCTGGGAAATGGCTAAGATAAATATGTTTACCTGTTCTAGGTTTCAGAGCAGAAAGCTGGCATAATGGCAGGGATAACGTGAGAGATGAGTTGGAGATGAAACTTTCTGGCGAGGCAAGCAAGACAACCTTACTCTGAACATGGACCTTACTGGAATAGACTTTCACCATGGCTCCTTTCCTGCTGCAGAATGTGACATGGCACTGAAACTGTGTTGGATCCAATGCTTTTCCAGAGAGTCAGGTTACTGGGCACAGGGAGCAGAGCAGGCACAGCAGCAAATCACTTGTTCCCTGATGACAGCAGCCAGGAGCAAACATGCCTTTCCAAAACAGCTCATGGCCACTGCTGCTTGTCCTGCTGTTGCTTCCTTGAAGAGAGGCTACAGGCCAGAAAATTTAGTGTGGTTTGTAAACCTGCTTCCAGCTGCTGTTTTTTCTCTGCCTGCACTATCTGTTGGGAGAAGGACCCTGGGGTGCTTGGGAGAGGCTTTTCTGGGAGTGAGCTGCAGGGCAGGCAGGTTATCCTGACAGGTAGTGTACGAGCTCTGTTGTGGGCACTCTTGGGTTTACAGCTGCCATAGCATGGTGGCCACCACGGAAAACTGTATGAACAGATTCAGTCAGCAAGGCTGGGTAGAAGATCTGTTGAAGAAAAACCTCAAAGACAAGTCTTTTATATTTTGTATTCAACTTTTTCCTTTTATTTTTTCCCTTTTCTGTGCTATATGCGTGTATACCATTTCCATTTGTCAGTGATCTGATTGGATGCCTCTCTTTTCGTTTTTGTTTTCTGCAGGATAAAAGCATGGGTGGATAAGATGCAAGAAGATCTCGTGACGCTCGCACGGACTGCAAGCGGAGTGGACCGGCTTGCTGACGTAAGAAGAGGTGTCCTAGACTGCTGTGACTAGAAAGTGAAGTGAAGGGCTTGCATCTTCTAGGCTTTACAATCATTTAATCCCAACATACGAAAATGATTTTGGGGGATTAAACTCTGCACTGCTTACTGAGAGAGGAATGAAGAACAGACATCCATCAAGTCACTCTCAGTGTTGCAGCACTTCCTCGTTGATAATATTTAATCAGCTTTTCAGTATCAGACAAGGCTTGCCATTGTTGCAACACTTCCACCTGAAGCAAACACTTTTATATTCTGTGTTTGTCAAATACAGTATCCAGGAAGCAACCATGCATAGTGGTGGAGAATTCTGCTCTCAATTAACAAGGGAACCTATCTTTCTGACACATATTTCCTGAAATGAGGCAGCTTTTGGTTAGCAGAAACAGAGATGAGAATGAAAACTACTTTTATTCAGCTGTTCAAATTTAACACCAAATTTGTTTTAGAGAAGAACTTACAAATCTCTCACTGAGATTTTTTTGTGTGTTATTGTTCTATTCATAGATGATGACAATACATCTGACATTGCAGAAAAATGAAGGCGCAATTCAGAACATGTCAGAATTACACTGCCTATACAATTTTGTGTGTATACATCATAATCCAGTATACAACCATATGATCATACGTTTCCCTCTCCCTATCCCTGCACAAGTGCTATGGCTCTTTTTTTGAACTGATGGATGTCAGATTTGATGTGAGGGAAATTTTGCTGCTGCATCAGAAAACTCAGTTATTGTTAGCCAACAAAAACCCCTGGTGCTGGGGAACTGAATGTGAAGCCTTGAGATTTGGTTTTCAAAAAATGATCCCAAATGATCCATGAAATGGATAGCAGAGGTTTCGAAGCTGTTAAGAAACATACATAAAAATCATATGTGAAATTGTCAGATTTAGCATTGTGTATTAATGTATTCCTTTGACCTTAATGACCTTTTGCCCAGACATTCACGTCTCGTGTGCATCCTGTCCCAGAAGGACATTTTGTCTATACTCACTATAAGAGGAGGTTAGATGATCAGCTCAGATATCCATTAGCTAAGGTGAGATCATCACTGTCCTATAAAAGGAAGGGCTGTGTCACTGCGTGCACATGATGAACATAAATGAAGATTGTAGACTTTGTTTTCATTCTGGCCTTTCCTAATATTTGACTGCTTCATATTGCAACACAATTTAAGGCAGATGCTTTAGATGCACATTTTAATCTTTGAAAACCGTAAACAAACTGAAAACAAAATCTTGAAATCCTGACACAAATCATCAGATTCATACAAGCATGGGTTTCCAAAACAGGAATGTCTAGCACTTGAGCTTCCTGAGGAAGTGTAAAGTTTGGAATCATGGAACACTCTTTGGAGATTTTGTAGGTGGATTTCACACGTATCTGCTGACAGAGAACAACAAGTCTTGCAAATCGTCAGTCTCCAGGTTCTGGTGGGGAGTTTCTACTATGAGTCCTTTTTTGCTTATCTAATTTAGGTGTGATCTGGTCTATTCTGCGCTTGCTATGTCTCTTTTTCCCTACCATTCAGCATCTTACGGCTGATTCACCATTCCGTTCCTTTCCTGCTGTGTTGCTTGGCTTTCATTTTTCCTCAACCTATGCTATGTTTCTGTCTCAGTTCCCGCCTTTGCTGCTTGGCCAGTCTGCCTTTCTATTTTACACTAGTTTCTTGTCTCTATTTTAGTATCTCTCTCCTCAGCTTTTTCCAGATCAGCGCCTCTCTCTGAACACTTACGTTTTTTTTAGCATTTCCAAAACATTCTGTCCAGGTGTGTGTGGCCAGCATGTCACAATACTCTCATCTCTTCTCTTCCACAGGAGTTTCTCTTACTCTTTCTCACATCTCCCTCCGTCACTAATTCTCAGTCTTAGACCTGTAGTTTTCTCTTGTATGATTTTTCTATTTCTGCTTTCCTTCCAGTCTCTTCCCTCCTTACTCGTCGCTTGCCATTTTCCAGTCTGTTATCTCCTGTTTCCATATCTCAGTCTCTTGCCCTTTGTCCTTCATTCAGTTTTCCTCTCCTCCTTCTCCCACTGTGCAAATCTGAGGGACCACAGCAAGTCTGATCGTTAAATGCAGAGGAGGTAGGGGCATTCTCTGGAGTGAAGTATTCTGACTTGGAATACACCTGTGTTCTCAGCAATTTAGCTGATGAAATCAGTGATCTGCAGGTACTTTTCAGGCTAAAATTCTTTTAACACTAAAGACTAAAGTATATCTTTAAATACACAGTGTTGAGGTATTAATCTACAATAAATAGGCAATAGGAAAATGAGTTACAGAGGATTTCTAACTTGAGAAAAACAGTAAGTTAATGTCTCAACCATTTTGCTACGCCTTCCTGTGCAAGGACCACATAGTAAAATAGATAATGAAAAGCAAAGAGATTGATGTTGTCATTCTTTTTTTCCCCAAGGAAAATATTAGTTTATGTAGTTAATATTTGGCAAATTTACAAGCTGCTAAAACAGTCTTACAATGAAAACTGCTGGGCAAGCCTAATAATCTGTAGTGCCACAGAGTGGCACACAGTGCCAGTAATAATCTGTAGCTTTGTCACAGAGACATTCATGTGAATACAAACAAAAACATGTGTGTGAATACTATAGGTAAGTTTCTTTTGAAAAGCCAGAATTTACAATAGACTTCAAGCAAATGATGTTATCTCAGAGGATATTCACGAGATGGTCGATACGTGCTTGTAATCCTAGGATTAAAAGCATGAAAGGGGGATGTTTCCATGTAAAATATCCCTCTATATCAAAGCCATTTGTTTGACCTAAGTTGCACGATGTCTTTCTCTAGACATGAGGTTTTAATTAGCTCTCTTGGCTGCAAGGGAAAATGCAAAGCCCTGCAAGGTGTAAGCCATGCAGTCTCCCACTCTCTTCTTGTTTACAGGCTATTGTCACTTTCCCATTTCTGAATGACATCCTTTTTTTTTATTTTCTCTGCTCACTGCCTATTAACATTTAGTTAGATCGCTTCTGAAATGAACCACGATCCTGGAAAAATGGAGACAAGAAGACATGACAAACAGCATGCCTGCATGCTTGTCACTTTTATTCACAGAATTTGTCGTTAGTTGCTCAAGTTTTAAAAATGCTTACAGTCAGATTGAATTTTCAGGTTTTTTTCTGATTTATTTCTTCTTCCAACTCTAGAATTGTTTGGACCAAACCTGTAGTCTTCATGTTAACTTGAAAAAAGAAATAATTTGTTTGGGTTTTCTGCCCCTTCTCTCTCTAAAAGCGGAATGATTAATATAAAAAGAAAGAGCAGATTGCTCTTATTATAAAATAGTAAACATGACTTTCTGTCAAAAGCTGTAATAATCAGATTGGTAGGAGAAATGTCTTCACTTGTTCTAGGGAAAATAATTTTAATTTGGCCAAGTGTGACGTTAAAGCTCCTAGCAAGAACATGTAACAGATATAACCGTTCCAGAGCCTGGTCAACCTCTCCCTGGACTCAGGGGAAGAATTCCCACTGATTCAGCTGAAGTTACAATCTGTGTCTGCTTTGTGCAAGTAAGTCTTCTATGAAGATCTCTAAAGTGACCAAGATAGCTCTCAAAGTAGCACAATTAATACGTTCTCACCTAGAGTGAGCGAATTCTTAATAAACCAGGGCTTTTTGAATTAGCTGCTGTACTAATGGTGCTCCCATAACTTGCTGAAGGTGTCTCGGTGTTCTTTAGTGCTGTTTGTGCTTGGATGTGCCTTGGATGTCTGTGGGTCTTTCTGTTGCAGGGAATTACACTATACAACGGTCTCTTCTGGAGAAATATAAAATATTTTTTTACGACCATGAAGGAGAGGGATAGGAGTACTGCCTTAATTCTCAATTATTTTGGTTTTAGACTGGGAGAGCTTTTGACCAGAAGGAATGTAAAACTTAGAGTGTAATATGTACTTAAAAAGGAATAAAAAATTAAGATGTAGATGACCATTAAAGTCAAGTGAGGTATGTATTAAGTGGATAGCTATCCTGTTGAGATGAGTACCTTGGTAAAAGTCTACTTTATTCTGCAGTGTGGACTTAGATAACCAGGGAAAGAAATTTTTGTATTTAAGGTGTTTGCATTCAACACATACTAAATTTCATGGAATTATATTTAAGGAGAAGAATCTCCTCAAGAGAGGATTCACTTTTCTTTGTTCATTGACACTTTTCTTACAGTGATGTGGAATCACAATATCTTGTCCGAGTGACTAACCACTCTTTCTCTTGCTTTTGCATATATAATATAGCCATTGTAAACCATTGTAACTCTCATAGATCACAACTTTTGAAAATACCTCTATAGCAATGATACACAATAATATACTAATGAATATTACACATAGTGGTTAAAAATAATTTTAAAAGTTAAAAAAGTTAAAAAAATAAGTTTAAAAAATATTTGGGCGTTTATTAGTTCATTAGTGATTCTGCCTCTGAAAATATGAATATGTTTATGCCGATGCACATTTCTCTTGTTAGCAGTGATGACAGCAGTATAATGCCTGTAGTAAGAAAAAATTGCAAAAGAAAGCTTGGATGCCATTAAAATTAGGAGTTTTACGTTGAGGCAACTCTCATCCATAGCCTTAACCAGGCAAAGCAGTATAATGGGAGTAGGAGAAACAAGGAGACAGAGAGGCAGGCGAGAGGCGTTTATTGTGTTGCCCAAAGGAAACACGGTGGGATTGGGGTGTCCTGGGCAGGTCCAGGAGTTGGACTCGATGATCCTTGTGGGTCCCTTCCAAGTCAGCGCATTCTCTGGTTGTGTGGTGCTTTCTGGGAATGGTCTCAAAATAGTCTTCCAGAAATAGACTTAAGGCACATATTTGAATCCTGCATTTTTGGACATTACTCTGCGTTTAGGTGAGATCTGGGAGAACTCCAACTTGGATATAATACCAATGTAATATCCCCATTACAGTAATGCAGAGATTGCTTCAACAAGGCAGGGAGTCAGGATTCAAGATGCCAAAATACTCAGCTGGTTGAAAACTGGCAGAGCTCCACTGACTGCAGTGGATTACATTAATTTACATTTGCTAAGAATCATGACTAACAACATTTAATTTACAAGTCAAGGAGGTAAAAAGTATTTAAAATAAAAAAAATACACAAAAAGAAGAGACTGTATCTTAACCTTATTGCTGCTATAGTTGCCCAGCTGAAGAAGGTACTGTTTAGTCCTTCCTTAATATTTTTTTTTCCCTAAAAGAGCAAAGGGAATATTTATAAGGAGGTGTTGTATGTACAACTGGAGACTTGAAAGCAGGAATACAGGATACACAGAAAAATCTTGTCCAGTGTGCTTCTTTAACTGTTTCTCAACAAAGCACAACTTTATATATTAGTATATTCTTTTTAGTGTCGTAAGTATTACATTTAAAAAACCAAAATGAAACAACAAAAACAACAACAACAATAGTCGTGTAATAGTCATGTACTTGTCATTTCAACTTAGGAAGGCTCATGTAACTTTGTCTTACCTGTGAACTCTCTGTGCAGTCAGGCATTATGAAGCTGCTCTGGTGTGAATGATACATGGTTTCTGCAGAGCAAATAGACTGTTAGAAGAGAAAAAAAGAAGGAATAGACAGCACCTTAATAGAATTTTAAAATCCACATGGCAAAATAAATATTGAGGCTCATCTCACTAGGTGCATTTCTCAGTAGGCATTTTGTCTTTGAAAAGACAAAAATATGTACAAAGTTCAAAGTTACATTCTGGTGAGATACCTCAGCATACAGGAAAGAAAAGGTGAAGATCCTACTGAACCACAGAATTAAGTAAATACATAGTTCCATTTTGATAGAAGTATGCACAACTTCCATTTTTACATAGACTGTTCACAGCAAAGACTCATGACTAAGCTAACTGACAGCTCGTTTAATCTAATAAACTACAGCAAGTATGCTTCTGGATTCCAGCTCCTAAAATACCTCTAGGGACAGGAGAGAGAGAAGGAGGGGAACCCTCCAGTACCCAGAAAGGAAGACCTTGGAGTAGAGAATATGCCTTTTAGCGATGCACGAGCTTGTCTGGTCCAAACTGATTGAAGAGAATCCTCTTTTACAGAAACACTGCATTAAAAAAATGTGGGTCTGTGTAAAGAGCTTTGATGTGACAAACACAGTGGAGCTTCACTATGGCTGTTACAGCAAAAAAATGCCATCTTGTGCAGGGTAACCTTTTCAGGCAACAGCATAATTTAACAAAGCAGCAGATAGAGAGGCAGTTCCAAGGAACTCTACTGTCTGAATCTGTTTCCTTTTTGATACATCGCTGTAGAAACAATCCATGTATGATGTTCATAAGGCATGCTGTTATTACAGTTCCAGGAGTTGTAGAGTGAACCTGTAAAGGCTGACTTGGCCTTTAAATTATATTCTTACTGAGATAAAAATACTGTTTCTTCTTACAAAATGAAAAGAGAGCCAGTTAGGTATGGGTATATGATACGTGGTGATGAGTTCCATTCACAAAATGAGTCCACCAGCAATTTTTAGAAGGTTTTTATTTTTATTTATTTTTGTCTTTTGAATTCTGTTTTATAGTAATTAGCTCTTCCTTAGTGAACAGCCCAGCCGAGATTCTGCAGGAGCACGTTTCATCCCTCGCTCTGTGTGAGGTCTGTGTGCCTAATGCACAGATGGTGTGAGTCTGCTCAAGCACTCACATTGGCAGCAGCTTGCCAGGCCACGCTTTCAGCTTTCCAGGTCTTGGATCAATCTCTAGAGTTTAGCTGAGATGAGTGATTTGTAGGAATGACTGGTCTCTGATTTGGACTGCCCTGGAGCAGGGATGTTCAGGAAAGCTTCCTTCTGCCAGAAGGAATTATAACCCGGAGTGACTTTCTGTTGGATTCTACAGATTTTAGCTAAATAAGTCTTAGAAGCTCTGTTCTAGAAGCTCTACAGACACACCACTGACTTGGACCCATAGAGGCTGTCACACAGTGCTTGCCTTGTTCCCTTCATTGCCTGTGTAGAGGTCTGTGCAAGGGGAGTCTTTAACAGCTTACTCAAAAATCATGTAAGACTTGTATCTGGATGATCTTCCCTATTGTCATAGGAGCCTGCAGTTCCTGATTAAAAAGGTGGTTTGGCAGGCAACTTAGCAGTAAACATTTTTGTTCTTACTATTTGCTCAATGATTGGTGTGATATTCTTGTGGTTCTTTCTTTACAATCATAAAGTAAATTGAATGAATTAGCGAAGGCTTTATAGAAATTTGAAATTATTTTTTGAAAACATTAAACAGATACATAGAGTTGAAACTTCTGTTTATTTTTACCTGCTTTATTATTTATTTATTTATTTATTTATTTATTTAAACTACTGTATGTATCAAGTTGGATTCGGTTTGTATATGCTTTAGCCAAAGGCAAAGAATTTTGTACCTTGTGCTATTCTCTGATGAGCTAGCAGATGGACCTAGGAGGGACACATTCCAAAATATGCTACATTCACCCTTGTTAAGGTTGAAGTAATGGAGAGTTTTACGATTAAGAAAAATATAAAGAAGAAATGCTAGAACTGGATTTTTTTTAAAGGTAGTTGATTTTAAAAATAACAACCTAAATGAATATATTTGTTTGACATTTCTCTGGAGGACTTTCTCTGGCTGTGGACTTTGTAAATTTGGATTTCATTCAAAAATTAAATTTTCAATTGAAATGTGATTGCCATAGGTTCTGAGGAGTTTGCCACTATTTTGACCCTAGATTTCACTTCTAACATACAAAATAATAATATATTGGTGTGCAGTCCATCCTTCTTCACCCTGAAAATGGAAAATGTAACTAATACTACAGCACTTGTAGACACAACTGGTGTAACTATGAAGCTGTTTCCTCTATGTCCTGGGTGTACTGTCCAGTGTTAAGAAAGGCATGCAAGCGTTTAAAAGAGTTAAATTTGGGAAATAAGGAAAATTTTCTATTCATTCAAATTGTGCCAGTCAGTGAGGTTCACTATGACTGATCTCAAAAATCAGAAATGTATTGTATTCTTTCTTTTCTCCTTTTGTCTCTTTGTGTTGTCCTCAGTGAAACAAAATACTAAGCAACTTCTTTTAAAACATAAAGTAGAGAAGACTTTTTACCCGTGTAAAACAAAACTACTTTTTTATATAATCTTGAAATGAAAATTTAAACAAGTCAACTGTTTTGAAGTTGTCGAAGGACTTTTATTCTCGTTGGGTCACCAGTTTTATATCAGCTGAAACTTTAGTTCAGGCCATATTTATGAGTGGTTCTGGTGTTCTACAACTGCAGTTTTTCACAAAGTGCAGTTTTGTTATGTTGTTTTTCTAGGGACAAGAAGAAAAAAATATGAAAAAAAGGGATCAATGCTATTTAATTTTTTAAATTATCTTAGTAATGTGTAATAAAATAGATGTCAGAAAGTTGGCTGAGTGGGAGTATATGAGACCAGCCTCTGAAACACTTGCATCCTTTCTAAGCATAAATGGGCCACTGCACACTATTCACACTTGTCTTTTCCCTCATTCCTAAGGTGAGGACACCAGTCTGCTGTCTCTGAGGCGGATGTGGTGAAGGGAAGGGAGGTCAGGATTACGTTTAGAATGGAATTGTGAAGGAGTTGGTGCAGTGAAACACGGTAATTTCAGGTATTTATTGAGGAGTCAGAGTCCATTCACCAGAATTATAAAAATGTATGAGATGGGTTAGCCTGGTTAGGGACTCCCAAAGTTATTAACAGCTTTTTTAACAATGCAGTATTTATAAAGATATGTCCCATTTGGGGTATACCACTGCCACTGCTGTGTTCTGTGTGCAACCAAATACCAAAGCTGCAGGCATTACAAATAGAATTCTCCAAACTGAATTCTCTTGAGTTTACACATTACTGACCAATGTCAAGATGTCAGGAAAATGAAATCACTTTTAAAAATGCCATCTGGGAAATTTGAATAAATATCTGCAAGTTTTCTTTGTAATCCAAATGGAAATTAGGAGGTTGTCAAAACACAGGGAGCCTCATTTACTATTTGCAGATGCCACTCTCTCTCTGCTCCCTTAGCAATAAACTGGCATTTTGAAGTGTTCCTTCTTCCAGCAAACAAAAGCAGCTGTAAGTCACTAAGAATAGGTGGCTGCATTAACAAAGCTTACTCAAGCTCAAGGGAAGAGATGGCCTAATATTACCATAGCTTTAATTACTACTTGATGATCTGGATAATCTTTGATCAAAGCACTGTTCTTGATTAATTTACAACATTCTGCTGGCTTTAACAATAATAAATTCTGTCCTATTGGTACTTATATTCAGATGTTTTTTGTAGAAGCTGAGAATAAATGAAACATTTATTTAAAGAAAATTCACATGCTAAACCCAACAAAACCCCAAACATTAGAGCTAATCAGTTACCAAGTCCTATGGCTAGTAAAATGCCAAAAAAACCAAGTTTGAGTTCCCTGAGATTTCAAATTACTTTTGAGGAGAGAGTCAGTAGATGATAAATTGCATTAAGAGCAGCTAAGCCAGGCCAAAATTTCCTATGAATAAGTGAGTTTGAGAAATTACGTAAGTGCCCATCTCCAAATATACCAGAAGTGCAGAATAAATGTGAAACATTTTCTTCCCATTGTTCTTCGTCTGTTACAAGAAAGACCCACTTGTACTCATGGTTTGGGAGTTTTTGAGTTCTTAGTCTCAGCTAAAAGCCTGTGTTAAAACTGCTGTGAAACCAATAAATGTGGTCATCTTGTTATTTAATACTGTATTTCTATCACTAGGAAGCAAAATTGAGCACCTTAAAATAAATTTTTCTTAACAAAGGGGGGTGTAAAATGTGCTTTTAATGTTTGCAAAGTAGCAGAAGTACAAAGCTGAACTGTTTTATCAAGGTTTAACTAGAAAGTGGCAATTACAAAAATTACTTCTTAATTTGAAAATCCTCTGGACTACTCTATTAATTATCAACAGTCAAAAGGGGCTGATGATTCCTGCAAAGTGGGCCTGATTATATGCTTCCCTTTGAGTAGGCACCTGAGTGAGCCCATTGACTCTGGCACTGCTTATCCTCTCTTTGATGTTAACTGAGGCAGAAGTGTTCCCAGCATCTTGCAGAATTCACTCTGAGTGTTTTACTTAAGAAAGAACTTGCTCTGATAATTTTTTTTTCCCTAACGTGCATGTCACTACTACGATAAGTCATGGTTTTCAACACATCAGCTGCCCTGTCACTTGTCATCTCAGACCTTTAGAGCAGTCAGGGATCAGGCAAGTGATTCTGAAAAGCAACAGCTACAGAAAACTATTGGGGTGGTTTCTTCCTTTGTGTTGTTGCCATGAATTTCAAGAATGAAGGCATCTGTGAGTTGCTAGGGAGCAGCTGTAATCTTATTTATACATCACATGGAGCAGAGAGTAAGACATATAAAATACTCCATCTGATTTCTTTGAACATGCAGAATACTTTTTAGAAATGAGCATTTTCCAATGTGTTTCACAATGAATTGCCTCTGATTCAAAGAAAAGGAGTGTCTTGTGAGAAAGAAAAATTGTCTGGCATGCATCAGAAATAGAAAGTATTAATATAACTTTGGAAATAGGATACACTAGTAAGAAGATAGAACTTTCTTATGCTGGGCAGATCATACTGTTTTTGGCTACTAAAATTTCAGTTAAAGGAGAATATCTACAGTAATAAAAAGTTAGCAATAATATTATCATATATAATGTAATATAATTAATATAATGCAGTGTAATGTAATATAAAATTAGAAAGTGGTTGTTGCTGTTTTCTGACTTTTCTTGCTCCCAAGAGCTCATCATATGTTTGGATGTCTGTCAAATGACCTCTCCTCTCTGCTTTTCTCTCAGAATTGAGATCATGATGTAACTTCACGGCATTGGTAAAAACAAAAACTAAAATTACTAAATACATGCATGTTATTAATTGATGTTTTGTTAGCTAAACAAAGTTATTGAAACAGAAAGTGTGATTCTGTGAAACATTGAATATTAATAATAAAACTATAATTTCATCTTTTTTTTTTTTTTTTTTTTTTTTTAAACATTAGCCAAATTGCAGTAAGAAATGATCTTTTTTTTTCAGCTGAGGGCTGGGCTGAAATGGAGCTGATGGCCCAGGGTTCAGGCAGAGGTTGCTGGTGAGGCAGGTCTTGATCACTGAGGCCTGGTAGTGCCACAAAGTGATAGAAAACAAGAGATTGGAAGGACGAGGGGGAATTGGCGATGGGAGGCCCTTTCCAAAAGTGGGGAGTGGGCAGAAAGAGAATACTTTAGTCAGCCTTTATTTAAGTTTCACTCTGTTCAGAAGGATTTTTTAAAATTTGTTAGATAGGTTAATTACTTTAGTATGCAAGCTTGTAAAACCTACGTCAGGATTTCACAAGTACTCTTAGTAGTTCGGTGTTGTTGCTTACAGAAAAGATGGAGGAAAACCTACCACAAAGTTTTGGTTGATTTTACTGCAAGCTCAACACTATCTTTGAGCAGTGGTTTTTGCCATCATGGTAGTCTCCAGCTGGTCTAGACTGATGATAAAGCATTTGGTGATCAGGCATTGATTGTTGACAGAGATGTCTCAGCCTAGCTGAGCTAAGTGGTCTTGAAAGGAGTATTGAAATAATCAAAACATCCATAGATTTACCTTGTACAGATAAGTATTACTGGAATTGTTGAACTATTTTATTTCTCTTTTCCAAAACTGGAAAAATTACAGTGATTTTGGTTGACTTTTGAAATTCTGGGTTTGGACTTCTGAAGATATTGGCTGGTGTGATTTCTATGTCCATGGAAGTATTCAGTGATGGAAATGAGGTTGGCATGTTCATGTCCAATGTTTGGGCCCTCAGCCAAGTTACCACTGCCTGAAGGAAAGGCTCTGTTGTTTTTTAAACTGGGAGACTGACATGTTCTGAGCAAACAAACAAAGAGGCAAAGGAGTTCTACTGCAGTTGAAAATAATTCTTTTTCTGAGTATGATACAGCATGAGGGCCATTTAAATAAATTTTCAATGCTAGGGCCTGTCCCAATGCCTGCCACAATATAGCAAGAGCCATGTAATAGCATCTTTCATTCGCTCTCAATTTCTGCAGAAGTGTTTGACTTGCCCTGGCGAGCTTTATGGGAAGCAAGGAGAACGTCTCTTTGTGAGAGATTTATAAACATGTCCTTGAAGACTGAACAGAGAGGGGCACGTTCTGCTGAGGAGCTGGCAGTTTTTCTAATCTTTGTCACATTCAACTACTGTTGTGTTGTTTCACCTTAATGTGACTCTCTCCATCATGTGCTCTCCCCTAAAACCTTGCAGTTCATTATGTGCAATTTTAATACAGTCTTTCCTGAATAAAGAAGTGCATGGCTATTGACTTCAGAAAAGAATTAAAGTATTTTGTGCTATGACCTTACAGGTTTTGCTTAGTCATGCAATGAGGCTTTATTCTGTAAGAAGTGACAGGGTTTTACTGGCAACTTGGAGATCTTTTAGCCAACTATTAGTGATTAAAGTACTAAAAAATATTTTAGATGTAAAAAACATAGAAACTTGCATTCATTTAGTTAAAGCAATTTAATAAATTTTATTCAAATTAGCTCCTATTAACAAGCTACGGAGCCTGCCAAATTGTATTTTGTAAGACAAATGAGCACACCTTTGCCAATAAGACCTTTTGTGACTATTTGAGATGAGCATTTGCTAATTTTGTTAGACTGCTAGGTGGGAGGCTTGGAGAAGGATAAATTTGTGCCAGGGTGCCAAATTCTGATGCTTGTATCATTTCCCTGTGTAGTGTTGTGCTGAACTGCTGCAGCGCTAGGGTGAATTAAAGAAAAGGTTAGTAGGCAACAAATAAATTATGTACACACCTCCTAAATAATTAATGAATATTAGACTGTTCCTTGGTAGTTGAGACAGGTCTCACACTTCAGGAAAATAAAGAAGTGTGTGAAGTTCCAAGTAATTTCCGATGCTGTTTGTTTAGGAGCTAGTGGGATAAATCTTCCACGGGCAGTAGAAGCAGGGTGGATCGGTGCTCCGAGTCCTGCCATGGGGTAAAACAAAGAAGGGGAGAAGGAAAGTCACTGACTCAGATCTATGTGGGATCTTGTGCAAATCTGAAAGGGTTTTATTTTGGGAGGGAGTTGTTCTGAATTTTATTTTTTTGAAATCACTGACAAATACAAGTTGTGAAGCCAGCCTCAGAGTCAGGCTTTCTTGGTGGTAGGACCCACAATGCCTGTTATAGAGGTTTGAATAGTGCTCCTGTCTCTTGTGGTGATGATCGCTTTGTTATGTGATTCGGGCTTTTGAACTTTTCTGATAGCTGGTACTGGAGAAGAAAGATGAAAATGTTTATTTTTTTCCTACAAATGTCCCACTGTACAATACTTTCATAGTCTGCAGCTTTCAAACCATTCAAGCTTGGGGATATGAGAATAACTTCCCTATAGGAATGGGTTATGTGGAAAATGTGAGTGCTTTCAAATTGGGGTTTATAGGATCATATGTTTTCTGGAAGAACAAGTTAGGTACAGGGATAAAAGTGCAAATTTTCCATCCAGGTTCTCAATCAGTATGACTTACTGTAACTTTGCTCTACATTGAGCTCAGCACGAGAAGGACATAGACCTTTTGGAGTGAATCCAGCAGGACACAACGATGATTAGAGGGATGGAACATCTCTCCTATGAGGGAAGACTGAGACAGTTAAGATTGTTCATCCTGAAGGACTTGGGGGAGACCTTCTGGCAGCTTTCCAGTACCTAAAAATGGCTACAAGAGAGTTGGAAAAGGACTTTTTACAAGGGTGTGTAGTGACAGGACTAGGGGGAATGGCTTTAAGCTGAAAATGAATAGGTTTAGATTGGGTGATAAGAAGGAATTTTTTACTGTGAGTGTGGTGATACACTTGCAAAGGGTGCTCAGGGAAACTGTGGATGCTTCATTCCTGGAAGTGTTCAAGAAAAGCTTGGATGGGGCTCTGAGCAACCTGATCTAGTGAAAGGTGTACCAGATGATCATTAAGCTCCCTTCCAGCTCAGGTAATTCTGTGATTCTGTGGTTAGGTCGAATAAGACATTGTCTTTCTGGTTGGTGGTTGTGGGAATGCAGTATGACATCACCTTGTCTTCTACTGAGGCTGTTTGATCACAGCCTGTTAGAAACCAAATTTCACTAAGTGCTTAAAAATATCAGGGAACCAACACTACAGCACTTGTCCTTATATGTCTGGTCAGTGCAAACTCTAAGTCATCCCTGTCATCCATCTGCTTCAAACCTGCATTACTTGAGCTCATACTTCGCTGTGCCTCTATGTGAATTTTCTTTTTTTGTGGCTCTCTTAGTGTCTTTTTATAATGTTGAGTGAAAAGATTAATTACTATGAAATGGCATTTTTGCAATGAACTACTGCTTTCTCCAAATTTTAGATTTTTTGCCTAATTGAAATTCCAAATGAAAAGGGCTTATACTGATTTTTTCTCATTGTTTTCCCCATTGAGTAGCAAATGAAGAGCAATTGTGTAAGAAAATCTGGAAAAAAAGGGACCAGAATAATTTGAACAAAGGAAACCAAACATTCAGACATTTTCACAAGTAAAATATATAAATGCTTTAAAATTATTTTTAAAATTGTTATTTTAAAACTGCCATGAAAGTTATTTTACATTTTTTATCCCATTTGCAAAATCTTGTTTCGGTTCTTCTGTAAATTTAATAACTTTTGATTAAGGTGTACTTCATGCAGTCACAATTGAAGTTTAAAGAATTTGCCATTACGTTTCTCTTCAAAGACCAAGACATCAACACCTGGTATATTGCAGTGTCTGTTCTTTGTGTGACTAGAGTGAATGTTTGCTGACAATGTGAAAACCTGAAAGTTGTACAAGATTTGATGGTCATTCCAATTTAGATGTTCCTCTGAAATTTCCAGTGTTGGTTCAAACCATCTGCATCTATAAAACTGATTTCTACTCTTGTCTTTTGGGTAGGACTGGTCATTACAGTCAGTTTAACTCCAAATAGTTTGCTGACTGCAAATTTAATGTGTATCAGAGGAAAATTAAAGAAATTCTGAAGTGATCAGTTGCAGAATAAAATGTCTTTATTTCCAAATTTGCTTGATTAATAATTGGCTTATAGGCCAGTTCTACTATTAAGATATGTTCTGAAAAAATCCCCCCACCAAAATCCCACCCCCTTCACCCCCCGACCAAAAAAGTAATCCCAAAAACCCCACAAACCCCTCAAAAAGAGATTTTTGGGTTTAACCAGAGATAAATTTTTTGTGTGGCTATTTTAAAAATCAAGCACCTCAAAAGCATCCAAACTAAAATCTGAGTTGATTAAGATATGTCATCTGTTGTAGTAGTTTTCTGCGCATGGTGCACTGATTTTTTAAAAATAATCATTACTATATGAGGAATAAAGCTTATTCCAATTGCTCAGTTACTGGTGGAATGACTGTACTTCTGAAGGAACATAAACAACAAACCAAGACCCAACACAAATTTTGTAAAATTCTTAAGTGATGAAAAGCTATGGCAGCTTGTGGGACATGCCTGATAAAAATTTGCAGCTATAACTGTAGTTGTCAGAAAAGTTTTTGTGGTACTTATCAGCTGCAAGCACCAGAGACATATGGTGGCGAGTTTCTTTAAGGTCTCTTTAACCCGAGCAGCCTGGCGGGGCTGGGAGGCTCGGTCTGCTCGGCAGTTTTTGGGCTCTCGAGCTGGACGGCAGCCAGTGCATTAGTGCTGGACCCGTTCCCGCCTGTGCCTGGAATGACTCCCCGGGAGACGGCACAGCCCCCACCACGCAGTGCTACAGAGGCAAAGTACTTGAGTAAACTCGGGCCATCTGTTGGCTGCATAAATTAGTTTTCCCCATTTGCCCATCCAGCTATAAGGTATCCACCTTTTTTTTCCTCCCCCTTTTTTTTTCCTTTTGTTTCCACCTCCAAATAACATGTTGGGTTTTTTTGTTTTGTTTTGTTTTGGTTTAGTTTGGTTTAGTTTGGTTTGGTTTTTTTTGTTTTTTTTTTTCTAAAGTTCTAGTAGGACGGAGATAGGCAAGTGCATTTTTTGCATCTTTTTTCTTCCTTACTTCTTATGATTACATGCATTTCACTGTAGTGTCTTTGATTAACAAATAAAATTATCTCCTTCATATACATGTTCTGCTTTGGAAACAGTTTGTGGGTCCTCAGAGATAACCTTTATTCATGATGGAGGAGAAACACATTGGTATTTCCCCTCTTCCTCCTCATCTTTTTTCCCCATTTCCCCTTTTGTATTTTTGCTTTTCCCTTTTTTCCTCTTACTTGTTCCTCCTTTTCTTTCCTTGTGAATACTAACACTATCATATGAATAAATAGATAAGGGACTAAACTGATTAAATTAGCGTAACTTAAATGAATTAATTCAATTAGTATGTTTGTATTTCAGCTTTCAGGGAAGAATTCAATTCAGCAAATATTATTTCATTTGAAATTCAGTCATTTTAAAGGATATCCATTTCACTGCTTTCTTAGCACTGTAGGAATCAGATTCCTTGAGTGTTTAGCAGTTGGTTAGTTTATCACTAAAACCAGTCAATTTTGAAGATATTAAAAATGTTTTTTAGTGTCGGCTTCTACCTCTCAGACGAAAAGATAAAGTACTTCTGTCACAGGGCCCATTTGGATTTTCCTAGCAGTAGTCTTTATGAAGCTCCAGTAAGAACAGAATACATCTTGATGCCTCTTCTGTCAAGTCACTCGGCTTCTTTTGAATGTCTCCTGTCATTTTGATTTATTTCCATTTTTTCTTTTGCAGATTTATGTGAAAAACAAAGACTTGTATACTATAGAAGCAAACAACCCTCGTCAGCTAGTGGAAATTGCAGCCAGAGACATTGAAAAACTTCTAAGTAACAGGTCTAAAGCCTTGGTGGTGAGTACTAATGGGTTAAGCTTTCTATTTAGTATTTTAAAAGATCTTTATTTACTATTGAAACATGCTTTCATTGTTATTTTCACTGCCTGTACACTTAGAGGCAGTGTCAGTGTGATGTGTATAAGACATGACATGTAGAAAGATGGCTCCTGACTTCATGGTAAAAATGAACTCGTTTGTTGGCATGGGTCAGATGTTTATAGTATTGACCGACAGATAGGAACCATGGCCAAGTAAGAAATCAAGTTATAAATAGATTGGAAAATATTCGTCTCAGTGACGCACATTAATGTTTATGACTTGAAGACCACTGTACTCTATATCCAGAAATGAGCTTGGGGAAACAAGAAGCTGTGTTTTTGTTTTTTTTTTTCTGATTTGCTAATTTAACCTGTATTTCAATCATATTTTGTGTGAAGGCCATGCTTCATTGTGACCTCACAATCCTTTATGCTTTAAATAAGAAGTATCTGTCTCTTTAAAGTGCTTTTGCCAGCAGTCCCTTTCTCTTCTATCCTGTGAGACACCAGACCTGGGTAATTGCTTTGTATGGTTCCTGCTCACATCACTCTCAGTAGTGTAAGAGTTTAAAGTGCTTTTCAGAAGATACTGACCAAACATGCATGGAGGGATCTGGATGAATTAATAAACATGCTTGGTTCAGAGTAGAGCTATTGGAAATAGGTTTAAAGGATGGAAAAGCAGACTGGATTTTCTTTGGCAATTGCATATCCAAATAGGCTTGCAGATGAGTTTGGATGTGTCATTTGAAGTGAAAGAGAGAAGAAAGAGGGAATAATTCACCTAGCTGTAGACATCTACTCAGCTGGCCGCTCTAGGCTCCTCTTTTGTTCAGTGGAATAAAACAGGCACTCCTCAGTCAGGACTGACCTGACATTTTCTGAGTAAGACTTTAAAATGGGATGAACTATAGCCAAGAAGAACTTCTCTCTTTCTCAGCTGGAGAAGCCTCAGATGTAAATGTCTATATTGTGAGTGTGGAAAGCTGGGGGAGATGAGTCCCACCCAAACAGTCATTTCATCAGTATAGTTTCATGCAGCTGAAGAATCTGTGAGAGTGAAACTGCTGCTGCTGCCCTGAGGACTCACTTTTTTGTAGGTAATGAAATTTTGCACAGTCTGTTGTCTGTGCATAGGTGCCACAAGAGGTACCGACTGTCCTGCCTTTGGTTCTTAGCAGGAGTTCATTCTTCCAGTTCCAATTGTTTACCTAATATGCAATGTACATCAGTGTTATCTGGGCCAAAGCTTCTCTAATTCATTCAAATGACTGGAAAATAGATTTGATTTTTTTTTTTGTTTTTCTGTTTTACGTTAGTGGGGATGTGTTTATGTGGCATTCTGTGGACTTTGTAATACTGTTGCAAAATACTGTAAGTCATTTGCAGACCTTTGTGAATACACAATTTTCCCCACCATTTTCCCTTCAACCTATATAAGTTTGATGTTTTTAAATTATCACAGACAAACCTTATATTTTCTCAAGACTCAAGATTAATGTAGGGGTTTTTATATGTGTCTGTGGTAGTTCGATCTTAAAATTTTAAGAAAATTATGTAAGTATCGTATGCTTACTTTAAGAAATAATCCAGAGCGGTTTTTCTGTGAATGTGGAAGAAAGGTGCTACCTCACTTTAGGCAAGCACATGGTCAAATTTGGAAAAGGGCAATATGATTCAGTTTCTTGAGGGACAAGAAGACTAAATAAGGAGAAGGATGGTCCTTTGGTCCAGCAGCTCCTAACAGCTCAGATATTTATACTGAATTTTCTGTTTGCAGTTATCCCAGATGTATACCAGAACTTTCAATGACTTCTGATTTTAAACCTTCCTGTACATTTTTTTTAATACACACAAGACACTCATTATCTCCTGCACCTGATCTATTGATATCTACTAACAGGATTTCTTCACCTTCCATATATATTTCTCTTTCTGCTTTTTTCAAGGACTACCTTTATGATGTCAGTTTATAAACTTTATGTAATGAGGCTGAATTATTTATCTGAAGTTTCAGTCTTCTTAAGTCTGGTGGGTGACGTTTTCTCTGAAATCAGGAGTGGAGTTGAACGGAACTGTTACTAACGACTGCACAGAAAATTTTACCATTGGGGCTAATATGACTCAAAGTGTTAATTAAGACCTGAATCCTGAAAAGAGTATGATGCAAGAGCATCAGACATCCTCCAGTGATGCCATGAGGAAGGTGCCAGTGGATTACATCAGCAGTGTTATTGTTCAGAGGCTAGCATACCTCAGGGATGCCATGGTTTCCCCTTGGCATGAGACACAAACTATCTTTGGGCAAAGTTAATCATAAACGAATATTAGTGGTGACTTTTCTAATAATAAGTTGCCTTCCCTTGAGCCATAAAAGCACCTTTAAATGAGAAATATTTCTTGAATTCTGAATTTTTTGTGTTTTCATGTAACTTTGTGCTAGAAAACTCTCTAGCAATGAGAGTAAAATTACCAGGTAAATGGGTATGAGTCTCTGTTTGACAGAAGCTTAAAACACGTGATTGAAATAGGTGCCTAGCTGAAGAAGGAGAAAGGTGAAAGCCCTGATCTGAACTCACAGGGCTTTCCTAGGTTACTGTTACTGGGAAATGTTATGCATAGAAGAAACAAGTTAGGATGAAAAGAAAATGGAAGATTTTCTAGCAAAGTGCAGTGGAGAAAGAGAGTAGTATGAGTAGTAAGGAGGGAGACAGGCAACAGCCTTCTAGTGAAAGGTGTCAGAGACTGTCTTGCAATGGAGCCTGTTTTTGAAATAGTGAACATTTCTGTTATAGCTTACTGCTGTTTACTATTGTATATTTGCCTGGCCTGACCTGACTGAACACCCCCTATTTCAATATAATGGAATTACCATGTGCATATGCTCCTGCAAGGAACAAGGAGTTGGACTCGATGATCCTTATGGATCCCTTCAAACTCAAGATATCCTATGATTCTACAATTTCATGATACTATGGACAAGTTAGTATTCTGTCTGTGTGCCTTACTGAACGGTGGGGTACAGATAAGCTGTGCTGCCATTGCAGCCTGCACCCCCAGGTGTGTACTGGCAGAGGGGTGGCGGTTTCATTGAAAATGTATCCTACAATGACTATTGGCTAAACTCACAAAGATTTTCCAAGTATACCAACAAATAGTGTGTCTAGCGCACTGGGCTGTCTGGCACCCAAATTGTTCATTTTTGCTAGGCTTAGCCTCTGTTTTAGCATTCCTACCCCATTTAGGAGTGCAACAGATTTCTGGAGCTATGCAGATCGTGCTAATAGATCAGAATCTTTTCGTTCAAATGGAAAATTTGGAAGATACTAATACTTATTTGATGAGTATCATTAGAAATACTAAATAGAGTACCTCACATTGTACTATATTTATAAAATATGGTTTGAGGAGTTACAAGTATTTCCTCATTGACTATATGCAATTAAACCCTTTTAAAGTTATTAATATACAAGATGGATTAATAATACTTTTTTTATTGCTCATGTAAAATACTGTAGTAATCTTAAGATTTGCAAAGATCCTAATATTTTTTTGTCATACTTTAAAATTAGAAAGGTATATTTTGAATACTTCTGGGGTTTTGTTTTCTGTTAATGCATAGTGTCATGAGGGGAATGAAGTATAATTTTGTTTATATTACATATTCAACATATAAAAAGTAATATTTGGTGCAGTGCTGCGCACCAATTTAAACAGCAGCTCCATCCCTGTGCAGTATGAAGTTCATAGCTGTGCAGCCCTTGGCCTTCCTCTCCCCATTTCTCAGCACATCAGGGAGCATCCTGAATCTTCTGCAGCAGGAAAATCTGCAGTTTACCACTTCTTCTTTTTGCTCATATATTTGTATTGAAGGTAGTAAGCAATTTGTATCTCTTAGAAGGAAATTAAAGAAAGAAAATTAGGCATAAGGGATACCTAGTAACAGTCTTTTCAAGCCCAGACTGCAGAAGTTTTAGGGAGAAGGATCAAAACGTCCTATTTCTTTGTTAGCTAAGATCCCTTTCTGCATTCTGAAATAATTTAATGTTTGCCTGATTGTGTAATAGTTTGAGATTAATCCTAATTATCCTCCTATCCAAAATTAGAATTTATGCATATTCCCCTGCAAGTCTTTTCCATGATAAAATACCTCTTTCTGGAAAGCTTCAGTGTCAGGATATTATTGTCAGCACTATGTTGTACACTCGCAGTGAATTTATTAGCAACACTTTTCTTCCATTATTGCCCACACTGTAAGGCAACAGCATAACCATTTGTGTAAAGCAAACAC
The DNA here is from genome assembly GCA_013397845.1 of Melanocharis versteri. Classification (NCBI taxonomy): domain Eukaryota; kingdom Metazoa; phylum Chordata; class Aves; order Passeriformes; family Melanocharitidae; genus Melanocharis; species Melanocharis versteri. The sequence goes on from VZTG01003814.1 coordinate 572,314, forward strand.
TCAAGCTCCACTAAAATACATTTCACTGGAGAATGAGAGACAGTCATATTTTCACTGCCGAATTCCTGCCTATGTTTTATTTGTTTTGCTTTGGGTTCATTGGTGTCTGCATTTAGCTAACTCGTGTTAAGGTCGCTCAAGGGAAGGCTCTAGTCAGTATCCTTGGCTTATTGAGCTGCACGTATATAAGGATGAATTACATGCACATTTGCACCTTATTGTCTGGATTTCTTCAGACATCTCAGCCAGAGGCATAATATCTTCATTCTAGCCTCCTTGCCTTGATTTCTTAAGAAAACTGAGGAAGCTGAGTTTCCATGGAAACTGAGGCACAGATTGTGTGCTAGGAGACAGGTTCCCTCTACGTGCTGTTGGGAAATGTCCAAGGTGCACAACTGTGTCTCTGAATGAGGAGCTCAGAATGTTTATCTGCTGGTTTAGATGCAATTTCAACACAGCTGTGCAAGTGTGTCCAGATCTCTCAGTATTTCCCTGCCCGCCTGAAATAAGGCTTCAGTGTCTCACAATAAAACTGGGAAGCTTAACTAAACATGAGTTATAACATATTTTGAGGTTCCCAGGCAGAGATCCTGTGCACTTTAAATACAGTTGGGAATTTTTGTGTAGCCTGAAAGACCTATAAAACTAAAATAAATTTTGTAGGTGTACTTGTTACTACTGTTTTTTGAAAGGTATCCTCACTCTAGCTTGAGTTTTGTTTTGATATCTAAATCCAACCAAACATCCTCAAAACCACTCTGGGACACCTACCTTCTGGTCTGCTAATCTTAGATTGCCTACAGTAACAAGATAGCTTTCCATTCTTTAAGAATACTCTATAGATAAATTTTACTTGTCCAGTCATTTAGCAGAACTTTGACTGGACATCATCTCTTGCTTTTGGGCTCTGTTACAACTCAGTCACCAGTCTCCTGAGCTCCACTAGGAATTCCAAGAGGCCTGAATAGTCGCATCTCATAGCTGAGTCCACCATTCCCACATGCTAATCTCAAGTTTAGAGCTGATCACTCTGTGATGCCTTGGGCCAGGTCTCTAAACCAAGAATATCTGCAAATACATGTGGATACATGCCTGGATATGGACACACTTTAACAGATATTTTAAAATTGCTTCCAAACTATATTCCAGTATACCTTCAATTCCAAATCGTAAATCCATCTACTTTTATTCTCAGCCTGTGAGGGCTAAAGTCCTTGCCTGAAAATAAGGTTGTTCTCAGTGGTGTAGTTTGGATTCTCCTAAAGTTAAGGGCCATCTGTGCTTCTGACTTCCCTCATTACTTTGCAAACAATGACACAGCAAACACTGGGATTTTGGCATTAGGAGACACTGATGAACTAGGTCTTGAGTTGATGGAGGAATCTGGTGTTTCCTGTTAGTTATTAGGCATGGGTGTGATATCCCATAGAATCCACAGAGAAAGGGAGAGTTTTACCCTTGAGTTGTGGTTGTGTCAGAGGTTAATCAAGACAAAATGTCTTTGCCTTCCTCTCTTTCCTAGATGATTTTCAGAATGTAAGCCTTGTTGAGAACTGATTTGAAAACTGATTTCAATACAGAAAGAAGCATCACCTATGTCTTGGGAGATACGCTGCTATTCAATTTTTAATTTTCAGGTGTTTTTATTCCTTTGATTCTGCCAGTTGCAGGCAATGCTAGACAACTTTACTGGAAAGAGCTCAAGTTGGAGAAATTCAGAGAAGGAAAATAGCTTGAGCTGTGGTTAGTGTCGCAGCAAAAAACATTTTCCCACATTCTGTTAGTATTTTTTGTTAGTTCTATGAAAAGGTGAACATCATAAGGAAGCTGGCAATGGACTCCCTGTTCTGGGTTGTTTGCCAAAATAATTTCAGGTATGACTTCTAAGAAGAGGAAGTCTACAAAGATGGAAAAGAACAAATTAACTGGAGGAAATTACCAGTCAAACAAATGAAGCAAGTTTTGTCTGTGCATGTTTTTGTGTGATGCACACAGGTTTTATGTTATTTTTCACTCTAACATGTTAACTTTCCCCTTGAAATTGTTTGGCTGTACCTGTTTCTTCTCTTAAATATTTCAAAATATTTTATTTTATTAACTTTAATTTCAAGCTGGGTGTGGCTCTTTAGCTATAGGAAAAGATTACACAAAGCTTGTACCAGCATCATAAAGCAAATGGCTTTAATTGCAATGATCGTCCCAGAAAATTACTTAACACTTTGGAAAAATACAGCTATAAAATACACTTTCCTCTGTATAAGGACTGTAAGATCATGCATGCATGCCGTATGTTTTTACGTGGCAATATGTCTTGGTTCTTTAACTCTTTTCTGTTATGTATTTGGTAGAATTTGATGGTGTTAGGACTCCATGTCTATTCACGTTTACTTTTTATATCTCCATCAATTCTCTACATACTAAGTAACTCGCTGAGGTGGAAAATTTTTAAATTTTGTTTCTGGATGCCTCCTGTGAGTATTTGAAATAGAAATTGTCATCTTCTTGTCGTAGCATTAGATTTTATTTCAGTCCATGGCTAGAGCTGGTCTAAATAGCTTCTTCAGATATGGCAGGAACTTTGCAGATGGGTTTAAGACTAATGCTTCAATATTTTTGAAACTACCCTCACTGGAAATTTGCACACTAGCAGAAAAAATTTTACATATGCTCTTTTGGACCCCAGTACTGAATCTATTAGCCTGTATGAACATTGTTTAAATCTCCAGATGTAAATGTAGTCTATTTTGAAAGTCAGCTGTAGTTGCTGAAGCAAATGTGTTTTAGAATGACAGCTAGTGAGATGAAACACTTGTGAAGTCAAACATTTGTCAACTTGTCCACGTCAGATGTTTGAATTTGGTTTTGCTTGTCTTGCCTAGAGTCTTATTTTATTAACAAAAATCCAGGTTGTGTGGATGCAACATTATGCCTCAGAGGATAGATTCACATAACTCACATACCGTGTAAGGAATCATAAAAGTCTCGAAAAATAAATCAGAGGTCTTGCAGTGAAAGTTCTTACGAATATTGCCTGTTCCCATGCTTTTCTTTCCACAGTTGGCTTGATTTGCCTTCTGCAGATCTTGTATTTTTGTTGACAGATAAAGAGGGGGTCATCCCTCCAACTTCTCATGTCCGCATAGATGGCCCCAGTCATCATTTTGATTTTTGTGGCCCTGAACTGTACATAGTGCTGCAATGGCATCAAGTCTGCGAGCTTAGAGAGACACCTGCTGAATCTCCATCCTGCCAGCACAGTGCATTGCACTTGGAGCTTTAACTGTGGCTGAGGCAAAGAAAGCTAAAAAGAGCTTGCGGCAGATAATATTATTTGATGATCAGCTTCACAATTTGACATTTCTTTCTCCTTGCATAGTAAATTCTCACTGTTAGCATAGTTTTCTTGCATTCACATTTCATATGGAGAAAAATAAGGAGCACTGATAGCTGCAGCAGTACTTTCCCATTTAGATCCCTTTATATATTCATTTAAGCAAATTCACTTACGAAGTAAATGGCCATGGTTAATTTTGCGGAAGTTTTGTTGTGGATTTTTTTACTCCCTGTGAGAGATTCTTCATGGGTTTGTTACAGTCAGGTTTCTTTGTCTAGGTTTATGGATACTTAAATTTCATTTGTGAAAGATGTTCCACAGGCACATGGCCTCATTAATGCCAGCATCACCCTAAGCTGGACAAAGTCTGAGAAAGGTGAAATACTGCTCAGATAAGTCTTTTGGTTTTAAAGTTTGTTTTTTAGCTTTGGAAGCTCAATATTTAAAATAAAACAATGCAACCCAAACCTCTGTAGTTCATTTTCTTGGATTAGTTCTAGTTTTTGTCTCAAGGGCTTTGCTAGCCTTCTTATCCTCAGGCAGCTTCTTCTCCTGAAGTTATTTTTGTTTTTCCTTTTATGAGCTTCTGCCTGATAGGCTTTGAGAACTGTTTTCCTTCTTATTTCTTGGCCTGATGACTTCCATTCAGATCACGCGCAAGAAACACATTGATATTTTTTGGGTTTTTTTTTGTTTTGTTTTGGTTTTGGTTTTTTTGTTTTTGTTTTTTATGTATGTGTGTGTGTGTGTGTGTAAAACTGTTTTTCTCTATGGCTAGTAGAAAATTTTACAGAAGAATAATTTTCCGTGGTAAACCACATTTTTCAAATCATAATATTACATAGAAGTAGCTTAATTTGCAAGTGTTGGCTTCCATACCCTTGTGCTGTGTACTCAACCCTCTCAAGACTCCTTATTTTTTCTTCAGTTACTACATTTTAAACCACAATAAAATCAAATAAAAAAAATACATAAATCCTCTGTGAAATGAAAATTTCACTTCCTTGCTAAAAGCTCTGTTAAACATTATGGAGAAGAGCAAAGTGCAAGTGAGATGCAAACTTACACACACACATTATACAAAAACTGTGGTACAATAGTTGTGCATTGTAAACAACCCCAAGCCTGCATTCTCCCTTCGTGAGGTTTTTTTTCCCCCAAGATTGGGTTAAATTTGGGACTCTACGTTCTTTCAGAATCTTTGCTTTAAGAGCATTGATGACTGACTGTATGCACGATTCCAGTATTTTTCTCAGTGGAATTCTTTGTACCATTTTCTTGTCTTTTTCCACATTCTCTGTATTAAAAGTTCAGATTAGATTGGGTTGCTGCAGCATCACACTAACTCATGTTGAATTGTTCACCCCGTTTAAGTACTTTCCAGGCTACCTGCGTCTGAGTTAGTGTTTTTTAAATATGCTACTAAATCTGTCCATTCCTGGGTTAGAGAGTTTTAGTAAGTTCTCAAAATATTTGAATTGTAGTTCAGTTCAATTTTCACTTCAGAGGGCAGAATTAAAGCACAAATGCAAAGTTAAAGCTATTTTGTTTAAAATGGAACCCTTCCTACTTGTTATGTACTCGTCGTGATAGAATGCTCAAATGTTTTTTCCTGTCTTTTTCTTGGTCAATTTTTCAGTGAGATTCAGCTGAGTGCAGTAATTGTTACTGTGGTGCCAGAGTAAGATTAAATTTACAAATACCAGTTTCCACTGATGAAGTATGTAAAAGCATCAGTCTTTCAACTTCAGTAGAACTCTTGCTGCAATAAAAAACTATTGAATTGCATACTGGACATCAGAATCTGCCCTTTGCACAAGCAAAAGATAAATCCCCACTTTTAGGTAGGTTGCTCATCATACAATTTAATAAATTGGCATTCAAGAATGAGCATTCAAGAACAGGATGTTCTTTCAAACAGGCTTCCTAACTTTTTTTTTTTTCCTTTCTGTAAAGGGTGGTGTTTTCTGAGTGTTACGGTATCTATCTACAGCATGGCCATAATGCTTATTCTATAGCTGCAGTATCCTTAAATGCACTGTTAGGTCTGGATAACAGTATGTGTTCAGTAGTGTAACAAATTTCCTGGACTGCTTCAGTTTTTCTTCAAGCATTTTGGTAGCACGCTTTGTGCCAGTATTTCAGGAGCACGGTTAACTGGACCCCTCAGGAAAGAATGCAGGTAAATCTGGGGCTCTTCCAAGTAAGCTTTAAAGGGATCAGATCAGCTGTTTCCAATCCTTGGACACAGCTTGCTGCAGAGTAAGTTAAGAAGAAATACTGAACTTCGTGAAGTGTGAAGCAGTTTCAGGGAGTGTGTTCACCTGGCATCTTTCTTTCATGTTTTTCTTCCTTATCAGTTTAAGGTGTCCACCTGTCACCTTCGTTGCACCTTTTGGGCTTTGTAGTGAAATTTCCATGTTAAAACTTTCCTTAAGAGACCTCCTGTCAGCTTTCTTTGCAGCGCTGACTTTTGATTCACTTGTTAGTACAAAAGGCAAAATTCCACAGGAACCCAGCAAGTTCTTTGTACCAGAAGTCTCAGTGGCAAAACTTAGAAAGCAGAATATGCTGAAGGAAAGCATAAACTGGTTTTTGCTATTTTCTCAAAGTCTAACTTTCTGTGATCCAGCTGTGAATTAGCTGATAAACAAATGTTCACCTTCAAAAAGCTTTATTAATCAGTAGAGGCTGAGGTACTCCACATGTGTTTTATGTTAATCCTTTTGTTGGATTAAAAGATTTCTTTTGATGGGCGAGCTTCAAGAAGCAAGGTGATGACACATTTTATGATGTGTCAATGTGATGAAGATATGGTTTCTTCAAAGTCCAAGGACTATCCAGGAACATTTTTCACCCCCTTTTATGAAGCTGCTTAACAGATACAAATTGATGCTCTTCAACTAGATTCCTAAAGGGATCAGATTTATTATGTATTGGGATTTGATTTATGAATTCACATGGAAGTGGAAAGGATCCTCAGTGGCCTCTCTATAAATGTGTTTGCTCATCTCTTTCTACTGCACAGTGGGACAGGAGGCTGCACAAGCTCCAAAGACTGAAAAGTCTCCCATGTGTGCTTCATTTTAACACAGCTGACTGTCCTCGTGGAGTCACCTACATCCAAATTCCACCTTTGGCATTTGGACATATGAGGAGCACAGCTGAAGGACAGATATATATGTGCTAAGCACAAGATGTCTTACATAGATGAAACTGAAATCCTCTGTCTGGAGCATTGCATTTGGGTCAGTGTTGCAAGATGACACTTTAATTTCTTTAGGATCAGAGATTGAAATCTTCTACTTAGGATTGGTAGCTACAGAGATCTTGGGTGTGTTTTGTTTTGTTTTGTTGTTGTTTTGGTTAGAGGTTTTTTTGGCAGTTTTGGTATTTTGTATGTTTGAAAGAGGATTCCATAACTCAAATGGCTGTGTAAGAAATCAGGGATCCGAGATTAAATTTATCTTCAGTCTAAGATAATTTATATTTGTGTCCTACTTCCTAAAAGACTTCTATGATGACTTAATTACAAGCTAGATGGAATGAAAATGCCCTGCTTGTCCTTGGTTATTCCTTCATCCTGCAAGTGCTGAGCCAGTGTGAGGAATGGAAGATTCACAGAACTAGGAGGCAGAGTAGCATAGAAGGGCTTGGATCTTAGTTTCTACAGCACTCAGTTATGAGAGTAAAATATTTTCCCATTGGTCTTGTGTTATTTCAAACATCATCACCATCTTCTTTATATTGAAAGACGCTTCAAAAAAATGTGGCAGTGGGTCAGGAGGTGTGTGAGGTAGAGCACCTCAGCGTTGGGCATTGCAGATGGGTATTTGGAGCATAAGTAACTGCTCTTGCACTTCTTCCAGTGCCCAAAAGTCAGGAATACAGTTACCCAGGGAAGCCTCTGCTCAAATTCTCTGAACTTTTGATGTTAGGTTTTCCCCAAGTAATGTTTTTTTAAGGCTACCTTCTCATTAGTCGTGCTCTGGTTTCTTAATTTCTTTTTTTTTTTTTTTTGATATCATATTCTTTACCTTTATAAATTATGTCTTTTATACCTTCCACACTGTATTTACACAATTCTGCTAATATTTTGCAAACACAAAGCCAGTCAGTTTCTTATTTGAAGCTGATGGATGTGATCTTTGTCAAACAAAACCACTATCAGTAGAAAGTGTAAGGCACTAGTTTTCAAGGGAGGGGAATGAATCCCCAGGTATGTTTCAAAGGTTTGCATTAGGTTGTGACTGTGAAAGAAATTCACTTTTATTTAATATTAGTTTTTTTAATTGTTTAAAAATCAATATTGGTTTGGAAGTAGTCTCACAAACAGAAATCATTTAGAAGCCACTGCTGTTAGGTGATTACAAGATATAACAAAAACAAAGTGTGGTGATATGTAGTTTAGCTATGAGGAACTACAAGTTTTGTAGTTTTGTATAATAGTTCTTTTATGGTCTGTGTCTTGCATAAAAAAGCAGTTTGAATTTCTAGTGGGGTTTTGGGTGTCTTGGTTTCTTTATTTGCTCCTCTTCCTCTTCCTCTTCCTCTTCCTCTTCCTCTTCCTCTTCCTCTTCCTCTTCCTCTTCCTCTTCCTCTTCCTCTTCCTCTTCCTCTTTCTCTCTTTTTTTTTTCTTTTTTGTCTTGATGGTGTCCATTTCATTCCTTACAAGCTGATAGAAATGCAGTGTCTGAGGTTTTATCACCTTGCCTATCTTTAGTTAACAGTGACATCATTAACCTATTTCAAGCTTTTCTTTCTTAATAACAAGAGAAGTTCTGCCAGTCTTTAGTTTCAGTATACCCTGAGACAAATACTGCTTTTTAATAGAATTGTTTGGGGATTTAATTTATTTTCAATTCACCGTTTCTTATTAAAACTTCAATCACCCTCCACTTGATTGTAATTAAAACTGCCCCTAGGCAATAAATTTTGTTCTATGCAAATATGACAGGTATAATTATGGAAAATCTAATTGTTCATATATTGCTCTTTTTCATGTGGTGTTAAAATAAGTGATGAAGTAATTAGATTTTTTTCCCTTCAAATATCAGAACAAAAAAGAACAACAAAATTTGTGCTTTTCCTTGAGCCTGTGTTCATAGTGCACGCTCCTGATTCTGTGAACTGTGAAATTATCATCAGACCAAAGATAGGAATTTCTTGGTTTGTGTCCTCTTGAATTAGTACTGTGCAGTGGTGGACTTACAAGAGCACTGTGAAGAAGAGTGAGGGCATCTGCGTTTGGTCCTGGAGTTCGGCAGATCCTATGAGGATGGGAAAGTGGTGTTCCCCTCTAGATTCTTCCATTAATATCTTCATTACATCCAGCTCTGGTGGATGTAATGATGACATTTCTGAGGAAAAAATATATATCTTTCTTAACATTTAGTTAACAAACCTGAAATTCATCAGTGGTTATGTTTCAAGGGTATTTCTTTATTTTTATGGTGTAACCTGTTGCAGATGTCAGCAGGTTGCACTTCATTATGAAGGGGATATTTTCCCTGCCAAGAAGCCAGCAGGGAACACTTGTCAAAACTGGAAAGGTCATGAAGATCCTTTAGGTCTTGCCCTCTTGTACAGAAACCCCTTACATAATCCTTCAGCTTCAATTGCTGCTTGCACGCTGGCAAAGGCCGCGTTCCTGCTCTTTTGCTCGTTATGCCGTCTCCAAGTTGGTTTGTGTTACAGCAGCAGTGACTCACTAATGCTCAGTCCAGTGGAAAGTACTAAACAGACAGGCTCTGCTGCTAAATTCAGCGGCTATTCCCCGAGTACCTTGCCTGAGTCAGAGACCGTGGAGCAGTGATTTTGTTTTTGCTGGATGTGTTTGGGCGGATGGTGCAGGAGTGGGCGGCGGTAACGCTCTCATTGCTGGGCAGGCAGTGAGCAATCCCCCTTGATGTTTGTTGTGCCACTTTTTTTTTTTTTTTT
>VZTG01003814.1:581620-625755 GCA_013397845.1 Melanocharis versteri
TTTTTTTTTTTTTTTTTTGTAAAGGTTTACATGTATTCTGGAGTTGTCAGGATGTATTTATGTTTTACCAGGTCTTTAAAAAAATTAATGTGAATGAACAGAAAATGCTAGAGGAGCATGTTTACCTGTTCCCAAGGTGATAAAAGCAGATCGAGTTGAAATCCTAGGGGTGAGTGTTTTCAGGTCGATTTCAGATAGAATCAGCCTTTAGCCACGTAGAATATACTGACGTGTGTAAACCATGTGGTCCCACCAGGCATCTCCTCAGCATTTCCAATTGCTCTTCACTTCCACGGCATTAATGACATGCCAGACTTCCCACCGGGTCAACAGAGCTGTCCTTCCCTTCTGGCCCTTCAACTACCCTTCCTCCCCCTGCTTCTCTCCCCAGAGCCTGCATGCATCTTAAGGATATTCCTTTCATAACCAGTGGAGGGGAATGGAAGTCAAAGGACTAGTGCATGGCATTTTGCAGTTCTAGGAACAGAATTTCATCTCATGACACATTTCATGGGCTTCAGTTTCACGTAAAAAGATGGCATCATATCTAAATGTAATGTAATGTTAGGTATAAACATGTGCATATAATGAAAGTAAAATAAATTCAAAATTAAGGTTATAATCTGCAAAAGTTTTCATTAAGAATTTATTGCTATTTTTTCACCCAAAATGGAAATCCAGATGGTGTAATTTTACCTTCAGTTATTCTTTTCTGTATCTTCTGTTTTTTCTGTATATTTTCCCTGTACTCTGTGTGTTACAACCTCAACTTTTTATTTTCAATATGCATCTTATTTATAGGCTTTCATTTTCTAAAGCCAGAACTTGCTACAGCCAGCCTTTTCGTCTACTAAGAATATAGTAAAGAGGTCACTATAGAGCATAAAAATGAGGAAGAATTAACTTTATGAAGTACAAAGTGTGGTGTAGCATAGCTGTAACCATGTGCCCTTGTAGCTGGGAGAATGGAGCATAGGTACTACTATAAGGTGCTTTAGCTTTTTGATTTCATGCTTTTAACATTTTTAGTGAATAATTTTTTTCTTTTAACTGTTCTTACACTGTTCTAATACTTCATAAAAGAGCTTTCTGTATTTGCAATAAATTCACCTAAGATACATATTTGCATAGATAATTATTGCTGTATTGTAGGCAAAATTTATGGCTGCAGGCTGTGTTCCTGATCTTGTTTTGAATAAAGTATGGATTTAGTGTTAAGTATGTAATAGTATTAATGACATTTTTTTCCTTGAATCAAAGTCTATGGTATGACTTGGAATTGAAAAAAAAAAAATTGTAATATTGAATATAATAATAAGCATAATGGAAGCACAAAATACAATTATGTTCATGTGGTGCAAGGAAACAGTCCGTTGTCTGGTTTATTCTAGACTTAGAGCTTCTGTTAGTTTCTCACTGAAATCTTCTGTTAAATGGGCACAATATTTCTAAACATATATGTCTGCAAACGATTTGAGTATTTCCTGTTTAGGATTACTTTATGCTTATTCACCTTTTTTTACCTACCATTTTGAAATTTACTTTAAGCTTCTGCAAAATCTCTTCATGTAGGAGACCCCTTTGGTCATAGGGTTTAGGGTTTGGTATTTTTCAACTTTGTGATCTTGAAAGCATGTGGTGATGTTTTGTATCTAAATATTAGTCCTATTCAGACTTGCCTTCCCTAATAGTATAAAATTTCACTCTCAGGATAAGGGAAGAGTGTGGGTATGACATATGCTCTTGATGCAGTCGGGATTTCTAAAGTGATATCGAAGGAGTTTATATGGAATGGAACTAGTGCTGTTATAGTCTTGTCAGACTGTATGGATCTAAACTGAACAAGTGGTTCAGAATTTAATATATATCACAGAATCGCAGAATCAGCTGAGTTGGAAGGGACACACAAGGATCCTCGAGTCCAGCTCCCAGCCCTGTGCAGGACTATCCCCAGGAGTCACACCATGTGCCTTAGAGTATTCAAATGCTTCTTGCAGTTTACCAGGCTTGGTGCTATGACACAGTAACATTCTTTTGAGCAGGTCTGAGCTTTGGAGGCTTGCGAAAGTTGCTGTAAAAAAGCTCATCAACTTTGTGCCTCTCTTAGCTTCATCCCAACACAATACTGTGCTTTTTTTTTTCTGGATGGTGGGTTGTTGTTTTTTTTTTTTTTGGTCCCGGTATTTAGTAAGACTGTGCATAGTTTCATGAATTTTTAGTAATATTCTTGTTTATGCTGTTTAATTGAAATACTTCTGTTAAGACATCATCGTTGTGGTCTCAGCTGCAACTACATCTGCATCAACTATTGGCCATGGATTAGAATTTCCCACAAAGGTGGGAACAAGAAGTGCTTTTGCAGAATGCTCGACTACATGCTCTGATTTATTATTTAGCTGTGAGCTATGTTCAGTTCAGCAGGGGAGCTTTTCTCCCTGCAGTTCCATTGAGATCTCTGTGTGTCAAGTTACTCTTGTGCAGTGACTTGGACATTGTTCCTACTCACATGCTGCTACTGCTTCAACAGAATGTATTTTCTGTGGCCTCAATGCCTGGAAAAGACTGTTCTACACTGGTTTCTGTGCTCTCTGATACCTAGTATGTTCACACAAACATTAAACTGATGATATTTTCTTTACTGATAACCATTGGTCAGCTTGAAAGCACAGAATTCCATTGTAAATATTGTACAATTAGAAGCTCTTTTACCATGACAGGATAAATTCCTGTCCTTTCAAATTGCATCTCAGGAAAGTTTTCTGGTACATTTTTGATGTATTTCAGTAAGGGTCAGGCAGGTGAGTGGAGAAGGTGATAGATGTTGATGGAAGCAAGTTTTCATTTATTTCCTATAAGCAAATGTTTGCATAGAGCAGTGATATATATATCAACCTATACTAGAGGGATTTCTGCATCTGTGGAAGTCTCCTATGTTATGAATTAAAAAATTTAATAGTAGTCTTGCTAACTTTGTGAGGCACTTAATGCAAGAGAAAATGCTAGTAAAAATGATATACATAGAAATGCAAAGTTTTAAGTAGTATTGAAATTATTTTCTTTTTTTGATCTGCAGTGAGAATCATTACAACATCTACATAAAAGTCTGGCTCTGATATTTTCCCAAGCTATCTTTTTATCTGTTGTAATGGCCATGATAAAAATGGAGCACTACAGTAAAAGACATTGGAAAACTTTTGTGATCAGGAAATGAATTCCACTGGCAAGGGCTTGGCAACTGCTTAGAAACTGTCTCTAGCTGCTTTCTCAGCCCTATGAGCAGTTTTTCCTGGAAGCATTTCACAGCAGCCCACAGCATATTGAAGGTGGGGGCCTCAGATAACCTGACAGAGGGGAAGATTACAGATAATTTTCAATTCCTCACATTTTTCAAAATGAATCCTGATATGCTACCTGTGTCAGTACTTCTGCTCCTGCTGAACCATTGCTATGTTGTGGAGTCCAAGTGTGATGTATCTGTTGCCTCTGCAATACATTTTACAGCAGCATGCAAGAAAGTATAAATCCCTGACACTGGACATGCCAGTAACAGGTTCATTTTTATAGCACTGCCCATAAGCTATCCTTGAGGTCACAGTGTTTTTGCTATCTCTTAAATGCTAAATACAAAATGATAAAAAAGCATGTTGCGTGATTCATTTTGCCTTCATTAAACTTCAAAAGAGAAAGTTGTGTAGTTTAAGCTAGGAGTCTAAGCCACGCTTCCTCTGTGCCTGTTGGAAAACAGGCTCTGCCACAATGGAGTGGAGCATTCATTTCACTTTCATTCAGTCCCTTTGGTGCTCTTTCCTCTTTTGCAGCAGAGGAAAACGTATGATTCTTTTAAATTTCATCATAGCTTTCCTCATTTTTGCTCATCTACCTTGTGAATTTTTTTTTTAATGCCAGCTGTGACCTGCAACCCTTTTGCACCCCTTGCAACCCCTTACTCTCTTTGAAAAGTGCAAGCTCGTATGTTCAAGCATAAATACAAATTCTGTCATTTATTTGACGGATTTTCCAAATTGTCAAACATCTGCAACCCAGCATTAGTTTTCATTTGCATCTTGATAGGTAGTGGGCATCATTTACATCTGTTTAAGCTCCCTATGCTCAGTAGGTTTTCCAGAATTATATTTTTCCCTATCAGTTGAGAATGAAAGCTGTAAAGTCCTGCCCATGAGAGATCAATTCTGTCACTGACAGAACCAAAGGAAGCATTCTTTTTTGTCCTCCCCTATTGACTAATAGAGATGGTGCCAATTACAACAGATTTTTTATCTGTTATTGGCTAAACTTGAATGTGCTTCTTATGTGTAGGTCTGGCTCAAGGCACTTTTACGACACCATCTTTGGACTTCTTGGGAGATTTTTTAAGGTATGTATTTATATGAAATCAACCATTTGAGGCAAATTTAGAAGACTGAAAAAGATAGCTCAGACATCTCCTTTGCAAGTTGCCAAAATCATACAATATGTCATGGAATGGTTTGGGTTGGAAGGGACCTTAAAGATCATCTAGTTCCAAACCTCCTGCCATGGGCAGGGACACCTTCCAGTAGATCAAGTAATATGGATTTTGTTTGGCAATCCCCTATACATTGTTTTCAAGAGATTTTCATCGAAGAGAGTTTACCTGCAGAGGCTAAAAAAAGGAGCCAAAAGCTGTTTACCGAGATGAAACAGTCACATATGCAAGAAGTTACAGAATGAGATTTTTAAAGCACTGAAGACAATTAGACCCCAAATGTCCTCCTTTTCAGTTGGAATATGGCACCCAAGCTCTTCTTACACTTGTGTATATATCACCAGATGTTAATCTTCAGAATCACAAGTCTTGGAAATCTGACACAAGCAACTTTCCTGGAAGAAGTTGTGGTCACAAAACAAGGAGAGCATATTCCCATTTCAAAAATAACGGTTTGCAGCAATTTGCGGTTGCATGTTAATTAAGTGCATGGAGCTGTTGGATGTATTGTAATCCGCTGGTGCTGCCTGTGGTATGCGTTACCATTTGAGAGGCAGGGTTACCTCCTGATGAGGATTTTGGTTTTCAGTCCCTCCTGACGCGTGCAATCCACCACGTGGATGGTGCAGGGAAGCATCTTGCACAGATGTTCTTGTCTGAAAAGGCAGCAGACGCCCACAGAAACACAAACAAGGAGTGTTCAGCAAGGATTCAGCTATTTGAACTGGAATGGATAAAAACATCCATGGGGCAAACACAGTAACAACTGCTTCATATTGCACACAAACGAAAAAAAGAAAAAAAAAATTGTCTGGATCTGCCTGCTTTACAGGAACTTAGCTAAAAGCAAATTAGTGTCTTTAAATGTACCGTGGACAATCTAGCTATGGCAGGGATGCAGGAAATCAGAGAAGGCTGCACAGCCATACACTAATTGATGTGCACGTCAGACTCTGGGGACTTGCTCTTGAGGCCACATTCTGGGAGCTGGAAGATGAATCCATGCTTATTGTGGGTGTCCTCAGATGAAGGTGGTATTTTAGTGAAAAAGAAAAAAAAAACAGTGTGTAAAGGACAGGCTTACTAAGTAGCAAATGAGTTGTAAATTAGTTGACATTTTGATGTTTTTGTCCTTCTCCCTCGCAGTTAGCCAGGCTGTCACGGCTCTCTCGCTGTGCAGGCCGGCGAGCTGGACGTGCTGTGCTGTGCTGTGGCACCTGTAGGTTGGTCAGATTGCCCCCAGTTAGCCTAAGGGACATCATGCCATCCTTGTTTGGAGGGAGGGGAGGTAGGCTTGATCTCCGTGTTCAAAACCAGAGCCGTTATTTCCCCTCGTCGTTTTTCTCTCTGTTTTTCCTTCTATTTCTCCTCTGTTTTGGAGGGGGCTTTTGGGTGTATTTTTCTGCTCTGGTGGCTCTGACAACACTCAAATGGATATTACCCAGCCTGAGGACTAGATTTCTGTCCTACACCATTTGTATTTTTCAGATTGCTCAAAATAACTTTACAGAGTGGATATGGGGAAAATTAGCTAATATTGTCATTTGGATGTTTCTCTTTATTTTAGGGATTAGGAAGGGGAAATGGCATGTTTCCCTAAATGTGCACACAGATTATATTTTTTTGTGTGTCTAGTATGAGCTTATAAAATTAGGTATTGTTGACGAGGAACAATACTTTTCACTCCTGTAAATGATTTCTGTGTTTTCTGAAAGCCCGTAATACCACAAGCTGCTAATTGATGAAAAAGAAAACAACAAAAAAACCCCAAAAAGCAAAAACCAAAGTTGTTATCACTGCAGTAATTCATGTTCACTTTTGGTAATCTTATATAAAAGTAAAAACCTTGAATGCTGTTTAATTGAAGCAAAGATCTGGGTTCTGGGAATAAAACAGACCTTTATAACAACACCAGAGACCTTCAGGTAATTTGTTTACCTTCTGTTCATGGATGTCAAGGAGCAGCATTATCATTAAAAGGATGAAGTGCATTTAGACAACTGAAACAACAGTAAGATGCTAATTAAAGAAATCACAGAAAAGTATCATGCTGCGGTCTTTTGTTCTATAGAGGAATTCAACCTGTAGTTGGTTGTTTGTTTGTTTGTTTGTTTGTTTGTTTGTTTGTTTGTTTGTTTGTTTGTTTTTTAAGTAAAAGTCACAGAAAAAAAATATTTCAGTAACATAGGAGTTAAGTAAATAGAGAATCCTGGGGCAGAATGGCAGAACACCTGACTCTTACACAACAGTGGTTTTATATATCAATCTCAAATTAAATATAATTAAAATTTGTCTCAAGGGTCTGCAAACTACCAGAAAGGGAGAGAAAATATGCAGAAGAGAAGCCAGAAACATGGACTGAAAACAAAGGGGAAACTACAAAAGGAGGTAGACAGCAGTGGTGGATTTGGGTAGGAGCAACGGTTAATTGGTGTGCAAGGAGAGCAAGATGAGACTTGAAATAGGAAAGATCAATCCAAAAAGATGAAAGAAGAAAACACATAGAAATTGATTATTTTGTCCATGTTCATAGTTCTCTTGATCTTCATGTTCTGTCTTTCATAACCGATAAGTAAATGATTCTTTATTAACTTTTGATTGCAGGCTTAAAGATTTTATGAGTAGTTTTGGGTTCTTGAACTTGGAAAGAAAGCAGACTTGGAGCTGTGTACATAAACCTTAGTGAGATGGGCTTGAGATGGGTGAGAACAGACTATTAAGTAATTTCTGTGTGGCACGGGGGAGGGTTGGTGGTGATTTACCTGAAGATAGCAACCAAGGGTTTCTGAAGACTGCAGATCAGAGAATGCAGATCAGCAAGCGGTTGAAAATCTGGTATTGACAAACCAGAGCCTGAATAAACTATGCTTTGCACACCAGAAAGATGGGGGCCCCATGACATGCTGGTTGACTTGACTGATGGAGAGTTCATGAAGAAAGATGGATGATGGACCAGGGCATGACATGGTTTTTGTTGGCATGGGGTAGATACTCCCTGTATTGGTGTTCCTCGGTTAGAAATTGAGGAATAAACTGAGTTTTATACCCTATAGGTTAAGGATTTTTTGTTTAGTTCACCATAATTTGATAAGACTAAACACTAAATCTAACTGAGCATATTCTGAATATAGACCAAAACCTTAACCTGTCATGCAGAATAAGTGGCATGGTGGTACTTAATTGATGGAACAGTAAATCTCATTAACTTTAACAGTGAGTGAGCCTTTAGCATGTTAATTAGTTTCTGATCCCTTTAACAACAGACATCAAACACCCAGCAAGCTCTTTCTTTTAGTAAACATATTTTGAAGAGGAAGGATATTTTGAAGAGGTAAGAACTGGTAAGAACTGGAAGTCTTATTTGTCATCTACTCGGCAGGACTTTGATAGACTCTTCTCTACTGCAGCTTAGATGAAGGCTGTGGTGCCAGAGACCAAAATAGTGCTTTAAATCCTGTCTTGGCTTATCTGGATTTTGTGATTTACTAAAAGCTAGTAACTCATTCAAACCTGAGAAAGTCACTACTAGAAAAAGCAATAAAATATTAAACATCATAGTTTCTTATTGATTTCTGAAGCGAAGACTGATGCTGTAAGACTTCAGTTCCTACAGATAAATGTTACTGTGATTTGATATTTCATAAGAGTGGGCATATTGGTCCCTCAAGGGAGAATGTGTTGTAAGGAAACATAATTACTCCAGCTAATTTCTTGCATTCACTTTTTTTGTTTGTTTGGTTTTGGTTTTTGTGTGTTTTTTGTTTTGGTTTTGTTTTTTGTTTAGGTTTTGCTTTTGTTTTTGCTTTTGTTTTGTTTTGTTTTGTTTCTGAAGTCAAGGAGACAAAAGGTCTTGCTCGGTTCAGAGCTGACCTAAAAATCTGTCAGAAAATTTAAAATACAGGAACACGGAAGTATGTTAGCAGTGGTATGGAGACACAAACCATCAAAGGCTGTTAGTGGAAATTCCAGCAAGGAGTTTATATATATCCTGTTTTAATGTCCATTTAATGCCCACATAGCGGGATTTGTGCTTCAGTGTTTTCCTTATGGTGAGCTGGATGACCCTTCTTGATGTGGTCCAAGATTTAAAGTGCATGTGCCAATGCAGACCCTCATTTCTTAGAGAGATTAGGACTGTTTGCTTACACTTTCTTGTGAAGAAATTCTGGTTTCTGTAATATAGTTGTCTGCTTGTGAGCTAGTTGTACATACAAACTTTGCAAGCAGTACGGAGAGATAGCCTTTCCTAGGACATGATACATTTGGTCCAGTTTAGATACTTACTTATGGAGAAAGTCTGTAAGTACGATGCTTGCTTAGAGAAAGTCAGGACTGCCCCAAGTGTAGATCCGTGGTGAGATGAGTATCACCTTCCCTTTTTGTCTCCTCCCTTTATCCATTCTCTCCTTTACTAGCAGACTGTAAATAAGGAAGATGGGGAGGTATTGATGGGACACTACTGCAGCCCAAAAATTTAGGAGCTGACTCTAGTTTCTGCTCCTTTTCTTTGTCCACATAGAGGAGAGGTTATAGGAACAGATGAGCCAGGAGGTAAGCCTAAGTGTCTGTCCATACTAAAACTCCCCGTAAGAGTTTATGGGTAAAGAGATGATTATCAGGCACTGAAAGTCATGTTTTATTTTTTTAGGACTGTGAGAACTTGCCTTGTCTGTTTGGTACTGCTTTTTAATGTAGTGGACACTGCTTTATCAAGGGTGGAGTTTGGATCTTGGCAAGGGAACACTGACAACAATATGACTGATTTCTTTAGACTGTGCTGTGTTGGGCATGTGCTCATGTTGTAAACTCACTGTATTGGTTTGGTCCTCGTGTGCAGTCTGATTAGATACCATCTGAGGAAATTCCGGGGTTTTTTTTTTGGGCAAACCCTATTTTATCACAGAAGCATAGAACCATAGAATAATTTGGGTTGTAAGGGACTTTTAAAGGTCATCCAGTCCAAGCCCTCTGCAATGGCGAGATCTTCAACTAGATCACATTGCTCAGAGCCCTGTCCAACCTGACCTTGGATGTCCTAGGGTTAGGCCAGCCACCACCTGTCTGGGCAACCTGTGAAGGTGTTTTACTGCCATCATTGTAAATTTTTTCTGTCTTATATCCGGTCTAAATCTACCCTCTTTAGTTTTAGACCATTACCTCTTTGTCTAATTGCAACATGCCCTGCTATAAATGTTCCCTCCATCTTTAATTACTGTTTTTCCATGTTAAAGTACTGCAAGATCACAATATGATGTCCCCAGAGTCTTCTCTTCTCCAGGCTGAACAACCACAACCTTCTCAGCCTTTCGTCATAGGAGAGCTGCTTCATCCCTCTGATCGTTTTTGTGGCCCTCCTCTGGACCCACTCCAGCTGGTCCACATAATTCTTATGTTGTGGGCTGCACAGCTGGACACAGCACTCTGGGTGGAGTCTCTCCAGAGTGGAGTAGAGGGGATGAATCACCTCCCTTGTATGCTGGCCACACTGTTTTTACCTTCTCTTACTCTACCCTAAATAATGCCATCATAGTGTACCATGGTATGGCTGTAGGGTTCAAAACATTTTCTGTTGCAGGAAGTAGCTCTTTTTCAATAGTCTCTAAACCAGTGTTTTTGTTTTTGAAGTGAAAGGCCTATAAACCTGATGCAATTTATTTCCCATCATAAGACAGAGGACGTACTGTTGTGTGTTCCTGGAATTTGTATTTCAATTTTCTATTAACAAGGATGATCCTGATAAATATTAATCTCCTACAGACTTCAGCTTTCATCTACAGTTCCCACTGCTGATGGTAAGAACAGTCCAGTGGGTCTGGAGCAGTAAAGGTTCCTACAGCATTTTGAGAAAATAGTCGGACTTGCCTTGGACCTTTAGCTGTATATTAAAAGAGTAGACTAGAACTGATGAAGTAAGTGAAATACGTGTAAGAGCCGGAGTCGCAGAAGAGCATTAAACTTCAGTCCTGAGCCAACGTCATTAGATGCTGTGTCTTTATGTGAATCAGCCCTGATGAGATACTCCCCTTGCTCTCTGTGATTTGGCACTTTGTGCCATTGAGAGTCTTTGTCCTTTCATCAGTTAAACACACTGAAGTGTCGCCTTTGGAAGATAATTACAGGTTCTCAGCAAAAGTGGCAGAGTTAAACCCTGCTAGATGGTACTTGTGTCACTGGAGAGAGCACAAAAAACAAACACAGGCCATGGTGTTCTCTGCACAAGGGCCCCTTCCTGGGATAATGATACAGCTCCGTGTAGGAATGATGGATCTGGTTAGGAACCTGGTGTGGGATCTGCAGTTTTACCTTATGTGACTGGCTGTGTGAGCCTTTCCAGGGAGCAGCAGGATTGAAAAGGAAATGCTGAACAACAGGCAGCCTGTACCAGCTCCTTCTTTTGGGGGGGATCTTTGCATTCCAAAAAACTCTGATGAAAAGGGATTTGTTGGCTTGGAGATATTCTGGGAAGTATCCAAAAGTGTTACATTCTCCACTACTCTTTCAGAAAGCTGCTCTGAGAGACATAAGTCTCTTGCTGGAGGTCCTTTGTAAATTCTCATGTTTAATTAACGTGGTAAGGTTTACATTGCCGCTTGATTTGTCTTGCCATTGAGAGCTGTCTGCTTGGTGGCTAGAACAATGTGTAGTGCTTGTGTCTGAGTATATGACTTTGTTAAAGCCTGATTTGTTATTGTTAGCGTGATCACACTGCAGAGATACGGTTACTGAGCCAAATCTTCAGCTGATGAATATCAGGATAATTTGAAAATTAATTAATGTAACTTTCTGGACTTGACCCATAAATTGCAGGGGGATATTTGAGTCCATGTGCAGAGGACATACTATTTCCAAAGTTGCGTGGAAGTCTTTCTGTATTTACTATTACTGCATCAGGAACTGGATCCTCAAATCAAAAAAAGCTGAAAATACTAAATTTTTAAATTTAAGAGTAAACTTCATTTAATGTTTCCAGTATTTCTTACAATTTTCTGAGTAGAGAATACAGAATAGTGTTGAAAACCTGTTGTTGCCACAAATGCAGAGAGGTAGAGAAATTGTCAAGCTGCAAGTGCATAGCTTTCATTCTGTAAAATTCTCTTTAGGACTGAGCACTTGTCTACAGATTAATATATATCAATAATTTACCAGCTCTGTTTGCTTTAAGAAAGCATACATGAATTTAATATGAAAGAGGAATGATTCAGTACAGAAATTACGAGTACACAAATGGAGAATTTGAGAGCTAATGATTAGCATTTTTTTTCAAAGAATCTGTTACAATGCGGGAAAGGCAAGAAAAGAAATAAAAACAACGAAACAACCTGAGAAATGAAATCAAAAGAATCACTGCCAGGATGAGTCGGTTGCACATTTCTGGTTTGAATACCAGAGAAGGACTTCTCAGTTCTGGACAGACAGACGAGAAGTTCCCTTTGTGAGAGTACATGAAAAATCAGAAGCAATCTTATTAGTTCAACAAGTTGTCAGTTTTCACAGACTCTCTCTTCAGGCAGGGAGCATTGATGGGTTTTGTGTGTGGAAGACAGATGTTCTATTTACAGTCTGTACACAAGATAATAAAAGTTCCTTGTCTTGCCAACCTTCATTTGAGAAAATCCAAAGAGAGATAATAATGTGTTGCTGTGGGTTCTTTTGTACCAGATGTGGGAAGGCCCAAGAAAGGCGAATCTAATAACAGTTGCAAAGGCCTTTGTGTGATGTATCTATGTTCGTGCTACAGAATCCTTGGCTTCTCTTGTTTATTTTGTGATATTACCTACCTCAGTAATGCTTATTTTGAAGGAAGTGTGATAAAAATATTCATTATGGACAACTATATGGGAGAATGTGTCAGGAGAAGAAGACTGGGCAGTAAGAACAATCTCTACCCTAATCTTCTCATGAATTGTTTAGCAAGGTTTTTCGATTGACAAGATGTCAGGTCAACTGAAATAACAAGTGCATATGACAAGAGGAGGGGAGAGAAGAGGCAGCATTTAGAGCCAGACAGTGCTAATTGGTTTGAAATGGCAATGGAATATTTGTATTCAGCAAAGAATCAATGCCACTGCAGATCCTTACCTAATGCTACCTCAACTCAACCCTTGAATCTAATTTCATTAGAATATTTTTGGTTGAATTCATATGTGATCCTTAAGCCTTAGGATCTATTTCTGTAGAAATACGTTTTGGTTGGAGCCAAAACAACAGGGAATATATGGTCCTGGCTCTCATCTGGATGCATGCTGCAGCTCTCAAGAGCAGCTGTTTTGCAAGATGCACGTCTCAGGTTTTCAAAACTTTGGTGTAAAAATGTGATTGTATGCAGTCGTTGTTTGGGTCTGAAAGGTTGATATTAAATGAGTTCTTAAATTAGCAAAAAGTTTAAGATTCCCTTATTTGGTACTAGCTTAAGCTTCTTGCCAAAAAAGAGGAATAAGCACCAAAGTGCTGCTCCAAGCAATGTGAAAAAAAAAAAAACAAAAAACCAACAAAAACCCCAAAAAACCAAAAAAACACCTCTTTCAGAATTGAAGAATAAAATTAATTGGAAATCACTGGACATATGACAGGTCATCTGATATTAATTCAGGCCTCTGCATCTCTTGCCTCTTGTGTAGCTTCTCTAGACTTCAGACTGTCACATCTGCTCAAGGACGCAGGAGGTAGATAGAAAAGATGATTGAAAAGTTGCAGACACAGTGCTCTGCTACTGGAATTCCTATGAGGCTCAAGGAATCCAACAAAAGGAAAAATAAAAGCCAAATCTGTAGGGTTTATTTCATCACAGCAGAAGAATGGAAAAAAAATGAAAGGAGAAAGAGGTCTCCAACACCATATTATCAAAGACCTTCACAATACATTAACAGATGGCACTGTGCCCCTGAAAATAGCGAAGGCACTTTTGGGGACATTCTGTGGTAAATTTCTCAACAGTACTTAAATCTTGTCTGTCAAAAGCAGTTTGAGAAGCTTAAGTTTGTCAAGTGGCTATGTGACTTCAGGCTCTGTAGTGAAAAAAAAGTAATGCAGGGTTTCTGCAAACCTTACTCTCTCTTGAAAAAAAAAATTGTGTTTAGTAAAATCACACTAAAAATCCACTCTTTTGCAATATTAAGTCAGTCTTCTTTTAGAATTAAAAAACCCAAACCAAACCAAACCAAACCAAAAACAAACAAACAAAAACCAACCAACCAACCAAAACAAAACACAGTTCCATAGATAGATTTTGATCAAATAGGCACCCTAAAATCTCTGTCGCTGAGTTAAATTGGGCTGTCTCATATGCAAAGCATTTGGTGGGTAAGATTAGATCCTGTGGCCTTTCCTACAGGCATGATTTTAATAGTCAAAGTAAATTCTTTCTCTTTGATTAACTTACTTAGAAATTCTGACTGATCAATTAGGAGTTTAGGAAGAAGTAATTTAGCAGTCAGCAGTAGCTCTTAATTAATTCTGCATCAGTGTCTGTCAATTTATATTACTACAAAATGTAAAAATTGTTTCTCGATATCTGCTTTGACACATTAATTATGTGTTCACTTCTTCTGGGTTTTTTGTTTGTTTATTTTGAGCCTTTTTGAAAGCTATTGATTCATTGATCATGACTGCAGTAGCATTTAAGGTGAACAAACAAATCCTGTCTTTAAGCATCAGCTTCCATCTGTGTCTTGCCATATAAATTTTTTCTTTGTGCCAAGCACTCTCTTAAACCAGTTCTTTTGGTTCTCTGGAAAGCATACACAGATTTCACTCTCCAAGTCAGCTACTTTACTTCACACAAATCCTTGCTCACAGCAGATTAGTGAAACTTGTGAATCTTGAACTCTCCTTAGGGCTCTGTAGGGAAATGTGTTACTTTAGGTAGAATGTCTTCTGCCTAATTACCGCCAGATATAATTGGCACTTACCTTGCTCTGCTTTTCCTTATTTATTTTTTCTCTCTCCCCCTTAACCTGCCTCCTCATTATATTTCTGTTTCCCAGCACAGAAAATCCTGCCTTTCTCTTTTATGCTGCTTATCCTAGCCTGAGTCCTCATGATCAGAAGGAATCTCCAGAGGTTTCCCTCCATCTGCCTCCATCAACAGTTCCAAATCTTCCGTCTGGCTTATCTTCTTATCTTTTCCCTTTTTTTCCTAGATTTCCCCTATTTCTTCTCCTAGACATTTCCATCCTTTGTACTTACACAGTCTGAATCATTACTCCCATGGCACTGTTGCCCCTTCAGTCCTACTTTTTTCTCTGTGCCACTCCCAGGTGGCAGCTCAAGAGTAAGAATGCTACGTATTTCTCTAAATGATGCTTTGAAATATAGACCTCATTGGCTCCTTTCCCTGGGGGTGAATAATTCATAGATTAAATATTTCTGCCATATGGCAGCATGTCTGTGTTGCAGTGACTATCAAATCACAGAAATGTTAGTAGGAAGGGACCTCTGGAAGTCATCTAATCCAGGCTCCTGCTCAGAGTAGGATTGTTGCCAGTACTACAAACAGATCAGCCATGTCTCAAAAACCTCCAGGGATGGAGATCCAGTAGCTTCTTTGAGTGACTAGATCCAGAGCTGCACTACTCTCTTCATGACCTTCCTCCCCCTAATGTTTATCTTGAACTTGCCAAGCTGCAGTTTGTGTTCACTGGCCCCTGCTGTATTGTCTGCCAGTATGGCAAATGGTTGTAGGGTTTGACTAGACCACACCTTAGCCTCTCCTTTGCTGGACTGAAAAACCTTGCTCTCTCCTTCTAGGTCATGTGCTCTGAACCTGTGACCATCCTGATAGCCCTCTTATGAACACTTTCTAATTAGAAACAACATCCCTATTGGACTGGGAAGTGTGCAGGTGGACACAGTATTCCAGATGCTGCTGCACTTTCGCTGAGCAGAGGAGAATAAAAGCTTCCTTACATCTACTGTCCACATTGTTCCTGGTGCAGTCTACAGCCAGGCTGCTTTCCATGCAATGAGAGCCAAGTGCTGGTGCATTCTTGGTGTGTCCTCTGCCCTAAGTCCTTTCCTGCAGGGTGCTCATAGCCAGTAGCTTCCCACCTAGTGCTGCTGCACAGCATCATCCCATTTCAGGTGCAGACCTTTGACCTCCATGTTGATCAAGGGGAAGTTTCTTTTGATTCAGCTCTCAAGCTTCTTTGGTTTGAAGCTCTGTCATTCAGCGTGTCAGCCATTCTGCCAAATTTAGTGTCACCTCTGGATTTGCTTAGGATGTACTCTGTCTCATCATCCAGTCTGTCAGTGGAGGCATTGAACAACATTGGGCTCACTGTTAACCACTTTTGTGCTCTGCTTGTTACCGGCCATCAGTTAGATGGCAGGTGTTAATTCTTGCCTTTCAGCATGGCAGCCTCTCTCTTTACTGCCCAGCAATACAATACAGCCGTGCTTCTCTTCTTCATGCTCATTTTTTTGTTTTTAGGAAGGAAAAAGTTCAAAATCCCCATGGAGAAGGGAAATGCAAAGAAGTTTTAAAGAGAAGTTGTGAGAGATGGAAAGCGGAGTCCCAAATCTTGTCTTTCAACCTATAATAGGAAGAGCAAAGAGTGGACAATTTTTTTTCCCCCAAGGAGCTCGTAAATACAAGGTTTTGTTGTTTTGTTGGTTTTTTGTATTGATCTAGAGACATTTTTCAATGTAGCATAGGCTTCATTTCCACAGCAGTTCAAGCTGTTATTAGCCCAAAGCACTGTAAAAATCTTTCTCAGTAT
This sequence comes from Melanocharis versteri, assembly GCA_013397845.1. NCBI lineage: Eukaryota > Metazoa > Chordata > Aves > Passeriformes > Melanocharitidae > Melanocharis > Melanocharis versteri. The sequence goes on from VZTG01003814.1 coordinate 597,803, forward strand.
CAATTGTTTTTTGACAGAATAATGAAGTAAATAAAACCCTCAGAGGGACATGCCTTATGTGTCAACAGATATGTGGGAATTCACAGAGAATTGGATGTGAATTATTTGGCCTTCTTCATTCATGATCACTAATTTATAGTTTTTGGTTTTATCACTGAGTCGAGTAACAACCTTTGTAAGAAAAGGACTCTGTCGTCTTTCCCTGTCCCTGGAAAAGCAGACTAGACTAATAAAATTTTTTTTATGCCTGCGTCCAAATGATTCTCCACTTTTGGTTTCAGTTCTTAAGCTTTAGATTCCAAAACCCCTCTCTTGTGCAATCATCAAGAATGTATTTTCCTTGTTCACAGTCCACCTTTTTTTCTTGCAATTAGTGAAACTTTCAGTCCTTGACTTTTTTTCTGAGATACATGTGTTGTGAATTGTTTAATGTCTTTTAAGTCCTTTCACGAAGTTGAGTCGTTCATTATGCCACATTCCTCAGGTGTAAAGGGATTGTGCTGCTATGCAAGGCTGCTCATTCTAGAGAGCTCATTAGGTCAGATTCCATGATTTTTATGTGTCTCTCTCATGAAGGGTTTGATGGGAAGAGAATTATTCTTGTTTCATAGTGGTCTATGATCTCACAAGGTTGTGATCTGACAACCTTCCACAGAGAAGGTGAGCTGTATTCTTTGGAACCACTGTATTTCTAGGACCTCATTGCACGAGATAATATCTCACACTTAAAATAAAGCCACAGTAATACAGTAGAATGGGATCTTCTTGCTAATGTAGTGTCAATCAATTTTGCTAAGCTTCAGTGCTTGTTTACTCTTCCAGTTGTAAGTTAATACCCAGCAGACTTTGTTAGTTGAATTATTGATACAGCATTTTGTTCCATGTAGGAATGCAAATCCAGTTTTGAATTGCAAAGGTGAGACAATACCTTGTGCTTATTCCCAAGGTGTTGCTGTGACTGTGTAGCTTGGAACTTAATCACAAAATACAACTGCTTTCACTTCAGCTTTCCAAAAAATTATTAATGAAGGAGATCATTAAATACTAAGTTAACGGAACCTTCTATTTTGCACCTCACTCAAAAGCCTTTCTGTCCATGGTTCATGACAGCTAGCCATGCTGCAGAAGGAGCAATTACAGTTTTCAAGATGAAAAGTATAGCATCTCACAGACTGCTTTGTAAATTCAGCCCAATAGTCCTCTTTGTTTCAGTACAGAATTGAATTTATCATTGCTGCCAAACAGCAAATAATAAATTTTACATTTGATTTCACCCTGAAAAGGCGAAACTCACTGGTTTTGAGTCTAAATCAGACCTTTATGATGGCATGGTCCCAGCCCAGCTCATAGCAGAAGCTTTAGGGTCTCCCTTAACGTTTTTCAAATGAAGTTCACAGCCAGAGGCCAAGAGAATCCTGTGGAATATGTCCCAGCTTCAGGCTATGCTGCAGAATTATGCAGAAAGAATAAACATGAGTCTCAAGCTAGAGCTTCTGGAACTGAATTAAAGTGAATGAGAAATAAAGAAACTGAATTTGTTTTTTCATGTAATTCAAATGTAATTACTACAGCTATTTTACAGGAAATAGTTCTAGCAAAATAATTTTCAAATTTGGTACTTTTTGTATGTGGTCTGTTTTTCCTTCAGAATATGTATATTTGTCATTCCCAGTCTAAATGGGGACTGTGTGAGTTCATGAGAATAAGGTCTTGCAAGGTATTTGTTTACTGAAGCAATAGATCGAGGAAAAGAGAAGGATGGTAGAAATCTGTAAAAATTACATTTTTTTTGTAAAATACCCTGAGACCCTTAACCGTGTAGGTGAACTCAGGGATCTGTTCATGCAGATCTTTCTAGTACATTCACTTCCAGTGAATAACGTGGCAAGGACAATGCACTGTGTGTGAGGACTGTGCCCTGCACAGCGCTGCAGCCGGCGGTCGAGCCACTCCTGATGCCAGAGACAGCAGTAGAAGGATTCATTTGCTGGGGGATTAATGTTCCCAGATTGTTGTTGTGAGGAAAGTGACTGCGCTGCCCGGGGAAGATGGGAGAGAGCAGAAAGCAGGAGACAGTTTTATGAGGCTTCTGGTCGCTGTGTGAGATCTGAAATGTCAGAAAACGTGAAGGCTCTCCTAGCAGGCGAAGGCAGGCAATCGTGCACTTGGTTTGCTCATCCCTTCTTCTTGTAGTCTTGAGCACTTTAGACACCAATTAGATAATGGAGGAAAAGGAAGCCTATTTTTTTCTAAGTGCTAATAATGCCTGGTGAACTTGTCAGATAGGGCTCTGACTGATGGCACAGGATTCACCCAGATGGGGAATGTGGTTGTGGATTTCAGATGAAGTCATTAATTTATTTGCTTGTTTTAGAAGATGTGTTTAAGATTCTAAATATATTTTTTGCCTTAGGCACATGAAAAGTTGTAAAGAATAATTTTCTTCCAGCTAAATTATAATAGCTTCTTAGTGAGTACAGGTTTTTTTGGTTTTTTTTTCTTTTTCTTCAGATTACATGTTCACCTAAAAGCAGACTTCATACACCAATTACTTAGCAGCTATCCCTATGCCAACACAGACTGCTCTGACAACCTGTGCTGGAACTTTCCAGAACTCACAGTCAAGAACCTGTGGACAGAGTTCGCAGAGGCAAAACCCCTCTGAAGTGTGGGTCCTGCCAGAACGTTGGCTGTGGTATGAGCCTCTCCTCAGAGGCTCATAGTTCAGAAATAGCTCTGCTACTGCTACAAAACTCCCTTCTTATCTATTGATCTAATTAATTTGTACGCATTTTGTGTTGCCCTCATAATCATCTTGCCACTCTACATGTAATATTCAGTATTCAATGGGGACCAAAATGTCTGATCTTTGTGTTGTGGCTGTGTTTTTCCCTGCCTCTGGGGCTGATATCATTTCAGGAGGGCCAAGAAACCCAAATAATCATTTGAAGAGGGTTCTTGTTTAAAAGCTTTTGTTTTACCTTTTGCGTATTTTAATTCATCTGCTTAATTCTGTTTATTGTCTCTGGTTTTGATGTATTTTATCTTACTTCCACTTTTCAATATGTTTATTAGCAAAATGCTCAATTTTCTTTTTCTTTTTTTGGGGCAAACATTCTAGATAAACATTGACATAATTTTAAATGTTTCCATTACCATGAGAGATGATCTGAGTTACATTTTTGCATTTTAGCTTTTTTGAAACCAGGAAGCCTTGATGAGGGGTAGCAGTAGTCAAGTGACAGGTGATTTCTGGATTTGCTGTGTTTCTCATCATTCTGTGCATCATTCTGTGATGGGTAAACCCTGGGAAAAGGTTATCACCAGGAATCTGTGTGTTCTCACTAGTGGGAAGAATGTACTCTTTCCCAGGCTTATGTTTCATAGGCGTAATTGCCTTAAAAGACTCACAGAGTAAATAATAACAATAATAAAAAAATTAAAAAGCCATGTTAAACATGACTACTTTAATTCTCTCTGGCCAGATGTTAAGCATAATGTAACTCACCCACTTTAAAAGTACCCTGGAGTCAATTTCCTTTCTGTGTCTGTGTAAACAAGCTCCAGATCTGTCTTTACAGATTTTGGTTTCACCTTAGCTCCAAAAGTGAACAAGATTTTTTTGGGGAGAGAGAGGACTTGATGTAGATACATGCCTACAGGGTGCTGCACTCTCCCTCACCATCTGAAAAGTTAAAAATGTAAAGTTTTTGCCATTTAAAGCTGGTATTTTCTGAACAGATGGTGATACTTCAGCCCTGGGTAGCCCTGACCCATGTGGAAAATCGAAAATTCAAGTTCTGGATCTGGCGCTTGCTGGGAAAGTTCACATACACAAAGGAGGGCACGCATGCAGTTCACCATATTCGCCTTATATGACTGATATAACAGTCTTGGGCATTCTCATATTTTAATAATGAGATGGGGGGAACTTTTTCAGTAACATGATCTTCCAGACACATGGTATTTATATTCTGGTTTAGCCACTGAGCTTTGTAGCAAGCTCTCCCAGAGTGCAAAGTTTATATTTACCTTTACAGCAATAAAAGATTAATGTTTGTAATGAACTTTCAGGAGTGACTCACTGAGGCAGCTCACAAAAACACAGAGAGTTTATTTGCTAGCATTTATTGGAAAAAAAGAATATTGTGTCAAGTCAAATCTACAAATGTACATTAAAAATCATCTATTCTTCTCCATGAGGATTTTTTTGTGAGTTTGAGGGTTTTTCCACGTCTTAAAATGGCATGAGATTTGTGCAAACTTGGAATTACATATATTCATTGGTTTGGGGCATTACCAGTGCACAAAACATGCAAAACACTAATTGAGCTTGTGGGAATGCTCTTGTTTTTAGTTAATTCTTCAAGAACACAGCACTGAGTGGTTAGGAGTATTTAGTATATGTCTCTGTGAAGAGTCTAGCCCAGGAGAAACCATCTGACACACATGGTATTTATAGCCATGGCTTTAACATAGTCTACGGAATTTTTAAAATAAATGTTTATAATTTTACAGCTTTTTTCTTTCTGTTGGCTTTCACTTGGGTCCTGGGCTTGAAAAGAACCAAGTGTGCTTTATGCTAATTTTGTGTTTATGAACAGTCCTAACAAATTCTATATGAAACTGTAATAACATACAAAAAATGGAAGCATGTGTTTATACATGAACTTTTGTTGGATAGGGACCTGTGTAAGAAAATGGAGCAACGGCCCCGTATTTAGAGCTTTCGTCTCAGACATAGGGAATGCTGGTTGAAGGTTTTGCTTGGCTGCAGATTTCCTGTGTAGTTTCAATCCAGCTATTTTCAGGATTGTCTAAGTAGCTCTTTCTCTAAATGAGTCACATTTACTTCCCTCTTCAGAAGAGAGGTAGGTATTCCCAGGTATTTTTGTGGAGGAAACATGGATAACTAGTTCAGGCAAGATAGCTAATATTTTAGTAGATGGAGTTAGATACCTCATCATGATACCTTCTGCCTGATTGATTATAGCTAGGCTGGATGTGTAGACAAATGAAGTCTTAGAACACACCCTCTATTTCACGTTCTTTATTTTCAGAAGTGTCCACAGGTGAAATGCTGGGACAACCTGTATGGTGCACATGTAACTCCAATGCACTGAGGCTTGTCTGGCTTCTCCTCACCTGCTCACTAACGCCATGGGATGCAGCAGTATCATGTTGCTTGCACAGAAATCCCACAGAGATGTGTGATTTGAAGGTTGCTCTCAGGCTGACTTTCTAGTCTTAAAGATGTTTCTGAGACAAGCCATCTGAGGTGTTTATAGAGATTTTAATTCTGCATTAATTGTTCTCTGAAGAGTAAATATTCTTCTGTGTTACATTGTTTTTATTTGGTGGAAATGAATGCATTCAAAATTGTCCCATGGGACACACCTTGCCCGGGCATGGGTGCGTGATGTGACTCTCCTAGCCTGTGTATCCTGTTCCTTCCCCAGAAGTCTGCAGGTGATGAAATGGCAATATAGGTGTAGATCTGGCTCCAGGACAGGTTGGGACATGGACCAAAGTGTTTGTAAGTGTTCCTTCTCAGCAGCTTAGCTGCAGCTTCAATTACTGTGATGGTCTGCAATATGTATGACAAGATTCAGCAAAACTAAGGATGACCAACCTGTATAATTGCCTGGCTTTTATTTATTACTGCAGGGTTTGGATGTAAAACAAACTGGAGAAGTCAAAATGTGTGGTCTCAGATGAATTGTATTTCCTAAACAAAATGCACTGTCTTCTGTAAAACAGGCCATTCCCATGACATTCTGATAACTAAATAATTAATAAAATTGCAGCAACTTACCATTATCTTCTATAAAATAATACTGCAGCAGCTTTGATACAATGAGCTTTGGCCTGTATAACAGTGTTGGCTGAATTCTAAAATGAGAATCGTGGAAATCCACAAGCTCTGTATATGGTAGCAATGTACAATACTTTTTCAGGAAGGAACCAAGACAAACCAAATAGCTGCCATTCAAAGTAAATCTTGGTGATTTTGGACAAAAGCCACAGTGAGTTTGGATTGCTCGTTATTTTTTTTAAGGAAGTTTTAGAAAAATGCATTAATATGCACAATATAAATCCAACCCCACAGGTCACAGAGAGTTTGCAATTTGCAAGTGCTTTAGGAATAGTTGTTAAAGATGGGAGAGGAGGAGGGGTAGGAAGTGTCAGTGGGAGAAATAGTGCTGTAGTGCTAATGAGCAGATGCTCTGCTGTGTATTGAGAGACCTCCTTGCAATTAAAAAATAGTTGTAGGTAGGAGGAGATCATTCAGCTGTCTGTGTGCTGTCAGTTGTACCTTGACCAGCTTTTTGTGTGTCAAATCCATTTTGATTGAAGCAAGAAAAGAGTTTTAGCAGCAATGTTTTCTGCAGTGAAAAAGTGAGACTGGAGTGCAAAGAGAACTTCAGAACTTCTCTGTGAGGAGAAGGCAGGCATCACTGATGTGCTGCTAATAGTTTCCTCCCAAAATCCTGGCCCATCTGTGCCTAGGGGAAGATGAATGTTCCCTGCAGGAGGGCAGAGGGGCAGTTCCTTTCCGGACAATGAGTTGTAGAGGAAAACAGAGTAGCCAATATTGGATTTCCTAGTCCCTATCAAAGAGTTCAATGAAGAGAAATAAGGAAAAAGTATCAAGAGTAGAGATTGTTCTGTGGCTGCTTTCCTCCCTTCCAGTGTGGTCAGGGCAATGTGCGAGGGCAGGGGGCTGCATGCTCAATTCACCCAAAGCAGGAGCATGTCTCAAGCATGTGTATACCTTGTGGAACAAGGAAAGTGAGTGGAAAAGAAGCAGATTCCAGAATTACTGTTTCAAACTCCAACTTTGTATGTAATCCTGTCATGTTTATTAGAGAATCACTGCAAGGTTTAGGCAGGAGGTGCATTTTGTAGAGGCAGAATAAGTAAGAGTAGCTGAGTTGCTGCAGGCAGTGTTTGATCCAAAATGCACACTTTTCCCCTCCCTTTCCCCTACCTTTCTACCTTCCTTTTTTCTTCTCCAGGTTAGGGGGCTTATAGCATAATTAGAAATTAAATTATTTATGAGGGCTCATTAAAATGGGTGGCTTGCAGATTAATCAAAGACAGGAGACATATGATATGAAACTGCCTTTTCCTCTGCTGCTTTCACTCATAGTGGCTGCAGGGAAGCATATATAAAGCATCCCTTGTTCTGTAGCAAAAAATTGAATGCTCTGCAATATTACCTCTGTGTGTGTGTAAATATCCATATGAGTGTTGGGGAAAAATTGAAAATATGGGGGAGATTAGCCAAGAAAAGGGTATTTTGAGGACACAAAGGGAAGCGATAGGTCATGACTCATTATGCAGCTTTGGAAACCAGAAAATGTAATTTCTCTGCCAACCGGAGGAGTTTATGAGCCTAATGAAATTTAAAATCAGTGGGAGCTCATTGAATAACAGTAAGACATATAGTATTCTACTAATGTTATGAGGAGTATGTCTAAAAATAACACAAGAGACCTTTATTTATTTCTTGCTGTATTACTGAGGACATATCTCTGAATAGATGAGATCTATCCCTCTAATAAATGTGATTCAAGGCAAACCAAGTTGAGTCTTTTAACTGCCCTCCTATTGTTGTCTTTATAAAACTTATCTGAAGGTATTCTGGAAAATACACATTGATGCCATTGAAATAGTCTGCTTAATGCTGGCTTCTTGCTTGTTTCTGGGTGCAATTTGGCTGTTGCTGTTAGTCCTTTCAAAGCTTGTTCTTTAAACTATGAGAAATCATGGGTTTTTTGCCGTGATCGCTGGTGAATTCAGGTAATTTAAATTAGTGAAACTAAGTGGTCCCTACCTATTATTAGAGGTGCTTGTGGCCTTAGTCGTAGCTTTACTGGATTTGGGTATATCGTGAAAGGATGAAAAGGGAGCAAGGATGAACTTTTTCTCCTAATTTCTAGAGTAAATAGCTTTCCATACTTTTTTTTTTGTTGTTGTTGTTTTTGTCTGTTGTTGTGTTTCTGTGGTTTTTTTATTGTGTTTTTTTTTTGGTTTGGTTTGGTTTGGTTTGGTTTTTTGGGGGTTTTTTTTGTGGTTTTTTTTTTTTTTTTTTTTTTTTGGTTTGGGTTGGTTTTGTTTTGTTTGGTTTGGTTTTTTGGGGGTTTTTTTTTGTTTTTTTTTTTTTTTTCCTTCAGATTGTACATAGTAAGTTTGGTCATGTTAGCAAATAATTACAGTCCATCACCTGTGGAAACAGGTAGACTGTACACCTGCTACCTTGGTGTTTGGAGTCAGCATGAAAATGAGGTGCAATTCAATGAATACCTTGCTTCAGTGCTTGTACTTCAGACTTCCTTCATTCCTCTTGGAATGTGCATGGATCCATATGCATGTGTAGGCTGGCCAGAAGGTACAGAACCGCCCCTGTTTCTTTAATCAGTTTTTAAATTCCTCATTGGGCCATGATCGATAAAAGCTGTAAACATCTAAACCTCTATCCATTTCGAATATACTTTTGTTACTACACTGGCAGAAGTGTATGAATGTACATGAAGAAACTCCAGCACGAGGCTTTAAGCCCATGCTAGCTGAGAGGTAGTATTATTTTTTACAATAAGAATAGAGATACATCATCACATTAATACAAATTCTTTAAATTCAAGATTAGGATGCACAAGCGAAATAATTTCTGGTGGCCTTTTTTTTCATGCTCACGGTTTACAATGATTTACAGTGAATGCTCCCGTGGTAATTAATGTTTTAGTCTATATTAATGAATAATTGCCACCGTGAACTAAAAGGTCACTTACTGCTCAGGTGGTGTAGTACTCATTTTCATCAGTGAGATGTTCCCATAGTATTCACAAGCTGTTACTATTTGCAGCTAATCAACGTTTTCAAAAAAGGCTTGTGCTTTGGAGTGTTTATGATCTTTGGGTGTCTCACATGCAACAGCATTAATGCAACTTGATTTTCAAAAAGAGTTGAAGAGCCCTATTGACAGCCATGTACCTGCACAAGGTGTACCACTTTGGTTATCCCTAAACCAGTGTTCTGTGAATAACCACTTTAAAATGCAAAACTAAATAAACTGACTAGAACCTGTTCTATTTACATGTGATTTAGGTAGCACAGCTCAGACCACAGTTGTCTTTGGGGTCACTAATATCCATTTAATGTATTAATGTTGTGTAAATATAATAGTGTTATTTCTATCTGTAAAGATACTGGGCCACGTTACAAGTAGGCAGGGTGTTTGTTTTGCACCTTTCTTGATAGTTTTTTTCCCCAAAATTTTACATTTATGTTCTTGAAATTACATACTGTATGGTACTTTTGTCAAGAAAAAAGCTATTAAAAATAATTGTAGTCCCTGTTTCTAGTTTAATAGTGATAAAAGATGAAAAGAAGTTGTTACAGAAGGAAAAGATACAAGGAAAAAGAAGGGAAAAAAGTACAAGGAAAACCAGTAGGATATTCTAAGAATGGGTTGGTAATTTGGGGATGGCTGTTAAAGGTGTTTTGAGGTCTTTTTTGAGCAAAAATTCATATCTATTTAGGATATTTGTTGTGTCTTTATTCTAGTACCCTTCTGATTTTGGTACTGAGCTGTGTAAAGTATTTTGCCACAACTAGCAAGCCTTTAAATATGTCACTCCTGCTAGTAAACAAAGTAATACATTTATAGCTGTTAAAAAAGGCTTCCTAGATTTTGTTCTTGAGCTAGTTCATCCTTTCAAGGCTTTGTGCCAGAACTGTACCAGTAACAAGTGGATGACTAGTAGTGGATATTAGAAAGGTTGCTTAGTACTACTTAATGAGATGTCCCTGGAGTCCTCAGGGACAGCCCCAGCATGAATTCCGCTGCTTTTTCAGAGTTTGGGATATGGCCTACAATGTCTTTTGCCATATCTCCTCCTAGTTATGTGCTGGTTTTCCATGTGAGACAAAACCAGCTGCTTCTTTGCCCGGTGTTTCATGCTCAGAATCATTTTTTTGGATAGGGAGCGTAGGGCTTTACAAATGAAAAGGCACTTACTGAATATTACTCAAGAGGACTTTGTTACTTTACTGCTGTGTAAGTGGAAGTTCTTCAATATCTCTGGTACTTATTCCTGTTTTTCTGGTCGAGCAATAGTATATAATTCATGAATTCTTGTCCTCATTATGGATAATGCCAACATTTCTGTGTTCTACTCTTATATTTTTAAATTATTCCTGCAATCTGTCAAATCCATTTAGGTACATCCCACATTTGCTTTTATTTATCTGCAAAGTGCAGCGTCCTTATTCATTACAGTTTGTCTGCCAGCATGGATGGAAACCATCCCAAGATGTATATGAATTTAAATGGCAACAGAATGACTGTCACTGGATATGTGTTTTTAGTGTCAAGGCTATGCTAATGTATATCATTAGTTGTTAAACATAGTCTGCTGTCGGCTCAGTGCCAGGGAGCTCTTATGTGCAATGCCAAGCCTTGCTGGGAACCTACCATGTTCTCTAGTTCAGTTGCATGTTTTCTCAGTTGTAGCTGCAGGAAAGAGACACCAAATGTAGTGACACAAAATAGCTTCTGAACCATGGAAATGCTATATTCCATTGTGACATGGAAACCAGTCTCATTTTCAGGCGCTTTGTTTTTGTTTTCCTTTTGTCCTTATTTGTCCTTACTCACCCATCCTCAGTGAATAAATGGGAGTAATACCATCCCTGAGTATTTTTCTCAGGTCCTTGCTGATTGTGAATGTCTGTGATGGTGGCTTCTTGACAGTTACTTCCTACAATTGCAGCAGGAATATGCTGTGGGAATACAGGGCAGTGAGGAAAGTTATGCCTCAGGTAAGTATCTCTTGATGTGGGGCATTTCCTGTGAGATGAGGGGATAGCAAAGTCTCTGTCACCTTGCTCTGTATTGCTTGTCCACCTTGCTGCTCCATCCAGCTCTGACAAATGTACAGGATGAGGGAGATCACCAAGTGCTATTCCCACCTTTGCTGCAGAGCATGGATAACCAGATACAAAGAAAAGCTGTTTCATGGGAAGTGTTGGCATAATTCGTTCCCTTAATGGTAGGACTTAAGAAGTAGGACTAAATAGTGGTTCATTTCCAGTTTTCTTCCCATTTTGTGGGACATCTCCCTGCTGTCTCTTACTATAGGTGAGGTTTNATATATACGTGTGTGTATATATATATATATGTATGTATTTATTCATACATGCACACCCATTTATTTATGGCTCTACAAAACCGAATTAAACAAAATTAACCATAAAGTAATCCAAAATTAATCTGAAGCATATTACATGCAGGCATAGATGAGACAGTTTGGTCTGTTTAGCCTCAGTAAAAGAAACTAATAGGGGATGTTATATATACTAAATATACTGTTTTCTCTGACTTTCCTTATTCTGTTTCGTGTAATGTTTTTTGTATAGACTCTCTTTTTTTTTTTGGGGGTGCTCTGTAATTAAATTTAATTTTAAAAATACTATAAAAGTGAGCTAACCTTTTTTTTTAAATGTATCTTATGAGTTTATTGTGTTGTCAGTGCAGTCGTGATGTAAGGTAAAAGACTGGTATGCAGCAAGAAGGAATGACAATTTTGTTCACAAAGGCAAGACAAAAAATGAGTGAAAGAAAAAAATATTTTAATTGGTTGTTTAGTTTAGTCATTTGAATCTCTGAATGAAAATATTAGAGAAATCAAGAAAATTTAAGGGATCTGGTATAAGCCACAGGAAGGGAAAAGGCATTTTAGTAGCAAGTTACAGTCTGAGTGATGTTGCAGGTCAGTGCAGGTGGGAAATAGGACTGCAGGGAGAGGTGAGCTTCTTGGAATAATACCTTATAATAAAGGAATAAAAATCCAGTTTTATTTGTCAGATTGGAGTACTTAGATTTAGTTCACTCTGCAGATGAATGATCATCCCTATCTCCTTCTGTTTCAGTAGAACTATTTTTGTCAGACCCTGAGATTAGAGCAGGCAGAAAATAAAAAANTTGCCTACCCTGAAGTAGAGGACTTTGAAAGGAAAACTTGAATATTGTTTCCACACGTGAACATGTAGTGATGCATGTAGTGACAGCTTGTAATTCCATAATGCCCTTTGGTTTTTGATGTTGGAGTATTCTGTCATTCCTGAAACTAAGACTTGTGNTTAGAGCAGGCAGAAAATAAAAAAGAATAATTGCTAGTTGGCATAAGTAAAATTTACTTGCTTTGTTGGTTATTTCTTAATATAATTATAGGTTGCATTTATTATATGGTTTGCTCAGAGAACCCCAAAATCATACTATATTTTTCATGCTGTTACCAGTTTTAATAATGATTGATATTCAGTTGTAAATTAGACTATATTGCTTGTGGGGTTTGTTTTGTTAGTTTTTGTTGTGGTTTGGGTTTTGTTTTTGGTCTTTTTTCCCTGTCTCTATAAAAAGAACCATATTTTTTCTGAGGGTATGTTGGACATCTATTCTGGAGAATTGAAAAGAGATGTAGATGCTATAAATTCCATAGCCCTCACAACTGAAGTGTGCAAGGCTGAGTGTCAGCTACTGTCTAATGGTGTTAGAGATTTCATTAAGAACCACTGCAAAATGGCCATAGATTTCCTGGTGACCAGGGAGAACTTTACATAAAAATAATCTCTGAAACAGCTACAAACAAAGCTTAACAGATTTCGTAGGTTAGTTTTCATTTACAAATTGAAATTGGAATAAAAGTTTTCGGTTCCAGACTGAAGCTTCAAACAACTCCAAGAAGATAGCACAGGTGTCTCTTTGGGGACATGCCTGTTTGTTGATGCAGACCTTGTTGGGCTGCCCCACAGCAGCTCTCTTCTTCAGACTCAGCAGCTTTGCTGCTTTGGTTCATCCTTAATTTAATTTATATTGATCAAAAAAAGCATTTTGTTTTTAAGAGAAAAGGTTGAGCTCATCACAAGCTATCCCACTGCGCCATTGCAGCACTTGTGCCCTGGTGTGATGCTGTCCTTCAGGGAAGGCCCTTTCCATGTGGCCCCTGAGTCTGTGCACAGGAAGGAGATGGGTGCAGTGCAGAGCTGAGAGCAAGGTTGGAGTCAGAGGTGGCCCATCTAATTGGGCTACCAAGGAAGGGTTTCGTGAAAGTGGGCTACTTCGGGATGATGGAAACTGCAAGGTGGTTCTGCAGGAGAAGAGAGGGAGTGGCCATGAGCTTCTGAAGCCCAGTTGCAAACGTCTCTCCCTGCTTTTGCCTATCTGGATGCTCAGCACATCCCACATGGCAATCAGTGCTCGGAAGGTGCAAGTAGTCAGGGTCCCTGCACCCTCAGTGGCAGTGCTGTCAAAGGTTAAAAAAAAGGTTGCTCATGCAGGGTGACAGAAATATTTCTGTTTATTTGTTGCCATTCACAAGATTTGAGAACTCCTCACTCTTCCAGAGGTTTCCTATTTGACTTTGGGCAAGCCCTTTTCATTTGCTCCATGTTTGGAATTTCATAAGCTCGAAGAATAAGATTATTTTCCTGCCTCCCAGGGTGGGTTAGTGAGGCATTGCGGCTGAATAGTCCATGTCAATACTTACACAGGAATGCCCAATATCTTTTGGAATTAGGCCAAGGTTTTAATTCAATGTTAATTTGGTGCAATGAGTTCCAACAGCTAATTATGTGTTGAGTGAAAATGTATTATGCATCAGAGGTATTCACTGGGGGAGGTTGTAAAGTGACACACTTAGACTTAGGTTTGCATTTTAGGGCTTTTGCGTATTTGCCTGTGGAGCCTTAATTTTGCAGTGACATCTGTTTTGCTGTGTTTTGTTTTCAGATTATTATCTTTAATATTTTTGAAGCCTTTGTGATTTTTCAGAATGAAAAGAGTAAAGTAACATGCTATTGCCTCTCACTAAGAATTTCATTTTTTATAGAGATTTTTTCCCAGGAAATATTTTTTTTTATTTCCAAAGGTTTTCCCCACACTGAAGGCATCTGGACCTTGTATATATGGAATTCACCATGACTTTGCTAAAGAATTTGGCATTCACGAACTGAGTTTTGTCTCTTTCGATGTAATCAGCATCCATTAGTGCCATGGACATGGACATCCAGAGGGGTATCACAGAAATACAGGATGGTTGAGACTGGAAGTGACCTGGAGACAGTCTAGTCCCACCTCTCTGATCCAGCAGGGCCACCTGGAGCCAGTTGACTGGAACCATGGCCAGATGTTTTCTGAATATTTCCAGCAATGGAGACTCTACAACCTTTCCTGGCATGGATGGTTATTTTCAACAATCAAACAAAAGCAAGTTACAAAAGTCTTTTGAGGAGGTTCCCTGTCTCTTGTTAGGCTGGATAAGAAACCAAAAAAGTGTGGGGTGCTTTCTGGTCCAAAGCTTTGTCTTTTCATCTGTATGTTTAATGTAGTTCTTAGGTTAAACATGGATTCTAGTTTTGCTGCTTGGGCCCCATGTCTCCTGGATGTGTGCCTGTGACTGTTCCCATCCACAAGAGGAGGACTAGAAAGTGCCTTTATTTGAGGTAGATCTTAGACAGCAGGATGGAGCAGTCATGGGACATGTGGGTTTGTCCTTCTAAGGATTGCTGGGCAAGCTGGATCCCAAATGAGCAGAGAGGCAAACTCTCAGTGCAGGCAAGCACAGTTCATACAGGTGAAGTGTTCAGCTCTCTAGAGATGACAGTGCAGCCAATGTAACAAGGAAATTTTATTGCGTAGGGTGGGTTTCCTTCGAGAGCCCTTTGGTTGCCTATCTCTTTTTGTTTGTGTGTGGAATGGCTTCTGGCAGAAATATTAGTTAGGTGAGATCTCCTGTCCCATCCTCATAGTTCAAACTTACAGAGTTACAGTAAAGCAGGACCTGAATTGTGGGTGGAATGGGTTTCATCCAGGAGTTTTATACAGGATTATAGATATATGTATGGAACTAAAATCTTCCAAGTTTAAAGTAAACAAATAAACTAAAAAATAAAACCACTTTATTCTTTCTTACACTGCTTTTTGCTGAGTGCAGGCCAATTTAGCTATAATACATAAATAATAAACCATATATCAGGAAAAGCTTTTTTTCTAAGTAAAAAAGAAAACAGAGAAAGAAGATTTGTGCTCTTTGATTTTTGTTTTAATTTGTCAGGGAAAGGATGAATGACATAACATAAACAGCTTTAGATGGATCAAAGTGAAACATAGATTACATTTTCATCACTCAACAATTGTTTTGCTGCACTTTGTATCTTCTGTGATGCATGCACATCAGTTTACATCGTAAATTCTGTAGGGTGTGTGACTCCATCATCTCTGTTGATACATGTTCTTAAACAAATCAAATTACATTGTCAGCTTGGTATAGTCACTGAAGGAACAGCAAAATCCGGATCGATTTTTCCTGGAAGATGCGAGGGAGGAAACTGTAAAGTTGACTGTCACCTAACTCTATGTCTATGGCCTATATCCTTGTTGAAGTTGAAAAGAAATCAAGATATTTATTTGTATATTTAAATCACAAATTTTCTGAACCTTTAAAAGTGTCTGTGAATGAAAATTAAAGGAAGTTTCAGAACCTCAAATGCATTTTATATATTTGATGTTAAAAGTCAAAATAAAATAGAATGAAGCTTTTATAAGGCAGTAAAGGAAGGCAGGACAAGTGAAGTGAATCACTTTCATACTTCCCTATTTTCATTAGAACAGAATCACCACNATTTTTATCAACTATGTGTTTCTTTTCTGCTGGGAAGTATCTTGGTCAAAGTCCTCACCATCCTCACCATGATGGGCTCACTCAAGACCACTGAAGTGGCAAAGTGGAATTCACTGCAGAGGAAATCAAGGACTTGCACTTTTCTTCTACCAGATATAAAATTAGAATTGAAATGGATTCTCAAAATTCAAAATAATTATTAAAAAAATCTCAAGTTTTATATTGAATTGTGATTTCACAGACCTGTTATTTGACTTAAAAGCTTGAGGTTTTATTCTTTCATTCTAGGGAGTATTAAAGTATGGTTGCCAGACTTCCAATATTAAGCATATTTACTTCTAAAAAGAAGTCACATTCCTTACTGAAGTGGCTGAAGGGAAAAAGGTAGGACATCCAATAAATGATCATATAGTAATAACATTTGTATTGCATTTTATTGTGCTTATGGTGTTAAGTTCTGTGGCAGCTAGCAGTGTCACTTCTAGTTTTTGAAAGTAAATTAATAATTGGAGCCTACAAAGCCTATTTGGGCATGGTGTACATTTTCCAGATTTCAAAATATTAGAGCAAAACCCAGTAATCAGCTGAAACCAATTTATGGAATTATTGTGGTTTTTAATTATTGTTTCATTTTATTTTACTTTTTGCTAGAATTCTTTCATGACTTTTATTCAAAGCCTGATCAAAAAGGTGAAATTACCTTGAACTTTATTACTGAGAAGGTTTGAAATACTGTTCTGTCCTAGGAAAGACTAATATTTCACTGAAAGAAAAAAAACTACAGCAAGAGCTGAAAGGCCCCTGATTTTCAATTTAACTAGAGAGGAACAATTTCACATTGGAGAAACACATCTAAAATGTACTAACAGCAAGAGCTTCACATAACTAGAGGTGTCTCCTCTTGAAACAGCTTTTAAAATTTCTCAGTGAAAGATGGCTGGCTACATTTTAGGCTTATTTAAAAGTATTGTGGGGTCTCCAAGGTCTGGCATGTTCATTCTTTCACTTGTATGAAGCCTAAGTGCAGTAACTGTTAAAGGTGTTTAAATTTTATAGTTTTGTTTAGCCTTTGAAAGCCCAGTACGAGTAGAAATATTTGTATAGAATCTATCAAACTAGCAATTAAAGCCTTTTTCTTTCTCACTAAATCATTTGATTTAAGGCTTGAAGTCTTTGCAGTTCAAATGCTGCAGCAGCCTGCAGAGGAACTGAGAAATGAAAGAACCGGCAAACAGACTCAGGTAGTTTCAGCCCTGAGCACTGATTACAGAGTAGATGAACAGAAAAAAAAAGATCCCACCTGCCACCTGGACCCATCCACATGTAGAAAGTCAGTATTTTTCTTGTTTAACTACCGCAGTTTTAACTGTACTGTCCAGTTTTACGTTTGCGAATAAATAGCTACCAACCAATTTAGTTTGAGGGAAACATTATGTGGACACATCCAGAGTTCAGAGAAAAACTGACAGCCAGAAGTGACCTATCTGAAATTAATTATTAGTCTCATTCTGTCTCACAGTAGATAATGTGTCCATCAACAAAAAATTTGCCAGGTCCAATTATCACTAACTGGCAGTTAATCTGGCAGGGAAATACAAGACTAAGTATTTAGGGGCCAACCCTGCACTTACTGACAGAGGACCAAAGTACTAAAAACACTAGAAATGGGACAGAAGAGTAATATAAATGTATCTCTATATTGGCTCCAAGCAATTGGTTGTGGATCTGGTGGGGTGAAACAAGGTTTACTGTGATACTAACAGACCGGGCCAAAAATTGATGTGCAGGAAATCAAAGACCTTGAGCACTGAAGCTGTGTGTGAAACTCCTTGGGAAATGGGTTAACAAAAGGAATTTACTTTATTTGGCAGTTAAAGCTTCCTTTAGTGATACAGTTTGTAAACTGTTAAAAAAGAGATGCAGTTCCCATGGTGTGTACAGGAAGATATAGACTTTGTGGAGGAGATAAGAAAGGAGATAAGAAATACCTATTTTTCCCCCTGCAAGAAATTTATTCCTTTTTGTATTTAGCAAAAGAAGCCACAAAATATTTGCAAATGGGCTGGACAGTGGCTTTGCACTGAGGTAGATCTCCTTTCATTGTACAAGAAATGAATGTATCTGTGTAGCAAAGGGCGTGGGTGATATTTTATATTTCATTCCTCATTTTCCTTTTTCCTCTGACAGAACTATTTAATTGGTGGTTAGTGAAACCCTCTGCACTTTAGAACTTCACCTGTTTTAATTGAAACAGATACTATGACTGCTGAGAACTACAGCTGGTTCTTCTATCTGCAAATCTATTCTGTTTCACTTTATATTGAGTAACTGTTTTCCCTTATCATCAACATGAAAAAAAATATTCATTGTTTCTGTGAAAGCTCCATTTACTGCCGCGGCATGCTTTGTGCGTTACCATCTTGACAATGGACAAAATGCTTTTCCTAAAGGAAAAGGAGGACTATTTTGTTGTCTTTTATTCTCTGGACACTACTGGTCTTTAGTATTTGGCCTAGAGTACATGTTTTAGAGTCACAGAAGAAGTAAAGGAGAGCACCACATGGGGCTCAGGCTATGTTTGAATGACAAATTATTGACAGTTTCAGTAAATGCTGTAAATTGAGCACTTGTCTATGAATAAAAGCTAATGACAAAAGGAAATGGGCCAGAGTCATTGCTTGGATACGTTGGTGCAGGTTTTCTAATTCATTGAAATTAGCCTTTGTTTATAACAAAAGTAAATCTGACCAGGTGTGTTAAACTGTGAATAAGTGTCTAACGAAGGACAGATTTTGATTTTGGCCTGGATTAACATAATCTTTAATGATTTGGAAGAAGGAGACAGGCAGCATGATCATTAAATTTGCATGTGATACAAAGTTTGGTTTCAAATACTATTGAAGGTACAAAACCACTATGGAGCTGAGAGAGACTTCACTGAAAAAAGAAAAACAATAAATAAAATAACCAACCAACCAAACAAACAAGAAACCAACCAACCAACCAAACAAAACCCCCCCAAACACCCACCCCCAAAAAACTAGAAAGAGGAGATTCAGCTCAGCAATATTTAGGTTAATAAATGTAATGATTAATATTCTGAATTGAAATGTAGGAAGGAGAAGTCCAGGTAATGCAGAGGGAGACAAAGATTTCTCACCTACCAAAAATAATAATAATAAACAGATTAAAAATCATGTTTGCACTCCTATTGGTGGGATCACTGATTTTTTTAAACAGGGAGACATACTTTGTAGGCTTCTGGAAATGTTAAAATATTGAGAGATTGGAAGGAAATCAAAAGAACACTTACAAATACATCCATAACATTAAGTGAAAGAGGGTTGATTTCAGAGCAGAGGTTTAAAAAATGTGTCCAAAGTAGCAGAGGTAAGATACATTTTCAGCGAGGAGTTAAGGTGTTGAGAATGTTGTGGTGCACATGTGAAAATGGCTGATGTGTGTTCAGGGTAACACCACTGGAGCAAGGGGAGTGGAATCACAGCACCAAAGATTCAAATCAAGCATAAGGAAAACAACTTGGAAGTAAAATGTGTTCACCTGGAAAACGATTTTCTCAAGGATGGTTGGGATTTAACATTTCTGTGCATTTTAGCCTCTCTATTGTATCTTTCCCCCAAACTGCTGTGAGATAGGCAAGTGCTATTTATTATCTCCATTTACCTGATGGGGTATTAAGGATGCCTGTAGGCACTGCCACCGAGCTGTTATGGGATGTTGCAACTGGCGAGGGATGGGTCTGGGAACATTTCCCTGCAAGAGAGAAAAGCAAATGTGCCTTCAGCTTGGTTGTTTGTTTGTTTGTTTGTTTTCAGTATGAAGCCTCAAATGAAAACTATTTGTATTTACTGCATCAGGCTCAAATTGTAAGTGTTGTAATTTTTCTTTTTTTTAATCTTCTTTTCTAGCATTGAGGATCTGGTGACTTGAGGCAGGTATCTCAAAGTACTAGATGTTTTAAAAGACTGCTTTGCCTCAAGTATGCCCTTGAAGTATCCAATTTTACTCTTTCTTTTGAATAATCACTTTTATTGGAAAGAAGCAGATAATTTTTTTTTTCTTTAATCTTGTTGAAATTAGGAATAAATGCTTCAGAAGAAAAATACCAGTGTTACTTTTATTCCAGAGTAATTTCAGGATGATGGATATTATTGCAAGAAATATTTCTTCATTAGTATCTTCTGTTTGGTGATGGCCTCATCAGCTGCTGTAGTAAATTTAGTGAGTCTTTTTAATTTGTCTGCATGTTTCGGTTCAATTAATTTTCTTGTTAAGTTTTCAGTGGTGAACACGTCTAGGAAGGTTGGATGGAAGTTAAAGATAAAATTCCTGCTTTAGATACCCAGCTTGACTACATTAGCAAATCAAAACAGCAGTTATTACTCACTGTCTTTAAGGATTTTAAAACAAATTTTCTTTTTCTTTGCCATCACATGCTCCTTAAAGCCTATAAATTGTTTTCTAACCTCTTTAAACTGTAATTACTGTATCAGGAATGAGAACTCTGGAGACCTGTATTTGCACAGGCACTTAACTGAGTGTCAGCAGTGTGGGGTACGAGTAGAAGGATCATTTCTGAGATACTGTAATTTATTCAACATCGTAATTGATTTAATCGCTTTCACTTAATCCCAGAGTCACAGGATGGTTGGTGTTGGAAGGGACATGTGGAGATCATCTGGTCCAACCAACTCCCTGCTAAAGCAGGTTCACCCAGAGCAGGTTCCACAGGCATGCCTCCACGTGGGTTTTTAATATCTCCAGAGAAGGAGACTCCACAACCTCTCTGAGCAGCCTGTTCCAGTGCTCTGCCACCCTTGGAGTAAAGAAGGCTTTCCCTGTGTTCAGGTGAAACTTCCTGTGTTTCGGTTTGTGCCTGTTGCCCGTTGTCCTGTCGCTGGGCACCACTGAAGAGTCTGGACCCATCCTCTTGACACCCCTGCATCTCTTTTCAGCCCTTTGCTCCACTTCAGGTGGCGCCTTCTGGCTTCAAACTCTGTAGCACGAGTAGTGGAAAGGATTATTACCAATCTACTGGTCCGTACAAAGTGCTTTGTGTTTTGTTTATACAAGGTGCCTCTTTATCAGCATTTCTAAATACTCGTGCCTAGCTGTAACAGTGGATGCACATAGCATCTCAGCACAGAAACTGCTTGAGGTCAACTCTGAAATGAAATCTAAAATGACAATGAACTCTTTAAAATAGTCACTCTATCAGTTACTTCATATGCCTGCTTTGAAGTGATAGCGGTGTTGAGTGCAGGCACAGGGAGGAAAATGTGTCTACGGAAAGTTTATTGAGTCTATCAGGAAAGGGAAGCCTGTATGTCAATAATAAAATAAGCAGAAAATAAGCATTCCAAACAAATCACATTATAATATGTCCATAATATAATTAGCCTGTGCTTCAGGATTAATGCTTTAATTTTATACTGAAATAGCAGTCAGAGTTCTTATTCTAAATTCAAAGCATTTGGAAATATCTTCTCTGCCTTTTTGATTGTATTCATTTGCTGTTTTTTCTCTTAAAACAAGTAACTTGAGCTCTGGGAAGTTAATAATCCTGAAAGTAGATTATATACTTCTGATAACACTTCATTGAACCTATCCTAGCAAGCAAGACTTAATGCTTGTATAAGTCAGCTTCCATAGGTCTGTAATGGGTATTTTCAGAAATAGTCTTGAGTGGGCATTAGAAGACATGACTTCTCTGCAATGGAAATTTCCACTTACTTCATTTCTACATGAATTACTCTGATATTAATTACTTTTAATTGAAGATTAAACCAGAAGATTCTCATTTTGCCAAGGAAACAGTGTGTTTAAACAAAACTGTTATTTAGGATGGGAAGTATCTCATGTCTCCTATCTCTGTGATCGTTGCTTATATAGATATGGTTTTCATAGTGAGCAGGGCTATTATATGTTTAAAAAACACATCTGTCACAGGCTGTCTAAGCTAGATCAGAGACAAAATGCGTTACAAATTACAGGCACAATTCTTTCATGAGAAGAAGAGGTTTTTATCTGCAAGTACAGCATAATACCTATTCCCAGGTAAATTTCTGCTTTGCTCACTGAGGCAAATGGTGTAAATTGATTTAAATAGGTGCTGGAATTGAAGTGACAAGAGTAATTTATACTACCTGAGGTTCTGTTTCGTCCTTTAAAAGATGAGACACTGTGTTAAAGCCTATGCAGACTGGTCTGATTGGTCGGGCTGGAGGGATGTTCAGTAAGTTTCCCCAGGTCCTGCAGCTCATTTTGCAGAGTCTGCGGGCACAGTTCTGCAGGACAGCTGGGATATCATTTGCCTTCCACCATGGTCTCTGTACATAATTCCATTCTAGACTTCACACAGGGTTCAGACTGGTTTTGTTTCTACCACTGTATTATTAATTATTGAATGTGCTCTTTGCCCTCACGGGTTATCTTTAGTGCTCAGAAGTGTGTGAACAATTTGAGATACAGCAGTATCTACCTTAAATCCTTTTTATAGATAATATTCAGTGGCCCTGAAACATGCACAATTTGCACAATCTACAGCTAATAATGTTTGATCCACGAGCTATGCTTGTATCAAACTACACCTCAGTCTAAAATGTGGGATATCAGAGTGCCAAAAGAATGCAAGTTTGTGTTGGTTTATATGACCCTCACTATCCAAGCAAATATTTTAGAGCAATGCACATTTTTCTGCTGTAGAATTCTTAGTCAGCGGAAGAAGTGCAGCCAAGGAAATTAACAAACCCCAATTCGTTCTTCTTTTTATTCTTGAAAGAGGAGCAGTGATGTGTCAGTTGAGCACTCTTTCCTCCAAATGTCTTTCCCAGTAAATTACATAGTTTCTCTTGCATGCCACATGCATCATTAAACATTCTGTGTATCTCCCAATCTTCTCCATCCTAACCTGGAGGAAGCCAGTAATAAGATTACTCTTTGTCACTAAGAATTACTTGCGTAGCTATAAGGGAGGAACATTATATGTGCACATGCACCACAGGAGTCAAAGGATAAGCTGAGCGCTACTGAATTTAGGGCATCTATCAGTACACTCAGTTTTCTTATACCTTTTCATGTATTCTTGCAGTGCTGTTATATTCAGGAATTTAAATGCTAATGCAGGGATCAAAAGAATCGTAGTTAGCAATCAGCCCTTAAACTAAACAATAATAGCAATGAGAATGATGGCTATATAATTGGCACTTAGAGGGCTTCTTTCACACATCCTTGAGGAGTCAATGCTTCCTCTTCTGAGGTACCCTAAGTCTTGACTTGAGCTGTGGGTTAGAGGAAGCTGGCTGGGCTTGCCTGAGAACATCAGGATGCAATTGATGCTGCAGACAAGAACACCCTTGTATGGTTGTACTCGAGGAGGAGGAGCTGCTGTTCCTGTGTTATGGAAACATGTGCTGAAGGAGTATCCTGCAGCTGCCATGGAGACCTTCTCTTTGCAACTCTATTCTTCTGTGTTTCTGAATCCTGCCAGTATTATGACCTCTATGGTGACAGCCCATACTTCGGTCATGCACTGCCAAAAGCAAAATGCAAGGTGGTTTAGAGGCAAGTGCAGTTGGGTGAGAAGGAGGCTGTGTTCTGGATTCGTTTTTCTTGCATTGTACCACATACTTCTTTCTAAGTAGTATCACAGAACTGCTTATGTACACGTGAATGATGCATGATGGCACTCATATGTTAACAATCTGTTAATTATTTTACTTAATTATGTATTTCTAGACCTTAGAAAGGAATTAAAGCTTTGGCACACAAAGTAGTGAGTACTTACTTTATAGTGACCTAGATACGTAAGATATGTCTGGGAAATGCTAATAAGCATTTTACCTCTCTGCTCTCTTTCTGCATGGCTGATCTATCATTTAATACAGCGCATTGCTATGCAGCTATCCTTTCTTTTCATGATCCGGGATTCCACCTAATAAACCCTGCCTTTCAGCTGGGCTTGTTAGCACGAGCCGTGTGTAGCATTAATAGCTGTTCCTGTGTTCAGTTCATCCCCTAGCTTGGGCACAGCTGTTACAGCCAGCATCTATTCTGAGTTTGACCCATGTCTTCTGAATGAAAGTCCCACAGCCCAGAAAAAACAGATTTGGGAATAAAACAAGCTTCCTTGACAAACCAGTGCCAAGGTTCTAGGTGCCAGAGATGAAATTTTCAGTCCCCCTAATAAACCAAGGTGCTAAAACAGTGAGAGGTTAGGGCTGAGCAGAGAAGGGTTCTCCAGTTCTTAAGTTTATGTTGCACTTTAGGAATTCTTCAGCATGGAAAATGTGATAAAACATGTAAAAATGAGCATGTGGGGTTTATTTTCCCTTCTATTCAAGCCTTAAAGGTAGCCAGTTGATAAGGAAATTCAGTCCTCAAGCCTATTCATGGTCTCTCAAATATATCAAGTTAATTTACCTGGTGAAATATTTTGACAACATAGGTGTGTCTAAAACCTTTTTCTCTTTACTATTCACGTAAAGCCATCTACAGCCAAGAACTGCTGAAGGGAGTTTTCTAGATGTATCTCAGAAAATAACCCATTTTTGTCTATTTTCTGCTGAGAAAAATAGCTTGAAAGAGAAAGGTGTCTTTCATATAAAACGAAATCACAGGACACTCTCCACAGAGATAAGGTGTGAGTTTCCTCTCATGCAGAGAAAAGATGGAGCTTGGCTTCATGTTCTGTGTAAGTGCTTAATTCCTAGTACCAAGTGATGCTATGTGTTTAAGAGGAGTGGGAAGGATACCCCTATGCCTTGTCCTGGACTTTTAGGTTGTTGTTAGGCTCCCTTTGGGGATGCAAATGGGTGAAAGTACGTGTGAGGATGATAAAGAAGTATTTAGTGTCATGATTTTACTCAGGCTTACATGTGAGGTCTGTGCCAAATTACTATTGCCAAGAGCAAGGTGTTTCCTGGTATGTCCAGAAGCTAAACTTGAAGAGCATCTTGATTTCATATGTCTGCAAAAGCAAGGTGGCAACAAAAAATAGATTCCAGGAGACTAAGGCTTCATTTCAGTCCTTTTCTAGGTACTCCCCTCTTCCTTGACTCTGTTTCCCTCCCTATTGAATTGGAGTATTAGTATCGGCATCATAAAGGATTTCCAAGCCCAAAGTAATTAAGTCTGAAAAGTGTGTTGAAACATTCAGATGGAAAGCACTGTCTAAGTGCCCTGGCATAATTACACACTGCATAACTGATCCAAGTACCAAAGAAAAGTGGAACACGAAAGAACAGCTAAATTTATCCTAGAAAATGGGTTCAGCAGTTCAGCATTCAGATTTAGATCAGTAGAGCAGCCTCACTGCTGTTTAAAGGCACACAATCAGCTAAATTTGGCTGATGTAGGATCAGTGAAGTGCTTTTTAATATGTGTTGATTTAGCTCTTAATTAAGAGGATTTTTATCTTACAATTAACTTATACTTTTGTTTTTAAATTGTTCTCTGGATAAAAGATTCATTGCTTGATTTTAATTCTTAAACACTTTATTTTCATTAAATTTACTGTAGTTTTATGCTTTATAACCCATACCTAGATCACAGCATTGGTAAAGTATTTTTAGGATATTTAAAGGAATCATTTTGCACAAATTTTTCACACTGATAATGAAAACTGAGGAAAAAAAAGTCATGTGGTGGTGTGCTAAGTGTCTCACTTGTACAGCAGTTAATCCCTTAACATTTTCACTACCAAGGTATAAAAAAGCTGCCAGCATAATCTGCCAGTAATGTAATCTGGTTTGTAAAATGGCTAATGTGCTACTCCCAAGCTATTGAGAGCTGTGCTTGTGCAAATTAAGATTTTATAACTCACACTCATGCATTTGTAATAAACTGTGTTAGCTGACAAAGGTGTTTTTGTGGTTTTTGTGATGCAACAAGCTTAAAAGATCCGTTAGCTTTTACAACTGTTTTGTTGTTTGTTTTTGTTTTTGTTTTTGTTTTTGTTTTGTTGTTGTTGTTTTTTGTTTTTTTAAGTGCACAACCCCTTTAGTAAAAGAGATGACAGAGATGACATAGGTATGTGTCTGGAATTTATCCTGATGTTGCAGGTGTGCTGCGGTCTTGTGCTCATCGAAGTAGTGCTGCAAAGAACCTTTGACTTAGAATTACAAAAGCATTGACCCAACCCCATCCCCAGGAACACATCCAGGACCAAATTTTCACTTAGAGTTGAGCTAACAGTATTGCCAGCAGTGTAGATGGTGACTTATCTTGGTTTATTTACTGATTAGTTGAAGTGTGAGTATCATGTTTTTCAGCTCTTTCACAGCAGAAGCAAGCAGAAGGGTCTGTCCCCAGCTGCTGGCTCTGCATCTTGAGGGCTGGGTGACAGTGCAAAGAGCTCTGCCAGACAACACTGGGGGATAGCCAAGTCAAAATGTCCAGCCTGGGAAAGAATGAAGCAATGTATGCAAACTGTGCTGCCCGGGATGCTGTCCTGTTGTTGGCTTACGCACAGGGGTGAAAATCGTCCCAATGCACAACATAAAACTCAGTGTTCTCAGTGCTGCTGCTTAAAATGCACATATTCTTTATTCCTTCCAGTGATTATTAAAAATACTGTATACTTAATAGCAGTGAAAGTACAATTCCCATTATAATACATTAATGATGTTTGGAATTCTTATTATGGTCCTAAAGCCCAAGGGAATAGTGTATCTGGGTGATGTAATGGTTGTTGAGTTTGAAGTGCTAAAATAAATGCTGCAATTACTGCTGGGTAATGAAAGGATAACTGGACGAGTTTTGCTCTTTCACTGGTGTATGCTTGTTGTATGAGGGATAAACTCAGAGAAGTGCTACTGCTGCTTATTCATGATGCAGAAATCAGAATCTTCTTTTCCTACCAGATGCAGAGAAATCAGGCATAAATGTTGGAGTGCTTGCCTAAAAATTGCTGTCAAGTAAAATCTGCACTGAGACTCTGGAATTAATAAAACCCCATAGAGAAGAGAAAAATTCATGAAAGAGAAGAATAATAAAATTGAAAATAAAATTATAAAATAGGATTTTTTAATTGCTGCTGGTGTTTCTTAATGTGGAATGGGAGCTAAAAGATTTTAATTTCTATAAAAAAAAAGAAAATAAATAATTCTAGATGATATTTTCATTTANAATTTTCATTTCTATTAAAAAAAAATTCTAGATGATATTTTCATTTATGGCATATTCATATAATAAATTGTATTCTCATTTTAAATTACAACTTAATGTCTAAAATTCAAAATTACATTTTACTTTTCAAGATAAAGGCATTACAGCTGAATTGTTCTGTTTGAGTGAAAAGATCTAACTGAAACTATATATTTGAACAATTTGTAAGACCATATTTCAGTTAGAGCACATTGGTGAGCATACTTAAAATGCATTTTAAAAAATCAAATACATAGCAATAATTTGACTTGATTTCACTGCTTATGGAGTGATGTGTATACACGATACTTTGCCAGTGTAACTTTGCTAATGTTACTGCTTGTTTGTTTGTTTATTTATTACAGTGTTTTATTTGTTAGTGATTTGGTTATTTTATTATAGTGGTTTATTTATTTATTAGTGATTTTCATAGCAATTTGAATTGCTCTATATTTGGTCTTTAATTCTCCTTCTCCAGTAGCAGTGTCCAGGCTGCTTTTCCACCCCCGTCCCGCGCCAGCAGAGGCAGCTGGTCCTCTGCTAGCTGACAGTGTGAGGGTGGGGGGTTTGACCTCGGATTTTCATACAAACAGAATGGTTTTGGTTGGGAGGAACTTTAAAAATCTGACAACTTCCACTAGACCAGATTGCTCAGAGCCTCATCCAACCTGGCCTTGAACACTTCCAGAGATGGAGCACCCACAACATCTCAGCCACCTGTTTCGGGGCCTCATCAGCCTGAGGTTTTGCTGAAACTCCCTGGGCCCTCTGGTGCTACTTCACCTTTAAAAACTGCTTAATGCAGAAATTTTGGTTTGAGGGGACTGTAAGAGACTTTGTGATTCATTCCAGTTCTGTGGGCGAGAGAAGAAGGGTGAGTAGCTTGTCGCCCTGGCATTCCTGGGCATAGGGGCACGCAGGGGCCGGGGCAGGGCATGGACCATGGACATTCAGTTCTTGCTGTGGTCTGGTTCGTGGCATTTCTGTTATTATCAACATTATTTTAATATAATTACACTTCTTCTTATTGTTTTTATTTTAATTTATTATTATTATTATTATTATTATTATTATTATTATTATTATTATTATTATTATTAT
>VZTG01003814.1:625983-660816 GCA_013397845.1 Melanocharis versteri
TCCCTGCCCGCTCCGCATCCCTGCCCGGCCCCTCATCCCTGCCCGGCCCCGCATCCCGCCCGGCCTCGAATCCCTGCCCGGGCCCGCATCCCTGCCCGGCCAGGCGCGCGGCTTCCCGGGGCGGCATTCGCGGCGTGAGCGAGCCCCGTACACCGGTGTCAGCTCAGAAATGGGAAGCGTTTTCCCTGGAGCAGCGGCCCGTGCGAGCCGTGCTGGTCCCTGCGAGTGCGGTACCCGCCTCCTGTCAAGAGCGCTGGAGGCCGAATGATCCCGGGCTGTTGATGCATCACACACCGTCCTGCTGCAGGAGCTGTGCACACAGCTCAGATGAAGGCGTTTGCCCAGTTGCATAAACTAAGGAGGGCAGATGTTGTAAAAGGGATGAATAAACCAGTATCACTGGGGACAGTGGGAAGTTGCCTCAGGATACTGTCCGAGTCTAGCTTTTGTCAGGGTTTGGGCTTTTTTCTTTTGTTTTACTGGGAAGCAGGAAGCTTGAGTTTGATTTTAGGCACTGAAATTGAGCCCGTTGTCAATCACCTACAGAAAGTCTGGACAAGTTACAGGTTTGTGACTAACACATGAGATTGTGAATAATCAATGATAGTTGGTGAGTCACAGTGGAATGTGCAGTTGTGGATAATGTAACCAGGAGATAAAATGAAGAGGGGAATAATAAAATAAAAAGACTGTAGTCAAAGCTCTACAAAACTCCTGCAAAAGTCCTGCAGAAGAAATGACATCTTGATGTAGCAAAGATCAGAGTCGTGGGGGGAGAGCTAGGAAAGGATGATAACAGAGAAACTGGTAAAAAATACTCTCAGGAGTCCCTTTGTGCTGCAAGTGATGCATTTGAAAGATGAAGTCTGAAGATGGATTCTTGAGACTGTCTACTAAGAAATTATTAGAAGAATTAAAAATGTTATGGTGAGCATATTGCAAGGAGCAAATCTGATTACATCTGGCTGGTCCCCATGAGCTGCACTTAGCCCACATGATGTGGGTTCTTTTATGTTCGAAACTGAGTGTCCAGAACCTTTAAAGCACTCTCCTGCAGTCTACATCCTTGATAAATATGGCAAGGTTAGACAAGAATATATTTATTCATAGGTGTCAGAGACAGTTAGGAAACTAGACAATTCTTAGGATGTTATTGCCAGTCACAGACCCTGAAAAGATTGGCATATGATAATGTCATGAGACAGCCAGGTTGGGAGTTACACTGGTTTGAGGTCAGGCCTCTCTGCTGGTGAGAGATGACTCCTCCTCTAGCTTTGTCCTCCAGAATGAGAGTAATTTCTTCCTCTGGGCTTTGTTTCCATTCTTTAGGTACAAATATGTGTTTCTAGGTGTGAGCCTATCTAGCAAAGACAATTCTGAAAGCAGTATTTTGATCCAAAAGCGTGTTATGGAGAAAAAGCTATGATGAAGAAATGCTTCAGAAACTATAGTTTGTTTGTTTGTTTTATTTCTTTGCAGCTTGAAAATAAGGACAGAATAATACTAAACATATTATGTCCTGGCATCTGAGGAATAGGAGTATCAAACATTTGCTGGGCATGTGTACCAAAACGCTGTTAGCATTTCATGCATTACCATGATATTCTAAATTTCGTATTTCATCTACATATTTATGATGCACATACATTTCACTAACTGTGTGCTACAGCCGTGGAATGGTTGTTCAGCTCTTGAATTAATTTATTTTCTGGTTCATGTAATAAGAGGTGTTTGGCCTTCACTGTGAGTCCTCTTTCAACTCGCAGTCTAAATTCTCGCATAAGTTGAAAAGTAATGACTCAGTGTGTCTCAAAAATAAGCCTTTTCCTGGGAAATTCGTGAAGAGCTTGGAGTGGAAGGTTTTATGTTTTAATGAGTCAGAAACATTTCATTAAGAATCTCTTGTAAAGCATGTTTTGGATAGGAAATTGTCCAAATAATATAAACAGATTTCACTTTGCATTTGAGATATTTCCACTCTTGATGTCATGCAAATGTAATGTTAAAAACTGGACTTGGTATTCTGCTGCTAAATCAATGATTGGTCTTAAAAGGTGCAATGTAACAAATGGCAGGAGGGATAAAGTTGGCAAAATCAGCATCTTTCATCTGTTAGCTAATCTCATGATTTATAAAAACAAATAGCTAGTTTAGTCCTCAATAGAATGTGTAAAACCCCTGTTAATTAACAGACACACATTGTGGTTGGAGGCGAGTGTCTGTCATTGTTAGCATACTGTGTGAGAACCAGGTAGAGCAGAGCAGCCCCTCTGTTGGTGGGAAAAAAATGTATATAATCAAAATCAGCCTTAGCAGAGAGCCTTAAACCACAAGAAAATAAGAGTCCTAACAGATAGAATGTTATCCAGAGGCTTACAGGGGTATAATACACAATATTGAGCATGTTGAGAATTAATGGAAAATGCATATAGGCTGGCTGAAATACTAATTATTATCTTGTATGTGTATTTACGTTTCCTTCCCACTCTGCAGTGCTGTGAC
This sequence comes from Melanocharis versteri, assembly GCA_013397845.1. Taxonomy (NCBI): domain Eukaryota; kingdom Metazoa; phylum Chordata; class Aves; order Passeriformes; family Melanocharitidae; genus Melanocharis; species Melanocharis versteri. The sequence goes on from VZTG01003814.1 coordinate 628,486, forward strand.
TCTAAGGTGACTGAGGATGTCAGTACAGTTCTGAAATAACCATTTTCTTGTTTCACGAACACAGAGATCTGACTCATAAAGATAATTTAAACCATGGGCATTGAAAAGGCCTATGGATTTTCCTGCACAAGCAGAGCCCCATTGCCACAATGCAGGCGCAGGCCATTGACTCTTCCCTCTTCCTTACTGCACCTTTTTTGGGCTTCGTGAGTCCATACTTGCTGGAGAAATGCTTCTTTGCACACTTTCTGCCCTGTGTCTTACCGGTTTCTGAGAATCATGGTGAGAATGTCTCATACCACAAAGCAACAGGTATCTGTATTTTATTTCAAAGGTCCTTGCATTTGAGAAGAGGATAAAGGGTTGAAGATGTGAATAATCAACTTGTTGTGTAAAACTCTAAGGGATCCATATTTTAGGAAAATTAGTGATGTGCTAATTACAGGATTTCATTGGTCATAAACTAAACATCACTACGTAGCCTAGCATCATGTTCTCACTACAGCTTTACTAGTCAATTCTTTTCAGAATCTCTGATAAAATGCTGCGTGAAAGCAAGGGGAAGCCAAAGCAAAGACCAAAGAGTTACATTTGGAATGTGGACTTAGCAGTGCTTAATGGGAAGGATCCGACAGCTTTTTGTTGTCCTGAACTTACCCCATTGGTCTTGACTTAGAATTCATCTTTTTTTTTATCTGAGTCAAAAATCCTCAGTCAGTAAAGCAGGAGGCATTTATTGGTTTGCTGTTACTCATATTTTTCTCAATTTTTCTTGTACTAATCTTCAGGCTTGTGGCAATGATTTAGGAATGCTGAGGTCTGAATGTATTTATGTGACATCATACATATATATTGCTAGTTACTCTGTCCCTAGAAATGAGGCAAAGAGACAGAATATGGGCCTTGTTTTGCTGTTGCTGTATTTATTCTGCCCACTCCTGCCTGGGTGCACAGAAGATATAACTAATTCCTGCTGAAAAAGAGCTGACCAGAGCTGAAGTTCTTCATTGTAAGACAAAATTGCCGTGTGTCTTCCTAGCTAAGGTCTTCAGACAAGAGATTTGTTTCATCAGGGGTTTTTTGTGCATGTGGAATTTTGCACATGGAAAAGATTTTGAGGTCATGGAGACAGATACTTCTTGGCACACATAATTTTTATCGTAATAATTTTACAAGGTTTTACCCCACTGAAGGATGGGTATACAGAGTATGCCTGTTTGATCCTCTCAGTACGAAATGGAGCAGTCCCTCAATAGCCCCTCTCCAAAGGGCAAAAGCAGATACGCCAGAAAGGGTATAGAACCAGGAGAGACATAGTGGTACTTCCTCAAAATGCTCTCCTCACCTCCAGCAACTTGCAGTCCAGGAATTTCTCTGATCACAGATGGTTTTAATTGTATTAATAACCCTCAGTAGATTTTCTTCCCATGCCTGGTCTGTTCTAAACAGATGTAAAGTTTTCATTCTCTCAGTAACCTGTGCAAGTTCTGCAGCCAGTCTGATGTGTGAAGAAGGCTTCTTTCTTCCTCTTTCTTTCAAATCATCCCCATTTAAGTTTGTAGTGGAAGAATCAGAGGTCAAACAGTCTCTGGCCATCCTCTCTGTTCCAGCCATGTTTTTATAGGCTTTGATCATATGTTTAATCAGTTGTCTTTTGCAGGTCGGTAACAATAGATACAAAATTAATTTTATAACAGCATCCCTAAAGTTTTCTGCAATGTGATAGCTTACAGCTGTTGATTGGACTTTCCTTGGTTTCTGTTCATAAGCACAGTTTACATGACTCTAAAGCTCACTGAAGTGTCATGTGATGTCCAGTTTTAGTTTGAAACCAGGAGCATGTGTGTGTCTTTATGAAATGTCTGTAAGAGATATTGTAAATCACTTTAATTTATAGCATGAGCTGTGCAATCCATATTAAAATAAACAAGATGTTTCAATAATAAATATCTGTTTAGAATTAGATCTGGGAGACTCTTTGGGAGATGCTTAATGATAGAGTAGGTTTCAAGGGAAATGGGCAGATATGAAAATGAGACTTGTTAAACAAGCCAAGTCTCTAAACAACTTCTCATTCAACATGGCCACTAATTCATGGGCTGAATTGTAATTAACAGCCCAGGATTCTTCATCTGCTGAAAAGTGATGCTTGTCTGTTTGAATATATCTTTGGATAACTGTACCAGTAATGATTAACTCTGAAAATGCATGAGTGAGGGAAAAATAATGGTATAAGATTTGGATGGAAGGCAGTTGAAACTAAAAGCCATGATGCAGGATTTTGAAAACTAATCTCCAGACTTATTACAGAATTTGGTTTAGTGGGGAATGAGGGTTACAGTTTAAGCATGTACTCAGATCTCATCACAACCCTGTGAAGAATGGAGGTTCTCCACGGTTCTGTATTATGCTTTAGGACACAGCCTGATGTAAAGACCCAAAGCTTATCAATGCTGTTGATTTCTCTGCAGTTTATTACCACTTTTATCAACAGGTTAAATATGGTCTTTTCCTTATTTAAAACCTTGTTGCACAACCTTTCCAAAGGATGCACTGAACCTGAACAATTCTAAAAACACACCGGGTATTTGTGCTACCCATGTCCCTGATTATGGTCGAATACTCATGCTGAGCACCACAGTACATGCCACGAGCTAAATTTCCTAAGTTTTGGGGTTATTTTCCATTTTAATATGTGATAGCCCAAGGGTAGAAAAACAGTTCCAGGATGGTGGTATCCTTAAGCACACCTCTGGAAGTGGTAATAAACCTTGCTATGAGTTCAGTATTCTCTCCCCGCTATGGTGCTGTCGATGATGTTGTAATCTAAGGTTGCCCATAATGCTCCCAGGTAGTTGGATTTGTTGCATACAGTATGCTTGTCTGCCCCTTGGAAGAAGAAGGAAGTTTGCAGTGAAAATAAGCTGTTGCTGTCAGCAAAAAATCACTGTGTGAGCGTTATAGAGCACCTAAGGAACATTTAATGACTTGGCAATTCTAAGCTTTGCATCATTGTCAAGGAGAATGGGAAAAATAATTTAATTGGGACAATATTTCATTTAAAGTTAAGCTTAATGGTCAATTTCTTGTCACTATGAGCGTATGTTTATTTGCTGGGCTTGTGTTTTCAGTGTTTTATCAGCCGTACATCACCTGACCTTACTGAGAAGAAGCTAAATTTAAGTTCTCCCTACTCAGCTTAGATTTCTCTACCAAATTTATTAAGAAATGATAATAAAAGACTGAGGAATGGAAAGGCTAATTAAAAGTCAGCACATGTGTGTTTTTTGGTTTTTTTTTTTGTAATCAGCAAGAAATATAGTTATTACTAGGTAAATTTGTTATATTAATATGTCTTGGTCGTAAAAGTAACAGCATGGAAAATCTTGTCATCTATAAAGAAAGTGAATTAGCAATGCATCCCATTACAACAGGCTGTATAGAGTATCAAAAGCCAGAGGAAGTTTGGTAACAAATTAAGGAGAAACTGGAATTTTTTAATAGGATAATAAAGTAATATAAAGGAATAGCTTGGAGACAAAGTCTGGAAAAGAAACTTAATTTTTCAGAAAATTAAGGATCTTCCTTTTAGTTTTTAATTATCACGGATAAGTAATGCATCTGGTTTTATCATATCTGAATAAAAATCCTGTGGTGAGGGGGAAATTTTATTTATAATGAGTGCTTTAGTTCCTAAGCCACAGTATCAATTTATGCTTGGTTCTGTTTGCATAATATTTTCTGAGTGTCTGATTAAGCCTTTATTAAACCTATTTCATGAGACTTAATACATCTGCAGTATAGGTTCTGCCTCTGAATTGAGGCTATTGTCACAGCAGCTATCCTCATGTTCATGCGATTAATTTCATTTGATAAGTAATGTTGGCAGACAAATACATGTATGTTTAAACTGCATAAATAGATGGTTCTAAACACTCAAAAAATTGATTTTGTACAAGGTGATTTTAATCTTACTCCAGTTTTTTTAGATGGGAAGAAGTCAGTATTAAAGTCTCCCTTCCTCCTCAAAGTCCATAAAAGTTGAATAAAAAAATGCACAGAAAATTCCAAACCTTATTCTTCAACAGAATTGCTTCACAACAGCTGCTCCACAGTTAGCACAAACTAAAGTCGCCAGTTTACACCTTTGGGAAAATTGGTTGTTCAGAGAGAAGCTTTTCATTCTGTTCTAATCTTGTATTGATGGGAAAATAAAAGTAAACTAGACAATAAAATTATGGAAGTATGGGATACTGGATTATGATGACTTTGCAGGTACAGCTGCTTACCCTGATCCTCTTAGTTTGATCGTGTAGCCTAAAGGCTGAACAATATCATCCTTGGTGGTATCCTATCGAGGGCAGGGTTTGAAACAAGGGAGCTGCTCTTTTGCTGTCAACTGGGCACAGAGATGGGCTATTCATGGTAATTTGTTTTAAGACAGAAAAATAAAATACAGGAAGGAAAACTTGGTTTGCTTACCTCTTAACAAATGCCTCTGCCACAAGGTTTGCTACTTAGATACTTATCAACAGAAATACAAAAGTCAACAGAATACATGTGGCCCACTTGTAGAATAAAGGATCTTCCATATTCACACAGTATTGCCAATTTCTCTACTATTCAATGCTGCTGGGGAAAAAAATTATTCAAAAGAATAATTCTATCATAAAACTCGCTGTTAAATCAACAATTTCATTTACTTTTCCCAAAGATGGCATGCTGCCAATGGAGCTAGGTGTACATACGAAAAAGGAAAACATGCACAGGGAAGCCGTATGGTGGATGAAACAGGTTTTGCTGAAAGCCACTTCATCTCCATGCTTCTTGAGTTCTGGAAAAATGTCGTTAATTATCTTGTCTAATTTCCTCCCCTAGTATTTCAGTTTGGTGTTTTGTGCATCATAAACCATGCTGAATGTTCCTGTAGTACTTACACACTGTCCAGCTTAATTTCATGTTCAGAGTTATTCTCCTATGCATTGCCAAGGTCTGGCTCTGAGTCGCTGTCTAATTAAAATACTTGTGTGTCAAACCAGCTGCATGCCTAACATGTATTTTTTGATCTTGGCCCTCTCCTGGTCTAACTTGTATGAAAATTAAGGAAATGTGGAATTCAGTGGAGTACTTAACACAATATTTTGGTGTCAGCACTTGAAAATGGGAGAATAGATGCTCATAGGCAAATCAGGAGATACTGCTGTCATGGCTTCATGCACTAACTACACTGTGACACTGCTGTAAAGGAAGGATTCATAAGTCTGAGGAAGAAAACACACTCTTAATGTGCACTACCGGAGAATAAGGTTATTACCCTTATCTGGAATAAATGATGCTGAATGAAATTGCAATTGTGATGAAATCAGAAGTAACGTTTTTTCCTAAAGCTGCATCATTTTAATTTAGCCATCAGATGAAGAACTGTTGTAAAAATCCAAATTATTTTGGCTCTATCAAGTATATGCTTAAAAACTCTTATTGATTTTATATAAAAGAGATAGGATTTGCAGGTGGTTTGTACAATTTTTTCTAGCTTTCCTTACTCATGTATTTTTCCTCTGTTTTTAAAACTGTTTTCCTTAGCATCACTCTTAGCAGAAAAAAGGAATGTTCAATACAAAAAGTATGAAAACTTGAAAATGGTTTGCCCTGTGTTTTTCTTCACTTTTTTTTATTTTTTTTTTTTTCTTTTTTTTTTCAAATACAAATTACCAATATTTATTAGGACTGATGATCTACCTGGAAGTCAGCCTGAGGAAGGGTTTCTTGGTTCTAATGTTACACAGGTGTCAGTGTTTATGCAAATTTGATAAATATTACTATTTTATATATCCCACAGAGAATACTTCATTGAGTTCATATGATATATAGTTAAGATGGAAATTCAGTGAATGAAATATGGAGATCTCCCTCTATATATATGTTTAAAAGGCAATATCTTTGCCAATTGAATAGTTTTCAACTTTGATTGTACTCAAAAGCTTCAGACATTTAAAGTTTTATTCGTCGAATACATCTTTGCCTTTCTAAGAAACGTGGAATAACTTAGGATGCATGGAATTCGAGAAGATGTCTGGTGCAGTCTTGCCTAACTCGGGGTTATCAATATGAAATAGAGATATGACTAAATAAAGAATTTAACTTTTGTTTTCTCCTGTCAGTCACATTCCTAGTCCATCATCAAGTGATAATGGATGAAGAATGAAGTGTTAATCTCTTAACAGTTAGATAAATTTATTCTGTTCCCAGTGAGCCCCATGTCTATGTTCAGATCTACAGTTTGAAAGGAGATGTAAATGAGGCAGTGGCTTGTTGAAATGGGAGGAGTGATAAGCCTTTATCTTCCTGTGTGTTACTCTCTGTTTATTTGCTGTCCCTGTGTCCCTTATTATTGTATTAAATTAGAAAATTTGGCATGGAATATTCTAATTCAAGTATATTTACAGAACTTAAAAGTATTTTAAGGTTTCTTTCAACTTTGTGCAGACTTCTTAGTTGAAAAGAATGTTATATAAATAATTATATGAATAATTATATTAATATTTCAATAGTTTATTGTTTGAATAACTGCTGCACAAAAATCTATAATTACTAGCAATTAAGAAAATCAACAAAGCTTTGATTTTAAATTTAGTTTTCCTTTTTTTACAGATGTTCTTCTGTTATATAATGAGACATATTATGTATGATTGTATTTTGAAACATGAAATGATTAAGTAATAACACCATGCATTAACTTTTTGAGTGACTGGGAAAATCTCATTGCCTAAGTAATACATTAGAATATCAAGTCCGAGTGCAATGTGAAGTGACATGTTTTGAAGTTAATATTGTGCATAAGAGGTTGTTTTATTATCTTTTATAATGCATTTGTTATTCCATCCCAAAATACATGTAGACATACGTATTTAAAAATAACTTCTATTCCTAACATTTTTATATATTAGTGTATTTCTACTATGTTTAGTTTACTTCACTAACAACCAGTTTGTTTTTTCTTCAGTATCAATATCTCCATGTCTAGGAGCAGGTAAAAAGCAGAGTGAAAGAAACCAAAGTTGTGATAGAATCTTGTGATAGAAACAATTTCAATTTCAGACTGAAACCAGTTTCCACCTGGCGCTGCTCTAGTGAGACAGAAAGAAGCTTCCAGAAGGGAATAATCAGATTGTATCTATTGCTTGCTTTCCCTTATTGGTTCATCTACAATATTGTACATTATAAGTGTGCTCCCCTCTTCCCCCAAAAAAACCCTTGACATGCAAAGCTAACACAGCGGAAAATAAATTAATATAAGATAAAAAATATAAGTGGAAGATATAGAAATTTGTATGTGAGCATACAACTGGTTAGTATCTTGTGTTAGCTGAGATACTTCTTTCGTGATCAGTAGAGTTTTTGAATGTTTAGTGGTAGTCCAGGAAAATGAGGTTGTTGAAGCATGAGTAATGCTGCTCCTATCAACAGAACCAGTCATATTAGTCAATTAAATGTTTATGTTTGGTGCTGGTGGTGGTCAATATGGTAACAGTGTCCATCTCCCAGCTTACCCTGATATTGTATCTACATTTTGTAAACACCTTCCATTGACTGCAATGCCAGTGCAACCACTGAGCNAAATTTAATATAAGACCCCCCTATTAAGGGGAAAAAAAAAAAAAAAAAAAAAAAAAAAAAAAAAAAAAAAAAAAAAAAAAAAAAAAAAAAAGAAGTGTATTTAAAACCAGTTAGTGGCTCCAAACATTTCCTTAATGCCATAATCTTTGCCTCTTCAGGATTTGGTTCATAGGTGGGAATTTTCAGACTAAACTGTGATGTCCTTTCAAAGATTCTCCTCATGCAGGATTCCTTGGCTTCTGCTTTTTTAAAGGAAAAAGGTGTAAAAAGATAGAAGCAGGATCAATTTATTGGGGGTTTTTCTACCAATGCCATTTATAATTAAAATTGTTTGCAACTGCCTAATGGAAGAATCCCTTGTTACCTACTTTAACTTTTTCTGCACACTCTCTCCAAAACATCCAAAAGGTTCCTACATTTGAAAAAGTCAAACTTCATATGTGTAAGTAGTGAAAAATAACTCGTTTTTCTATAGGACTAAAAAGGTAGTCAAAGAGCTCGTGCCCTGCCTATTGTGCTCCTTGCTTTCATGTTTGGTTGCCATTCCCTTGGCATCTCTCTGGTTTGTTGATGCTCTGTTAGTCCCTTCTGGTTCCTAAGAAGTATGCTTTGTCTCAGAGGCTTGGCTCAGAGGCTGCTCCTTCTCCTCAGTGAAGTTTCTCAGTCTTTTCTGGAGCCTTCATGAACACCATTTAATGCTGTTTCTCTATTGCCTGCTTCACTTGTTGGTTTGGCATTGAAAAGTGCTCACTTTGAGCATCTCTCCCCCTGAGTCTGCTCAACTGATCCAGAAGAGATTGGAGTGGTCACCTTCCTCTCTGGAGGTTGCATCCCACCGCATCTTGTCAGAGGAGGTTAGGGCACAAACCCAATAATTCCCTGACAGTTGAAGGTGTGACACTGAAGTGTGTCTGGAGTTGGTTATGTTGAGGCAGATGGAAAGCAATGAGATGTTGGATTTGGAGATGGCAAAGTTTGCTCTGGGGACTGCAGAAGGTTCAGAGATACAACCGTTCTCCATTTTCTTTCCCTTTTTCTTTCCTATGCCTTCTTGAAGATACTTGCTCTTTGAGGAACCATATTATTTTCAAAGCAGTGCAGATCTGATTGTGATTTTAGGTCCACCAGTGTACATCAAAGGTGTCCGAAGAAAGGTAATATTTTCAACAGTGCAGAACCCAAGTAGGCGAAGTCTTTTAAAATTCTTATTCTTAGGCATTCAGGCCAAGACCTGTAGATGATACCAAATGGTTCCTCTCTATTGACTTCAGTGAATGTCAGAGTCCATAAACTCCTAAGTGAAATCAATGCAGCCATAGTGGGTTATACACAAGAGAATTCACTCAGCAAGTTTAAATGTACTCACTGCCCTTTTACTGCTGAATGTTTAAACTTCTGTGTGAATTTGTTATCAGACTCCTGCCTCATGCATTTTTCTAAATCACTTACTGATACAAATGAGGATGCAGTGAGGTTATTGCAGAAATAGGTTTTATTTTCTGGTGCATGCTAACTGCTATGCGATTACTGGAAATACAGTATTACTTTTGTGTAGAAAATGCAGTAATTTTATTGACTGAAATCAGCTCTAGAATAATTAAATTCTATTTATTTCCTTTCCTTATTTCCTCCGGTACTGATTTTGCCCCGCGTATAATATTAGTGGATACTGAAAATTGCCAGTATATTATTTGAAAACCTTCTTCCTCCTCTCCTTCAGTTTGGTCATTCACCTTTTTAAACTTTTCCTGCTTTTTATATCTGCAGTGTTGAATTATATCTATTGATCCATCCAACCTTTCTGGACTTTTTCTTGCTACCTCAATACTTCAATTGTTTATTGATGAAATTTTGTTTGTGCTCTTGTTTGGCCTTGCTTGCTTTTGAACTTCCTCCATCATTCACTTTGCTTTTCTTCTCTCTAACAGAAGTATTTTTGTCAGGTTGGGGTACAAGGAAGTATAAAATCCTCTCCTCGGTTGCTCATAGTTCTGGTGATATTTTATTACTATAACAGAAACAGGGAAGGAAGGCGGGAGAAAGGATTGTAATGACTCCATAGTTCCTTTGAAATGTGACCATCTGCAGAGCTTAGCTAGAACAAAAGCAAAGGAATACCGTGCTGAAAAAGAATTTCAGAAAATTAGTTTCTTGATGGAGCAAAAAAAGGACATGAGCCTAAGAGTAGACTATTCACAGAATAATGAACTTTAGCAGTTAAAGTAAATATAGTAGAATATATTCTTATCAGATCATTGACCTTTGCAGGTCTTTCAAAAATGTCACTAGCTTAGAGGGGAAAAAAAAAAAAAAAAAAGAAGGTATGGTTTACGAAGTATCTCCAATCAGAATATTTCTTTATAGTCCTGTGTTTGACATTCTTAAACCTTGACAGCTCCTTTAAGAGTATTTTGTATCAACACTGTGAGAGTGACTTGGGGAAATTTTTATGACAGTTTGAAATGGGACATTTGGGGCTAAATGCAGTCAGAATGTTTCAGTAAATCTGTCTGACACTTCTGACACTGAGGCTGGTAGTAAGTGGTAATTATGGGATTCTTTTCTGCTTATGAAATAGTAAAAGAATTCTTTCAGTGTTTCTATAAAAATACCAGTTAATGCACTCATAAATTTAAACTCATTTTACACAAGATATATTTTCCTTTTGCATTTCACTTTATTATGTCTGTGTTCAGATAGGGACTGTGACTTCCCGCGAAGATTAAACCTTTTTTATAACCACTGTAGCAATGGATCCAAAATACTTTACTAAATTTAGAGTAAAGCATGGCACCTGTTCAAAGTTTTTACAATTCAGTACAAGAAACAAACACGAGAACATTACAAGTCCATAATGCCATCAATTCCAAAACTTAGGGAACAATGAACACTAAATGTAGACTGGATTACTCTGTTACAAAGAAGTCTTTTGTTTGAACTCACTAGAGTGCTTTTACTGACAATGGAGTAAGATGAAGCATGTTTTAATTGCAACCAAAAGTTGCATTAATTTTTTTCATATGGAGAAAAAGGTTGTAAGCCATCATTTGAAATATTTCAAATATTTATTTCAACAGGAGGGGGATATGCTCAAAAATAAAGCTGCTTTCATGGTACAAACATACATACATATGCAACTTCATTGACATCTGTCATCCTCTGCTGTTTTGCTGAAGCTCTCAGTGACACAATGAACTCCACAATGAAACATCTTACCAGGGAGAAAGACTGAACATGTTGGAGGACCAAATGGGAATGATGCTAACAAAGTCTGAGAAAAGTCAGCTTTTGATTGCTCGGTGTGCCATCAGATATGACTGATAAGGCAAATACTAAACCAGAAGAAACTCCTGTTCGTCTAGATGAAATCTGTACATCTCAGAATTTTTTTAATTTGGTACACAGTAGTCAGGTAACAAGCAAAGGTTACAGGTTTTGTTGAAAAGACAAAGCATGACTTGTTCAGAGAAAGCAGTGAATTAAAAACTAGTTAAATTAATAACGAAATAATAAGAATAAATTAATCCATAAAGACTGAAACCCCCAAAATTGATATAATGAAAAAGATAATGTACCTATCTTGCCCTTCACACTTTTTTTTTTTTTATTTTATGTTTTGAGTGAAATGAATGACCAAAATACTGAGCCTTTAAAGTCACCTATGCATTAGGATGTTGTCAGTTACAAAAAGAAGTGAAAGCATGAATATTTCATATCTCTTTGGCATTCAACCTGTTTTGCATAGATGGCAGCTGGAGGTTCAAAACAGAGCGTTATTGCTTCACCACTGTCACCATGGTTTAGCAGGTAAATAATGCATGAGCTAAGAAGAATTGACAAGGCAGACGGTAATGATATATTGGTTCAAGAGTCTGTCACCTCAAAAAGCACCTAGAAATGATTCACATCAGACTTATTATTTATTTCATTTGACTGTTAGCAGAGTATTCATATATGCAGTCTGTAAATAACCTAAAGAATTAACAGCTGAAGGATGTGGAAGGCAAGTAGCCTAGCAAAGTTTCAAAAGAACCCCAAGGTTAGTACATAAGCAGCAACACTTGTAAGCTTTCCAGCTTAAAATTCTAGTAAGTGTTAATCTGCACCCCTTGGGGTGCCAGGTATTGGTTTTATCTCTAGGAAAACAAAAGTTCCTTCATATCAATTAGGCAGTGCCTAACTAAGCAAGGAACATCCTGATGTGTGTTACACAAAAGCAGGGCTGGTAGTCTGTATTATCAGCATTTTTTGCATAACCTGGCATCTGATTAAAATGCTGACAAAAAACAATAACACTACATTGTACAGCACTAAGCATAAGATACAGTTTTTCAGTAAGAATGTCCAGTCCTCATCTACAGAAATGAGAGTAATGGCTGCTGTACAGTGGGTGTGGAGCAATCAGGGGTCGCAAGCTCTAATGACAGACTCACGTTCATCCTGTTTGTCAAAAGTATTACGATCTTTTTGTGGCTTAATTAAAAAACCCAAACAACACATGCACATCCTATCCCTGTTCATTGCTCACAGACTGCTTAACCCATAAAGGTTAATTTGTCACGCTAGTGCTTTGTTTCCCATTTTGTTTATGAGATCACTCTCTGTAGTGACATCTGCATACATTAACTAGCCCAACACATTTTGTGTTATCTGGCAGCTTCTTTAATTACTGGTCAGGCATCACTTTTTAATATTGCAGCCAAGCAGAAATGTATTTGTTCCAGTAGCATTTTTAACAGGAGCCTGTAATATCCGAGCCTCCCTGGAGAGCCGTTCCAGCCAGGGTTCGCCAATAAACCGCAGCCGCTTCGCTGCAGCCCGAGGTATCGACAGATGCTTCCAACTGGATGTGTAATACTTGGTACCTGATGTGAATAGAAAATGACTAAGGACTGGTGGGGCATTCTTTAGGCACAAATAAGCTGTGCTGACTTCCTTCACGTCTTATAATGGGAGATTTGTGATGTGATTTTCCCCTATCTACTTTAGTCGTGATTTTGAAACTTATTTTCCTCGAGATGTGCAACATACAGCAATGGCTTACGAGGATTACAGTACTTAGCACGTTCGGTGCAATTAATTCATTACACTGATAGAAACTTCCAGCTAAATCATGTCCTTAATCGAAAGAAACAGAAAGTGTCAGTAGTGCCAGTAGGAATGTGGCAGAGTCAAACAAGATGTGAGCAGCACAACAGAGTGGATTCAACCAGTCATGCTTACAGCAAGTACTGTATGCAGTAGTTGGAGTAAAATAAGACAGTAGACTATCATGCAGCCAATGGATATCTGAAATTGTTCTTTACGATTGTAAAGTTCCACTGTTGAATATCCAGGGTACTGGATATCCAGCATGTGCAAGAAATACAGAACAAACTTACCTTTCCAACTCAAAATAACTGACATTATGGTAAGAAATGTGGTATCTCATCCTGATTTCAAGACATGTTTCCTAGGAAACAATGGGATTGTGCTTAAGTGTGTGCCTAAGCCACCTCTGGAAAGTCAGAAACACATACTTTGCTAGATGGTGGCATGTTTTAAAAAAAAGTAAATAAAAAACAAAACACTTAAATCATGAAGAACTTGGCGTGAGAGCTTCAAACTGAAGAACCTAATGCAGAGGGCATGGGAGGATGCGTTCTCTCCACCTTTTTCTTCCAATTTATTTTACCATCTCTATTGCCTGAGTTAGAAAGAGACTTAGTTCTGTGAATTTCCCTATTATTGAATAAAGCATCCTTCCTGTCAAAGTTGAGGTGCTTAGGCTAGTCTGGCAGAGATTGGTGCTCCTCAGTTGTATGAGTTCATGTCACTGCACATTCTAAATAACTTGTGGCCACATTGGCAGACTCTGAAAGTCATTTGCAGCTGCTTTTTACTGTGATGAGTATACAATGCCATTGTCAAGACACTGATTTATTATCCAGCCTAATGGCTGTTTCTAGTGGGACTTGGAGTTTGCTGTCAAAAGTTATGGAATCAATATGTTCCAACAGAATAAAAGCTTAGAATTAGGCTCAGATGTATATTTAGTTAAAAACTGAGCATGATTCTTCTGAACCTTGTGAAATATATAATAAACAGAACTGGATCTGTTTCTGTAATGTGGATTGGTTCTGGTTTGTATGTCGAAGCTTGTAGAATCTGCTGTGTTTGAGGCACTGCAATAATGATTAACTTCCTGAAATATTTGTTTTAGGTATGTGCATTGTAAAGAAGATTGAGAATAGGTTAAATGCAGGGTCCAGATAGTCCTTGCCAATTCAGTCGACTGTAGTCATATCATGTTTTATTTGCTGTTTCTAACAAATCAGCCTTCAACTTGTGCTTTACTTGTGAAACAGCCGTTTCTTTTCTGACTTCCAAATCAGATGCTCCTAGAGCAGAAGTGTTAGATGAATAAACAATGACAGGATAAGAATAGACTGTGTTAGAGAGCCTGACTATGGTAAAGCAAAGATTAGTACATAGAAGACACATAAAGGCGTTGTTGTTGTTACATCTGAGGCTTATTTTATGTGCACAACACTCTGCTGTACCAGATGGACTTGAAAATTAAATTTTTCAGTGAAAAAAATCTTGAGGAAAGAAAACAGTGAAAAAAAAAGCTGTGTGAAATATCATAATTATAATATTGATAAATAACAGCATGTATAGCTATGATAGATACACTTTGCTTCCAAACAAAGATGACCTCAGCTTCTCTCAGATGAAAATTGTTGCAGGCAATCTCAAGTGGCAGGTAACTCTGTTCTCTTCTTTTTCTGCTATTTCTCAGGGAGATTATTCTGTAGTGATTTTTTTCTCCTCACAAATAATTACAGCAAACTCATGCAACTGGATCTTTTTTGACTGCATCACCATTTAGAATGGATTTTTTTTTTTTTTCCAGTGGCCAAATCTAGTTTTTTGCAATCTCTTCTCCTTTGATTTCTACTAGGAAGATTTTTAACACAATGAGGATCTAGCAGGAGTCAGATTGACTTGGTGCTCTTTCTGAGGTTTAAAGGAAGAACAGCTTCCTTTACCTGAAGAATTAGTAGTTATTAATCAGCAGGATTACTAATGAGCAAGATTACTAATGCAAATAATGATTTTAGTGCAAGGCTGGGATATTTCTCCTCTAGAATGTTTGTGAATATTTAGAAAGGGGAAACTCCTTTTCTAGATGCATTTCAGTTTCAGCTAATTTGCATGATTTGACAATGCCATGAGTGAAGAGGATTGTGAATACAGCAGTTTTCACAGGTGCCAAGAGTTTTCTCCTGGTTTGCTTTGACTTGAGACCTTTCTGTCTTTAAAGGTCGAATTTGGGTGGATGGCAGCTGACGGTGCCGCTGAGGCTCTTTTAGAAGAATTAGAAATGGAAAAAATTGAACAGGAGCCTCACACGTCTAAATCGGACAGGCTGCTGATTGGGTTACGAGTGTTCTGACCAATGCTTTGGTATTTTCATTTTGCTTGTTATTGCTGTGAATCAAGTGAGGGACAGAGAAGCACAATTAATTAGGACTCTGACTAGCAGCTTCAGCAGCAGTGCTGCCTGTTAGAGCTACATGAAAATAAAACAAAGCAACAGAAGACGATACAAAGCTTTTTAAAATAAGCAAATGGTGTGATAGAAGTAAGATTCCACTGACAATGTGTGCAAATCTTAAGGGAAAGTCAATATTCAGTTTTTCATCAAGGAAAGGAATAGTCCTTTGCTATGATGAATTGGGACATTTCTCCAAATGTGAGAGCTGTAGTGGAGATCTCTGAGTGGCAGACTAAGACAAGTCTGAACCATAATGTAGTAGTAGCAAATCTTGGGTGAGGCAATGGTTGTTCTCTGCAGAGTCCTGTCTCTGGCTGTGATTGATACCAATTTTTTTCAGAGGAAAGCTCATAGGCAGTTATGGGATGTTCAGATGATAAGGTAATTTTTGTTGTTGACTTGTACCTTGAGTGGGAGAATGTTTTAAAAGCTGAATTCTCAGAAGATTTGAACATACCTATCAAATCCACTGTAAAACGGACAGGTCCCCCTAAAAGCTGACTTTTTTTGGAAGTAATGCCTTTCTTTGGAAGTCACTTTTTATCATGGTTGATGGTTCAAAAGAATCATAGTATACCAGGATGGAAAGGGATCTCAGGAATCATCTGGTAAAGAAGACTTGAAATCCACAGAGGGAGAGGATTCACAGGAATGTCTCTCTTCATGCATTTGAGTGGCATGGCCTGGCATGAACAGGCCACTGTGTCAGTTCAGCCTGCAAGCAGCATCCAGAAATGAGAATTTGCCTCCTCAGAGTGATGCCTTTGGCTCCCTGCATGCAGATGATGGCTGCTCACTAGTTGAACAACCACACACTGGAGGTGCCCTGGGTGCCTGTGAGATGTGCCACATTAAAAGCAGCGATTTCTTCAATCACTTTCCTGTTAAAATGCCAAATACTTTAACATATTAATAGTTAAGCACTGATTAGAGGCGATGATTGAATGTCCTGGACAGCTAGAAGTCCCAAAGCAAAGTAAAAAAACCCTTGTTTAACTGTACAGTTGAGGTCAATTATTAGGTAAAACTTACTGCTGAGCAGTTTACTGTCATTAAATGTTTCAAATAACTCCACAGAGTCTGTTTGAAAGGCCACTGCTGCCAGTCAGTAGTTGCACACACAAAGCTGAGAACAGACTGGAAGGGTGAAATAGCCTAATACAGTGAGATGAAGAGGAAAAAGCTGGGTTGCCCAGATAAGACAAACTAGATGAGAAAACTGTCATGTAAAGAAAAGCCTTTACTTTTCTCCCTTTATAGAAGTTGCACAATGTGATACAGATAATTTGCATTTTCCTGGAGATGAATACGATGAATATTTTCAGCAATGCTTTTCATGAATATGGAAAACTGGCTGTACTTTTATTGCTATGTTCATAAAATATGCATCTGGTGAGTTCATGTTTTCACAGTATGAGATATGGATTGGAATTTTTAATTTCTTCATTTATTTTCTAGAGGTTTTTTTCTTTTAATAAGGTGTTTTAATGTAATGATTTAGAATGTGAATCCTGTCATGGGTAGTTATGTAATAAGTCGCCTTTGGAAGAAGCATTGGCTTCTTTAGTGCCTCACTGCCAGTTCTCTTATGAATTGAGGGTAAAATCTTGAACTCCATGCAGGCTGAGGAATTGAGCGATTGAATCCCTCTTTCCTCATAGCATGATATTATCCTTTCTCCCAGAAAACATTTCACAGACTACTACATTTTCAAAATCCTAGGTAAATG
This sequence comes from Melanocharis versteri, assembly GCA_013397845.1. Classification (NCBI taxonomy): domain Eukaryota; kingdom Metazoa; phylum Chordata; class Aves; order Passeriformes; family Melanocharitidae; genus Melanocharis; species Melanocharis versteri. The sequence continues at coordinate 645,372 of VZTG01003814.1, forward strand.
TAAGCCTTGGGACATAGAAGAGAGGATTCTTTGGTGAAACAATAGGGGAAAGTGGTTGTCTTTTGAAATGCCACGAAGTTTGGATGCATCAAGAGAGCAGTTTTTCCCCAGCTCTACTCCTGACCTGCATTTGTTAGGGCTTTACAAGAAACCTACCTGTAAGACAAGAACAATTGCATTCATTTTCTTACATGGAAAAAAAAAAAAAATTAAACAGGTAAACAGGGTAATTAACTATCATTACCAGTAAGATTTGTCTGAGCTCATACAAAAACCCAGCCCTGTATCTGAAAGGTTATATAAGTATTTTTCTATTGCCTAGTATTTTACTAATACATCGATATATATTGATATATCACCAAACTGTATTACATAATGGAACAGTTCTATTGAATCAGAAGAGGTACGTACTCAGAATCATTTGCCAGGAAGATTTTTTCATGCCCTTTTAAAAGTCCTTGTCTTGAAAAAAAACAAGTTTGTTAAAAGCTGCGTATCTTTTAAAATGCTACAGTGCCTGTTTCCCTTTGGTGTGTAGTTGGAGCCATACTCAGGTATGCAAACTACATGTGTCTATTCATCGTGACTTTGGAATTAATTGATGAAATTACCTCAAGTAAAATACAAATGCAAATTCTTCAGAATATCTAAGGAATTTCCCATAAAATTTTAGTTGGGATAAACAGCTGTCACATGTCTGTTCCTACAGCGGAGAGATGCTCATAGACATACTCTGGAAACCTCTCTGAAAACTTCTGATTTTTCTTCTGATTATTCAAATTTTCATGTATCAAACTTATCTAATTTTGTTGAAGTTTTTGACAGGAAGATAGTGTCATTATTGAAACTTACTAGTAAATCCACATTTGCTCCTCCTACAGTGTTAGTTTTTTGATAGTGTATGTAATTAAACTGTCACCTTAAAGGGTCCAGAATCTAATAGTCTTAATTCAATAAAACGGGATATTTTGAGAATGAGGGTAAGAAGAAAGTGATCTACTAAAATGCTGTTATAGAAGGTACATACACACAAAGTGGCAAGCTTGCTTTTCTTGAGGCTTTTTGCTTAATTTGAATTTTGAACAAATTCATGGTGTTTATTGAAATGCAAATTCTTTCATTATCACTATTCAAAAATTTTCACAGAAAAAGGAAAAGGAGCAATGAATAAAATTTCCAGTAGGAGAAACTGTGGTTAGAGATTGGGAAAAATAATTTTAAGATGAAGGATGATCAACAGGAATAGGTTGCCCAGACATATTTTCAAATCACCTTTCTGTAGATAAAACAAAAAACAACTGGATATAAGCCCAAGACACCTGATCTAACTCTGAAGTGACCCTGCTTTGAGTGAGCACTGTTATTTCATGATTCCTGAAATCAGTCTGAAATTGGCTGAGTGTAATGTGCCTTTCTGCTTACCAAAAAGATTGTTATATTAAAAAAACCAAAATAGCACCTTCAGAAGAAATTCTTCTAGCTCCTGAAAAGGAACCATTATCCAGTATGTGGGAAAAGATGTCAAAACACAAAGACGGGAGTAAGAAAGTAAATAAGTGTCATGGTTATCACAATAGGCATTTGCTTTTCAGAATTAAGCATAAGGTAGACTGTGACTTTCTTAGATGGCAGTGGAAGACAAGACTGAGGAAGGATAAAGTCTATAGATTCCATTAATAGAGAAGATACGATGTGTTGACAATAAATCAATAGTTATATTAGACCTTAAGAACAACAAAGCATATGTTCAGAGGATGACTCACTTTAGTGAAAGAAAGTGACAAATTGTCTCAGCCTAATCACTAATATCAAACATTGTTAGGGAAAGTAAATTCTGAAGGCTCAGATCGATATTACCTTTTAGACTCACAAAGCAGAAAATACAGAATCAAAGTTAAACTGTCAGAACCCAAATCTCTCAAAATACAGACAATTCACAAAACAAGACAAAAACATTGTAATCTTCCCCTAGAGCTATAATCTTGAAAATCCAAACCAAACCAAACTAAAACCTCCCCACTAGAGTTCATGTTCCTATACATTCTAACTTCATAGCAGGCATCTTTGTCATTTGACATTCATCCCTTTCCAGAACAAAACTAGGGATCTACATATGGAATATAAATGGGATTTAAGTTATCCATGTGCATTTTTTCAGACTCCGTGCTGGACTATTTCATAACTGTTACATGTGATCAGGTTACATGTGATCAGGATACATCAGGCTGCCATAAATCAGAAATATCTACAGTCTTACATTACCATTCCCCTGGGTCGGGACAAAGTTTAAACCAACTTCCACTACTCTAATCCAGCTTTCTTCGTATTTCTCTTGTCCACCTTGTTAACATCAATGCACATGAAAAAGAAGAGTCCTAGAAAGGTAAATGTTGCACTTACGAACAATAAGAATTAAATAAAAAAAGTGAAAAGACCAGTAACAAATTACTTTTCTCAGAAAGGCAAAGCTTTATTGAATTTTTTATGATCTCTGAGAACTAGGGCTTTTCAAGTGTGCAGTCAAAGGGGGAAATTTGGAATCCTAAATTAAGCCCATTGAGAAAAAGATATCAAGGTATAATTTATATAACTGATTTTCTGAACACTGGGCATAGTGCATAATGACTGCCAATTACTCTGGATAGGTTAGAGTTCTTAGGTCTTAAATTGCGAATTGTGAGTGATTGAAAAGTTGAAAACAAAGTGTTTGTCTGTGAAAAGGAGCAGGCTGGCTCTGCTACAGGCTGAAGTAGGAAGGACTGGAACCTATGCAGACCGCTGAAAGGGATCTTCAGATACAAAGCAGATGGGGGAAGTGGGCTCTGGTATGAGACTGATATATAGGAAAATTTGAAGGCAAGTTAGCTGCAGAAGCTACTGCTGGAAGCTGTTTCACCTGCTTTGATTGATACTGAATTACTATATTTTTGTTTTCAGGAACTTTGAAGACAGGAATTACACAGTCACATCTATCTCTCTGGTTGATCCACTGATTTACACAGGAGCAGGAAAAGCAAGGCATTTTGAGAATACAATTCAAGACTAGACTAGACTAGACTAGACTGTACTATACTATAGCAATACTATACTAACACAAGGTTATTTTTATGTGCATTTTCTCTATCTGTAAATGACCCCACCTGGAGCACTGCGTTCAGCTCTAGGGCCCCCAACATGGGAAGGACACAGACCTACTGGATTGAGTCCAGAGGAGGCCATGAACATGGTCAGAGGGCTGGGCCATCTCTCCCATGAGGAAAGGCTGACAGTAGGATCTGTTCAGCCAGGAGAAGAGAAGGCTCCAAGGAGACCTTAGGGCACCTTCCAGTGTCTGCAGGGGCTACAAGGGAGCTGGAGAAGGACTTCTTACAAGGGCATGTAGTGATAGGACAACAGGGAGTGGCTTCAAACTGAAAGAGGGTAGCTGTAGATTAGATATTAGAACAAAATTCTTTGCTGTGAGGGTGGCGAGGCCCTGAAACATGTTGCCCAGAGAAGCTGTGGATGCCCAGTCTCTGGAAGTGTTCAGGGCCAGGTTGGATGGGGCCTTGAGCAAGCTGGGCTAATGGAAGTTGTCTCAGCAGCAGGTCTGGGACTGGATGATCTTTAAGTTCCCTTCCAATCCAAACCATTCTATCATTCTATGAAATGTGTTATTACTTCCAAAGATTAAATCAATGTAATACATAAGTGGATGAAGTGAGATGACAGGGACAAAACAACAGATGGATCCTGCAAACACTTGTACATAGTGTTTGCAATGGTTTCTTTATTCCTGTTTTTGTTTGTGGGAAAGAGCAAGCTAGATAGAGAAGATCTTTGTTATTGGACAAAAGCACCTGAAAGGGAGTGAAGTGAATATAGTGTATAACAGTAGTAGCAGTGCACCAGTAGTGTATTGCAGTTATGAGTGGAATAACATTAATTGTCTTCCTATGTGAAGTGACCACTTTTGTGAAATGTCCTTCTCACTGGAGCACCAAGAATTTTGTTGCCTTGGTTGAAATGAGAGAAAAGTTTCACTTCACTTCTGTTCCTTTCACAGGTACTCTTTTGAGAAATAGTTCAGTGTCAATTGTATTTCTAGATTTACAGGTTTGTGGTAGTAAAATAAGTAATTAAGCATACATAATGTAAATTTTCCTTGATTTAAGATGCTCTTTTTTACTGAAGCATAGTTCTCACAAATATGTTGGGAGTGGGAAAACACAGAAATAAACCACGTTGTCCCTAGCAAAAGAAAACCCCACGCTTGGCCTTATTAATCCATAACTGGAACTTTTACAGGATGTTTCTCTTTGAGTCGGTGCTCTAGCAGCCACTGCAGAGTGCACTGGCTCACAGCATGGATGTGTTCATTAGTTCCAGCAGCTTTTCCTTGAGCTGTTAGGAGCAAGGAAACAAAAGCCAATCTGTTTGTTTGCTATTTCATATTCATGTACTTTCTCCTTTTTAATGCCCTGACTGACAGCCTGGGTGTGCATTGTCCGATGTCTTCACGTCAAGCCCATGACCTCAATTCACCTATCATTCACTTCCATCATGTCAGCTGAGCCTTTTGTGGATGTCCATTATTCTCACACTATATTGTGTTATGATGAATTACCCTCTTGGGAATTTTAGGACATCTTAATCCCAGTCTGACAGAACTCTCTGCAATAAATAATTGACAAGTCCCTATGCTAAATGCAAGTACATCAGAGGATGTGGATTTTTGACAGCTTTTACTGAATAAAAAGAAATAAGAGAACGTGCCTTCAGCAGTGTTGAGCAGCTTCCATCTCTCATTTTAATTTTCATTAGATGCTTTTCTACCAAGAGATTGCATGCAGCAGGGGAGAGAGATTCATTATGATTTTTATCCTCAGTTGTTTTCCTGATAAACAAAATATTTCATTAAAATAAACAATTATGGGGAATTTATTATAATTTAATCTCACATTAAATCTGGCCTCTTTCTCTATCCATGCATGTTAAGAAAAGAGAACTTTGTTTCAGAAAACCCAATAGCATTTAAATGTGTATTTCCAATGACAGCCACGTGTGCCTGTGTGCTGCCTGGCATTTAAAGCAAGGCAAATTCCTGGTGCTCATCAAGCTGTGCAGGGGTGGAGCATAAAGCAGGTGATGGGATCCTTGCCTTCTTGTGCTGACAGCCTTGGCCTGGCTGGAAGTGCAGTGTATAGGGAACTGACAACTTGGTTTTGTTTTGTTTTTTGTGGAAGGGACTGGAATGAGCAGAGTCAAAGCCTTATTCACTCTGTCTGTGCTCTGCCAGGCAGCATTAGAGGGGTGATAAAATGCAGTCTTGGTGATATTTCCACCTTTTACGCTTCACTGGAGTTTGCCAGGTGTTTTTTGCACTTGTTATAGCCCTGAGATGACTGTTGAGACTTGACAAGAACCACAGGTCTGTTCCTGTGGGTTTCTGAGTTATAGGGCTGGCAGGTACCTCAGGGGATTTGACTGCAGCATTTTTTCCATTTGTTGTTTCTGGAAAAGAGAATTGTGCACCTTGTGTTGCTGAAGATCCAGGAGTCATCCCTCAACAGCTGGCAAGCTCAAAGTGAGCACATGCTTAGTCTAGAAAATTCCAGAATTTGGAAAACCTAAATAGGTAAAATATCAAAATTGTTTTGAGAACAGATATAACAGGAAAACTACTTTCCTTTTGTTTTGTTTTGTTTTGTTTTTGTTGGTTTGGTTTGGTTTGGTTTTTTTCCTTTTTTTTTCCTTCCCCCTCCCTCTGCCCAGTGTTCCAGTGTGTCAGGTAGCTGGAGAAGCAAATAAAAGAAGTATAATTAATTGTATATTCTGTAGGATAGTTAGTTCAAATCGTCCTTTACAGTCAATTGGAAGCAAATGCCATTTTTGCTGCCAGAGTGTATCCTTAAGCTATTCTTAGCCACACCTGAAAGGACTAAAACTTTAGACAAACATGTTCTTCCTGTGGAAACTGGTGAAGAATGTCTCATCTCATTTCATATGAACTGGGGTGAACAGAAGTTCATGTTTATTTCTGTCACACATGCCAGAGGGAAGAAAGCGCTGATTTAGCTGTGTTACACTGAAGGGTGTGCAAGCATCCATGTGAAATACATTCTATTGCTTCATCTGGCCAACACATAAAACAGCTTTCAGAGCTAGGTGAGTCTTGCTGTCAGATCCACACTTGCCACTTTTTCCTTTTCCTTGCTGTAATGCCTATTTGGAACAATAATTGTGCTATGGATATAAAAACCTATTTTTTAACAACACTATTGCCCTTTTCAATAAAAGTTTCTCATTCAGAAAAATGGCTTGTTTTAAATTAAAATGACAACAGCAAAAGGAAGAAACAATAAAAAACAAACAAAAACTCCCACAAAGAATTGTTGAGAAAACTCCTGAGCCCCTTGGATTACAGTTGACATTTAATTGTGAATGTGTAAAATACATCCAAAGTATGTACATAGTATAGATAGTATTACTATATGAAAATAATTCTTTCCGTGTTTGCTAATAGTTATAAAGCTCACTGTGGGCATTCTTTTAAAGCATATTAAAACTTCAATTAAAAGATTCTAGATACATATACTTGCTAAGCAGGCAGTTGTATTTCTGTTAAGTAAATTAGTGGAAAAAAAGAAAGACAAAATTATTAAAGCTGTGTTTTGGGGGTTTGTTTTGTTTTGTTTTTTGTTGGTTTTTGTTTTGTTTGGTTTTTTTTTTTGAGCTGGAGGCTAGGGTTTAATGTCATATTTCACTATTTCTTGCATAAGATGCATTATCATATTTTAGCTGAGGATGTTGTCAAACCTTGCAGAAGAAGCAAATTCCCATCTTCTGAACTGTCAGACAGTGCTTTAATTAGGCTACAAAGCAACTCTTCTCCAAATAAAAACATGTTAGGTGTCTCTTCTCCCATTTAAGATCTAAGGCTCCGATTGACAATGTAAAGCAAGGATGTTGCCAGGTTCTGTATGATGTGGCTTTGTAGGTTAGACAATTGCAGGTGACAATTTCTGTGTGTATGTGTGAGAGAAAGAGTCAGAGAATAGTTTGAGTAATAAATGAGAATGGGTTCAAGAAGAGCTTTTTATTCAGGGTGTCCTCACTTAATTAGGAAGCTAAGTAAGAATAGTGATATTGGAAATAATATGACTGAAGCATTCCTTTATTTCTTTGAAACAATAATCAGATTTATTTTATCAGAAACTCACTCATTTAAAAATGTGGCTTATATTTCAGAAAGAGATTTTCATTTCTAGATTAAGTAATAGATTAATAGATTACTTTTCATTAATAGATTTGAAAAATTGGAGAGTAGAAATAGAACTGAAAGTTTTGGAACTGTGTACTGTTTGCAGAACCCTGTACATGGCTCTGTGCAAGAATGTGAAAATCTGTGTCTTAATGTGCGTTTGTAAACTGGTCTTTTGAAGGATCAAACACTACTTTAAAAATTACAGGCAAAAGTAAGAAGAAAAGAAATTGAGGATTATATGTGTTCAGTCAGAATAAGATCAGAAATCTTTCTGTGGCAACTGTTTTAAATTTGAAAGTAGATGATAGAAATTAATTGAAAATACTAATTAGGTATTACTTGCATTTATTATGTTCTCAGGAAGAGCTTTACTTGAAAACTCTTGAAGACCAAAAAGAGCTTCAGCTCCGAATGTGTGACTGTCCATTGTAAGACCTGTTTGGCACAAGAGGGAAGTGTACAGTAGTGCAATTCATAAATTACAGGAGATTATTTTTAATTTTTAATTACTGCCTTCTACATGTCTGATCTGCTCATGGAAAGCACCGCTGCATTAATGTACCCTTTTCTGCTGGCCTCTCCAACCTTCCCTGTGACATCTGACCTTACTGTTGTATTGTAAGGTGACATTTAAGTCTTCATTTTATAATTAAAAGAGAGTGATTAATAATCATAATGAGATTTATTTTAATTTGCAGTTCTGGAAGGTCGCATTATATGGTTAAGAATACATAATTTAGGTTTTATTAATTTAATTGCAATTTTAACAGAAATGCAAAAATCACAAACCTGTATTGGTAGCATAAAATCAAAGCAACAGAAACCTAGGGGCCTCTTTGTAAAGCACTTTTCACTGTAGAAAAACAAAGCCTTAGAAAAACTCATTGTCTCTCCAAAACAAACAAACAAAAAGGCAGCTCCAAGACAAAAAAAAGAAGATGCCTTAAAAATAGAGAGGTTTAGAATGTGTTTGAGTTTCAAGTTTTAGCTTTTAATTAGCTTGTATGTTTTTTCACACTAAATTATGTAGAGGTTGTTTTATATTTAGTATCAATTTAGGTGGAGAAGGAATTAAACAGAGCATATATAATGAGATTTAAATAACTGAAGAAAATCAATTCAGCTCAGTCGGTGCTATTAGCTAAGCTACGCTTCAAGATGGGCTCTAATATTGTGTTTGAACACTTGTTCTTTAGGGATTCCTATTCTGTTCTGGTATCCAAAGGCTTTGGCTGCATGAAAAGTTTGCTTTGTGTTCCTACATGCCAATTCTGCAGTGATTGCTGTGGTGCCTGCACAGAAATGGGTCCCCTGACTGATAATGAGGCTGAGCACACATGCTGTAGGAACAAATAATAGGTTTCTTTATAGCACAGAATGGTTTTGTTAACATACACTAATAAGGAGTATTTCTAATATGCAGAAAAGTACTTACTTGTTTGTAAGGCAATACTGGATTTCATAAAGCTGTTAAGTACAGAATCTGGGTACTTAGGAGAGCTGTTAAGCTCTCAAACCCAGATATATTAGCATACATATATTGTCTGAGATAGAAATGGCATTGTATACACATGAACACATGGTTTATTGAGTCTTTGTGACAGACATTAAATCCTTGTGTGTTGAGAGATGATAGAGTTCTAAATGGAGAATATCAAATTACAGTTGTCAAGGGAGTCAAACTGAATAATAACAGTGTAAATGAGATGGCACTGAGACCTCCATGTACCTTGTCTTTCACTGTCAGTTGCTAGATGCTGTAGATTTACCTCTAAAAGACTAATTCGGTATTTTGCATAGAACATCAGTAAAACTATGCAATTTAAAAATCTGATCCTTTTTCCCTGGCCATAAATTGGGCTGCTTTGCCTCAGGCAAGAGAGGGGACAGTGTTGGAAGGGGGTAATGCAGAACAATTAATTTTGGTCATAATTATATACAGGAATAGTTCTGTAGGAGATAAATTTCTGGGGTCTCTCATGCCATAGACCTCCTTAGGTCAGGCTCTTAAATGATGTTTCAGTGAACATTGGATCTGGGCACATCTCATCTGTTTTAAGGTAGTAAGGAATGTTTACATCCCTTGTTAAAACCATGGAGATTCTGCTTAGGCCAGATTTTTGGGAAGGAGTATGTTTGGACCAGAATTAAACTGTCTGTAGATGCCATATAGTTCTAATAAATCCCACTGGTTTTTGAAAGCTGCCTGGATCTCTAGGGCAGGAAGGTCGTGACTGTCTTGTGCTGCAGCTTCTCAGATTTGCCTTTCATCCCCCACAGAGATAACCTAGGGATTGCTCCAGTAACATACTTTGCTTAGGATTCACGGTATCATCTCAGCAGTGCTATTTCCATAACTTAAAGATCAAAAAAAGAAAACAACCAACAAGTGACATCAACAGCAAAATCCAAACAAACCTAGCTCTGTTTAATAAACTACTACTGACTGAGCAGATTTTGGTAAAATGTTGTGGATTCCACTTAAAATAAATCTGACAACTTGATTGTTCAAAAATAAGGAAGAAAAGTATTTTTGTGACATTGTCAAATGTGCTATACCTAGAAACTGCATATTTGAAAAACAAACATTTCAAGTATTTTTTAGGAAACATAACCTCCTATTCCAAGCTGGAACATGTTTTCTTTCTGAGACTTGACTAGGTTTATAGTAAGAGAGGGAGGGTGATACTAAAACATGTATTGACGATTCAAGTGTATATTGAAGATTCAGCTCTTAGCCCACTGCAAATGTTACTGCTCAAGGAAAGCATAAATAGTTCTTTGTATGTAAAACCAAGCACAAAAATATCTATCCAATGCAAATGCCTTTCTGGTTGCACATGAAATATGTGAAATGATCAGCTAGAAGTCCTTCCACTGAAATAAGCTTGGTTATTGTGAAACTTTATATCAGCCTTGGAAAACATTTGGTTTAACAAGGCTTTTCTTTTATTTACACGCTGGGAAGTAAAATCCTTGTTCGGTATATTCACTATTCTGGATTGACTGTAACTGTTAGGAAGCCTTCTGCAAACATTGCAAGGTATTGCCCAAAGTGGGAGAAAAGTCTGTCTTTAACTTCTGCTTAAAAAAAAAAAAACAAACTACTAAACTAGTTTTGCTCATACTTCACAAAAAAAAACCCAGGCACAACTGTGTCTGGGAAACACTGGTGCAAATCATAGAAGAGGCAAGGACAGCCTTAAAAAGAGATTTTTATTCAACACTAGAACCCCATTTTCTCAGCTTTCTCCTAAAATGTCTCATCCTTTATATTGTTCAAAATGTAAAGGAATTCTAAATCCAGATGAAGGTTGTTGGTTTTGTTTGCTTGTTTGGTTTTTTTTGTTGATGTTTTTGGGGGGGGTTGTTTGTTTGTTTGTTTTTATTGTTGTTTTGGTTTGGTTGGTTTGGGGTTTTTTTGTTTGTTTGAGTTTTTTGGTGTTTGTTTGTTTTTTTGGTTTTTATTTGTTTGTTTTGGTTTTTTTGTTTTTGATTTTTTTCTCTGCAAGTAAGGCATCAAAAAGTTTGCTATAACTAGAATGAGCAGTTTTACCATTTTAACAACCATAACTATAATGACTGCAGTCAGCTCACCTTGGAATACTCCATCACCCTATACACAAATATATATAAACCTATCAGGTAACAGGAGGCTAAAAACTATGCACAACATTACCTATGCAAGAAAATAACAAAAGACAGTGACTAATGATTCATGGGAAAAAAGAGATATTACTCTTAGAATATCACGATCTTTTGAAGGTAGGAAATCATTAGGATCAATGTAGGCAGTGTTGAAATTTCTTTACTTTAGGTAAGCTCGGGTTTTTTGGTTGGTGGTTGTTTTTTTGTTGTTTGTTTTGGGTTTTTTTGTTAGGTTTTTTTTTTAACCTGTCTGTTTTACTTTTGAAATTTTTATTGACATTTTTTATCTCTTTCCTTTATGTTTTGTTGAGGCTTAAAGCACAGGAATTAAAAATAGTGTAAGCTAATAAAGTATTTAATCAGCTGAACAGTTCACCAGCCAAAAAAACTCCAAATGCCGAACCCCATTATGCTACTGTAAAAAAGCATAATATGTCTGGATTATACACTCTGGCCCAAAATGATACCTCAAACTTTTTATGAATTGTTTATATTGTAAATGTTTTGGGGTTTTTTGTTTTGTTTTGTTTTGTTTTTTCATTAGTTAGTATTCATTTTTACATGAAGAAGCACTTGGAGCAAGATACTGGTACTTTACATATACATTTTAGAAAATGAGCATATGTTTGATGATGCATTTCTTACTTTATTGTGTAAACACAATGTAAGAATGTTTTCTACAAACTCAGCAGAACATATGTAGTATAATTCAGTGCCACATTCTGCAGTTTATTGAGCACACAGTACCTGTAAAACTCCAGCACAGAGTGTGCAAGTAAGTCTCCCTTCCACACTATTTTTATGCTGCACAGAACATCAGTGACTTTGTTTCCAGCTAAATTGCTAATCAAAGCTGTGATCTTCCCAGCAACTGAGTACCTATGTGAGCAACCTCTTATGATTTGGTTGGATAACAATATACTTGATGGCTTGAGATTCACAGCAGCTTTGCATTTAAGTAGCCTCTCTTTGAATTGTAGTTATAAAAAACCTCATGAGCTGGCAGAAGTTGCCACTTTCTTCTTTTTTACGTTTCTGGGCACTCCGGAGGTTGGCTGCCAGCTTTCACTTGGAGAGTTTGTGTCAGAGCACCGGTGGCTTTGCTGCTGCTGCCCCAGCTGAGTTAACAAAGGTGGGATGGGTGGAATCCAGAAGCCAGGCAGAGTGTTTGCTGTATTGCCCTGTGGCTTCTTATATGCCATCATCACACATCTGCCTGTGTCTGCTAATATTTCCAGCTCCAAAGAGAATTTTTTTTTTTAAAGTAATAAGCCATATCCATCAAACTTACCCTATGATCTTTGTAAGCTTGTGATTTAAAAAAAAAATTGAAGTTTTATTGGAATTTTTTTCTTTGTGGTGTTGTTTTTGGGTTTTGGGGTTGTTTTTTTTTTTATATACCCAAAACAGAATTATCTGGGTTATGTATCTGAAGGAGTTTTTTAAGGTTTTTTGTGCCTTTTCCTTTTAATATTTCTTTTTTTTCTGTGGAGTAAGAAGATGAGTAACACAGATAGAAATAGGTCCAAGATTTAAGGTTTGGAGAAAGGTATTGCTAAAGGTATTGCTTGGCAAGTGACTAATGGTAGAAACACAAAAAAACTTCTTGAAAATGCGGTTTGCAGTTTTAATTTACTAAATAAAGTTAATTTTCCCTATTTTTCATCTTCTCCTTAACCTGCCACAGCGGAGCCATGTAACTGTTCAGCTGACAAGGAGTGTCCAGCTGTCTGGTTTTGTGAACCAGAGCTCTAAGTAGTGATATTATCATGAGGCAGCATGGTGGACAGAATTCCTGTTGTCACTTCTCACCTGGCTCTCCAAGTTTCTGCCCTGTAACCATTCCTTACACCCTTCGTTCAACTTTGCTAAAACCATCTGACCACAGGATACGGGTTGAACTTAACTGTAATTTAATTTAATAAAGCTTTAAGGTCGGGGTTTATATGCTTGAAACTTCTGTTGTCTATGCAAGTGAATGTGTTTTACTGTCATTTACGTCCTTTACCATACTGATCGGAGTTGGGTCAAAAGTCATTGTCTGATGCAACATGGAGCTGCATTTTTAATCTTTACTAATGCAGTGTGCCCATCCAAATCTGTAGATCTGAAAGATCTATTGAAATCTATAGTTGGTTTCATGTAGAAGTGCACGATGATTTTTTCCTTGGCACTGAGTCACTTTTCAGCTCAGATAGTAGAGGTTCAGCATTTCAATGCTGTCAGTGACCTGAATGAGGGCACAAAGTGTCTGACTTCTCAGATCTTGATGTTTCATGTGACAGGAAAGTGCCCAGAAGAATCAGGCTTTCCATTTATAAAACTTACCTGCTTGCAAGTATTTCTTGAGAATATAGCCTGAATGCAATTCCATTAAATCCTAGAAGAACATCCTGTAGTGTTTTAAAAAACTCTATAAACCTTTAGCAATGTGCCAGTCCCTTAAGTATCAGCTCAGGTATCTTAATTTAAGAATCAGACTGATTTCTGAAAATCATCTCTGCTGTCTAACGCACCAGTTTAACAGGACTGTGGAAGAAATTCTTCTTGGGCAGAGTTTTTAAATGCAACTCAGATCAACTGCAGTCAACTGCGTCATACTGAGTTAGGTGCATCAAACATCCAATCTGGCAAAGTACTGCCAGATTTTGCTTTACTTGTACTGTGACATTCCTGACATGTGTGTTTAGTTTATCTTCTTTTATAATTATGGCTTAGCTGTTTCTCATTTCTTTCTGCTATTCACAGTTTGATTCTGATGATGATTTTCAGTAAGTAGCTGTATTTGGAATAAAAGAAAACACACTTTTTGGAAGGGTGCTAGGTTTGTTGGCATGGTTCAGTATATTCCCTTTATAGAAAAGAAGCATGCAAGACTGAAAAATAAAATAACACCAAATGTGAAAGTGACATGAGGATGATGCTTAGATGATAGTTTTGAGATTGGATAATGCTTCTTGATTGTGTTGAGTTGGAAGGTGGCAATTAGATTTTCATACAGAGAAAAGTGTGAGACATCCTAATTAAACACCTTTTGTTGGAAGTCATCATACGTAAATCTGACCCTCTTGTAGTAGTTCACTAATGTGTCACCTGTGAGGGTAACACTGAAACAAATCTTTTTTTTTTTTTTTTTTTTTTTTTTTTTTTTTTTTTAAAAATTTGGAGGAANCTTTTTGTAAAAATTGGAAGGAAATTATAGTTTGAATGTTGATTCAAATGTGTACATTAGCCATTAGGACAGCCAATCAAATACATTTCTTAAGCACAGCTATAGGTCGTGTACATAATCATAGAAAAAGGAGGAAAATAACTGAAAGAAAAATACAGTGGATTCACCCAGAGGATAAATCTTACAGGCTTTGGTGTTACTAGCACCTAACACTAATGCTTTGTGTGACTCTGGTCACATGATGTCACCCTTCTGCTTTACTTTCCTTTATGTGTTAAATACAATTAGCAATATTTACTTCATAATAGATGTGAAAAGTTTTTAAATACTTCTGTAGCCATGACAATATGCATTAGTTTTAAAGCTGAAGGTTGTACAATGAGAAATAATATTTTTTCACATAAAATTCAATTTTAAAGGTCTAACAGTGCAGAAATATGATTAATGGTTAATAGTATACCTTAAACAGGTTGTATTTTCTTTATAATCACAAGAATGCCCTGAAAGAGACTGTTCTGCCTGGAAGAAAGAGGTCATAAATTGTCCAGTATATGACATGTACATGACAAATGATGCTGAAGAGAAATCATGGCCAACAAAATGCATATAAGTGTAGAATGTAACATTTTCAGCATTCTCACCTTACATTTTTGTCTGCTTTTAATTTTAAGGTGTTTTTACATTACAGTCTGAAAAAAAAAGTTCTATTGGAGGGTAAGAACTAGTAAATCCCACGTAGTCTTTTATAGAAAAGGTATGACTAGCAAAGGAGCTGAATTGCTTTTAAAAACTTGACATGGCTACTCTTGAACATTGAAACTTAAGCCTGTCCAGTAGACAGAGAATGTTGGGAGCGCAACACTTCTTTTAAAATATATTTGGGAAAGTTTAGAAGCTGCCTGTTGTTACACTTCATGTGATAAGGAAGAAATGCAGGGGCTTTGGGTGTCCTGTTACCCCAGGGCAAAGCCAGGCAGAGCAGCAGGGGTGTGTTCCCAGCATTGCTGTCGTGGCTGACACAGGATCTCTGGGAAAATGAAAATCGCTGTTACACTTTGCGAGGGGAAGGTCATTTTCCTTTGTACTCAGTTTTCTCCAGGACTCACAGTTAAACACTTTCTATTTCTTTTGACTAGAATTACTTCCATTAGGGAAATGTTGCCTGAAAATAGCATGCAGTATTAATGTTTCATTTGTTTCTGCTGTTGCCAACAGTAACATGTTTCCTTGGCTCTTACCCCTGACTGCTGATGAGATCAAGTTGATTATTCAGCAGCTATAGCCCACCACCTGCTCTATTTTTTTCCCAAACATGCAAAGCTTTTGAGACACTATCTTGCCTTGTTAAAGCTACATTTGGTATTCAGCTGTAGTTTAAA
>VZTG01003814.1:660824-727578 GCA_013397845.1 Melanocharis versteri
AAAAAAAAAAAAAATATATATATATATATATTTAAGAAGTGGATTCATTTTGAACAGACTTGTAATAAGTCAAATTCATTATTCTGTTTTATACATTGGAGAGCTGATGTGAACATGCTGATTTTTTTTCTAAAATTCACAATTTGGTTCCACTATTCAAGCTCTAAATTTTATTATTAATAAAGTTGCATTGTTCATAAGCCCATTTCTGGAAATGCGGCTGCAGGCTTCAGTGCTGTCTTGATTTTATTATAAATCATTAAATACTGGGGAATTTATCATTATAATTTAGGTTATGAATGTGTCTTACTGAAATAAAACATTTCTGTCCTACTCTGCAGAGGAAGAGATGATAAATGAGCTCTGTTCACTCCTGTTATTTCTGGAAATTCTGGATTTTGCTCTTCTTTCTGTAAATATCCATCCAGCTCTGAGAGAGCTTAATGCTGTTTCTGGTGACATGGCCAAAAGAGGTATTTGCTTATCAATTCAGCAGAGATTTTAAAGCTCCAGCTTCATGATCTTCTTTTGGGATTACAACAGGATTACATATAAACATCTTTTCTAGCACACAAAGTGTGAGTAAGTCTAGAATTCACTACACTTCTCCATATGTAGTGTTTCCTACCTAACTGAACTCCACTTTTGTGATTTTGGCAGAAGCCATAATTTTAAACCAAAATACTGCAGACAGTGTTTTGAATATTCAATGTATATTTAATATTGTTATTGAGTTCTATTGACAGTAAAATGATATTATTTGATATATTGTTACTAAACTCATATGAAACTTTGGCATTTTGTGAAATTTGTTGTTCTATTTGATTATATGATGAGACAAGATGCAACTACTGATGCCAACCTGTATCAATGTTTTCTTCTCCTTGTACTTTGCAAGGAGGTATTTACTTGATTCATTCTTTTTTCTTACTTTTCCCTTTCAAATAAGTCGCATGTGCATATTTCAGTTGTATCTGTTCCCATTTGGATATTAGCCAGATTTCAGTGAATCTGCTAACATAGATAAATTGGTGGGTTGTATTTTGTGAGTCTTTTTCCGTTTCTTCATTTATTTTAAGTGGATACTTACTGAGGAGGTATTAAAGGAGTTGTAAAGCAAGCTGAACTGCGTCAAGTTAATTTTTTTTTAAGTCAGAAGAAAATTACCTTTTTGACATTTTAGAACACTTTTTTTGAAGTGATTTAATTTTTATATTTCTAAAAATAAATGTATGTAGTTCTGATTTCTCCTTGAGTTGATAGAAAGTATGTGAAAAAAACAGGGTAACAAGGAACGCCTACTCAATATACATGTCATTTTCTAATCATGCTTGTGAAGTTACTAGCTCAACTGTGAAGCTTAAAAGAGTTTCCTAAGGCAGGCAGTGAGCTGGTGCTGGTGGTGTTATGCAATTTGAGATTTGTTGGAGCAGTTGGCAATTTCAGTCTAATGGTTTCAGCGTGTGTCCTTCACTTTGAGCCTGTTTAAAAATATAACACTAATGTGACTTACATTTAAGGCATATGAATTATTAGAGTGAAAATGTAATAAGCTCTAAGGGGTTTCAACCTCTGCAGATGAGAAGGATGAATTATGTCTTAAAAGAAGTGGTCTTTGGCTATTTTTATACACCACTCTAGTAAAATTTCACTGCTAGATGTCATGATGCATTTGGCAGACTGTCTCACTCTTTTAATAGTTTTTCTTCATGCCTTTATCTACAGTTGTCTCTATCGTACTCCCTTGTCTACTGAAACATTTCTGGCAGTATCAAACTGTCATAATACTGCCCAGCTTCTCAAATCTCCTTATTGCACACGTCCTAGAAAAATACTCTGGCTTGGGAACTGAACTTTCTTCCTCCCTCCCTCTCCCCATAAATGTGGAAATTCTGCTTCTCTGCCTTTTGATGCGAATCTACTACATTCCTTTTTGCTGTTTAAAAATAGCTGAATATAATTAATTTGTACACCCCTACTGCACCATATTGAGTGTGTAAGATATTTCACACTAATAATGTTTCACACCCCATGGACTGGACTCAGTGCTCCAGTCACAGAAGACAGTTTCATGCTCTCTCCATTCTTCGTTGTGGCTGTATTTGGTCTGTTCTCTGGTACTCAGGCACTCCTCTGGCAATGCTTTTGGACCTGTGGTTCATTTTTTCCCTTTGATTGCTCGTGGTTTCATTAAGGTTTCTTTTCATCTGGTACCAATGGTCCTACTAGTTCTGATAAGGATTATGGACGTTAGATACAAAGCTGAAGTGAAACCAGTAAGTTTTCAGACAGCTACAAACTAGTACTTGACATCATCCCCCTGCAACTTCTGCTGGCTGCACACTCACCTAAGTGCACATCAAGCTATACCACTTTTCCAGAAGTTTAAATGTATGGGGTCTAGCTTATTTATTTATTTTCTTACTTAGTTATTTGTTCTCCAGTCATGACTTTCAGTGGTGTATATAGCTCCAGTGCTTCTGTGATTTGTTTTCAGGATGGAAACAAAAAGTGTTTGACAATACCTGTACTACTGCTGGAGGATTTTAGATTCTTTCTAAAACTTAACTGAGAATCCTAATATAGTATAATATATTTGAAAGACTCTTTCAGCTCTCTTTCAGGCCTTGAAGTACTGCCACTATGCCACTTTTCCCTTCTCTTTTTGTTAATTTGCTAGCGTTGGGGAAATTCTTAAATACATAGAAAAGAGCAAATAGAAGAGGAGAGCTATTTCTAGTCCATGTTTTAGGGAAGGGCTGCTTTTATGTAATGGAGAAGTGTTACTGTGACAAATGTTCTTTGGGTTTTATCCTTTTTTACTTTTCTTATATGACACTTTTGTCAGTGACAGGTGATTGCATGTGACACTTTAGATGTCAAAAGCACATGTGGGATGCATTTATTAAGGGCATCCCAATTTCAGATTTTCCTGTTAAAATAAATGTGATTAGTTATGTCAGAAAGCATTAACTTCACCTGCAATATTGTCATTTCAAGTACTATAGTTCAGATTTGGTTTCCCATTGATTTCTGATCTTATTTAGACCAGTGGCTTGATTTGCTTTGGGACTAGAAGACCATGAGAAGTTAAAAGTTCTCTGTAGAGAATCAGCCTTATTTTTCCTTCTTTCATTTAAGTAAACAATAGGAATAAAGGTTGTCTTGAATGATAAAGAATGATTTTCACTCTAGCTATTAACAGATACTGAAAAGCTTTAAAGCCCTGTCTTCTAAATACGTGGAAGGTGATGATAATTTTTTTTCCATTAGGTTGCTTTGTAGCCAACATGACAGCCTTGCTTTGCATATGAGGTCATCTTGTTAGAAAAACTGATTAAGAAGGTCTGAAATAGAATTACTTTTCATATGAATAAAGCAGAAATGCCTTGAAATGCATTAGAAGAGCAGACAAACTGTGGAAAGTAATTTTCTGCTTACTGTTCAAATAAAGTTGAGTTTTGTAATCTACAGCTGAATTAGAAAAAAATAAATACAGCATTTTAGGTTGCTGTTAATTATTTATAAACTGGAAGACAAGGATTGAGGTGTTACTTTGAACTGTCGTCCAGAGTGTAGTAACATTAGCTTTTCAAAAAATTGTGCTAAATCCCAATTTTCTTAAATTTTATATACATTTAGGCCAGTAATTTTATATGAAGAGTGCTTTTGTAAATATCTCAGTTTCAGTAGACCCCTAGTATACCCTTTTTCCATGTAAATATGACTCAACTGCTGCCTTAGGTGACAAAAGTGAAACTGTCCCCAGAGAGTAGCCGAGGAGCGTAACATACAAATTCTATGTAGAATATGGGAGACCAATTATAAACACAGTCTTTCTGTGACCTTATGTGCTTCAGATATCCTCATTAACAGAGCACAGATCACATTACCATCATGTGGCACAGCAGATGTCAGAGTAAAGAGAAGCTGTGACTCTGCAGTGTAAATACCTAAAATATAACCAAGCTGCAGATCAGCAAAAATCAAAAAACTATATTTGGTCACTATATTAAAAAACAAACAAACAAACAAACAAACAAAAAAAAAAAAAAAAAAAAAAAAAAAAAAAAACAACTTAAAATTCTGGTTACACTTATGCTGAAGATTATGGCATTTATATAATGGAATACAGCAAAGCTTAGGAAAAAGGGTCCTTATTTGACATAGGGAAATACGAATTATCATGGAAACTTTTGTGCTTCAGTGTTAGCGTTCACGATATTTTTAAAAGCAAACAAATTTACTTGAAAGAGGAAACATAAAACTTGTGGCTACAATTTAAATCAGCAAAATTAGGCATGTCTTTTATTCAATCTAAGACACTGTTTTATAGTTGGGACTGTCTTATCCAAACTGACATGCCTCAGCATCATCAAATCTAGATCAGCTTTTGTGGTGATAGTTATTATCAGTGCCCACTTGTTAGAAAGATAATATAAGAAATATCTTTATAAATAACATGTAAAAGGGTAGTCAGCCCTTTTTAACTCCTCCTGTGCACCACTGGAAGTATGGAAATAAGACAAAGAAAATAAATCCAGATGTATTTATATGAGGGTTATGGTCTTGCTATCTTCAGCACATCTATGCTCACTTTTAGGTTACTGACCTTTCAGTTTACAGTTGTTTGTTGAACTCACACTCTCTGTGTGACAAATTGGGTGATCTTTATATACAATAGGGTACAATTATTGAATGGGGTGATCCATGGGTATTTGGATAATTCATTACTGAGAATTCCTGTGAAAATGTAACATATGCTATGCATGTAAAGACACTGGAATCAAGGTAGAAAAGAGTAATTCTAATTTGTTTTAGTATAGAATGTAACAGCTTCTGAGATGACAATGTAATCCTTTAGACTTTGTCAGTCTTATTAAACCTGTAGTGAAATAACGATATCAGTCTTGCATTGACACTTCAGACACCAATATATGAGTCTTACAAAATCTCTTCCTCATCCTGCAATTCATGTCCAATTCATAATCAACTATGGAAGAAACTATTTGTATTTCACGTACATGTATGAAAACTACATATTAAACCACTTTTACACACATTTCTTGTGGCTTTTGTGCTGTTCATGGAAGAACAGGTTTGAATATTTGGATAATATTTTAGAGTCGCAAGTTGAAGGTCATTGTGTATGCTATGTTGTTCTTTATAGGCTTGATATTGATATAGTTTTCCTGTGTATTTATTTTCTTAAAATAACCTTAAAAATCCATGGATTTTGTATTTTAGAAATATTTTGAGGCTACTGATAGCTTTTACCTTTTAAGATTACACATTTTATAATAGCTTAATATTTCAAGAAGTAGTTGGATATTATTTTCAAATAAAACACTTAAAGGAGAGTGGTAAGCACAAAAAGAAAGATTTATTTCAGTGTACTGAATATAATTTTAATTGGGCCATTTGCTGACAGAATCCTGTGCTGGCTAGGAGGAGATAAAAAATATGACATATACGTAAAAAAAAAAAATGAAGGCTGGAAGATGAATAGGCCTTCTAGAGAGTTGATCTTTAGAGATCAGATAAAGATTCTTGCAGTCTTTTCTGCATCAAAGATTGCCTTTCAGAGAAAATAACATGAACTTGGAAACTGGGGACAAGACCTTTGAAAATAGAGGGTTTTGAGATTGACAAGCAGCTGGGCTTCAGATCTTTTGTTGTTGTTGTTTTTCTTTCCTATTATTTGTGTGTGTGTTTGTGTGTATAATCTTTTATAATCCCTTTAAAAGTTAAAGCAAGGTTCATAGGCTGGTGGAGTGAATTAACACTTGCACCTTATCTAGCTTTTCAATAGCTGTTTTCCTTTGAAGGTAACCTTTCTCTTTGAAAGATATAAGGAAATCTAGTGGAAGGTACCCCCTGACTCCTTTCAAAGTTTGATTAAAAATACTTACTTGTGGGCAGTGACTGTTTTTCAAGGGATAATTATTTTTTTATTGATGAGCTAAATATTCTGGAAATTCCTGAAACCTACTTAGAAAAAGAAAAAAAAAAAGGAAAANAATAAAAAAAAAAAAAAAAAAAAAAAAAAAAAAAAAAAAAAAAGAGAGAGCACATCTCATTAATAATTTTAAAAAAGAAAAAAAATTAAGTTAAAAGAAAAAAGAGATAGAAGTAGTTGTTTAATCTAGGAAAATTTATTAAACAAATTTCATGTTTAATCCAAGTGTTTCCAAGCACCTTAAATTTGACATCGGCTACTGTGTCAATCACACTGGCTAATCTGACATCTTCTGATCTCTTACTTAAAAAGCACCATCACACAGCTGTCGGGCATCCTCCAAAAGCACATGAATAGATGCTACAGCATTCTGTTAGCCTTTGCAGCCCTCTCTCCCTGGTCGTGATTTCTCAATTTATTTACTACTTCAGAGTAAATCTGTGTTCTCCAGCAGACTGCACGAAGTTGGGTTCTTTAAATATACTCAAGCAAGCCAGGACACTTCTGTTACATGTTAGTTTTGTTTCTTTTTCCCTTTTTAGTGTTGTTCTGTTTTTCATACTCTGTATCCAAAAAGATGATGTTAAATAGAGATTCTTTCAAGGCATGGAAACACCTCATAGCTTTCATCTACACAGCACACAATACAGAGGCATGGAGGAAGAAGAAGAAAAAAATCTAATATACAAGAATATTGTTTTAAAGCATTTCTTCTTATTTTCTTACACATAAAAATTTGAATCTTGGGATTTTGGTATTTGCTGGAGAAACCTGTAGGGAGCTGCAGTGGGTCATGGTGTTAAAAAAGCTGTAGCCTTATTAAACCTTCATTGTAATGAGGGGGAAAATGGGAAGTGCCAGGTGTCAGCAGCTGTTGTGCAGCTTCTCTGTCAGCATTCTCCAGAGACTCTTCCATCAAAACAGGGAAGACCAGACCTGACATTTGCATACCTCAAAAGGAAGCAGGAATGACTTCTTTGAGAGATGAAAGATAAGTCTCTACTTGTGCCTCAATAAAAGGCACAGGTAACCTGAGTTTGCTTAACTGCCTGGCTATTTTTGGGCAAGGGGTGTTGAGATAGGGTATTAGGAAGTGCATTCTTAATATACATTCCAGCCAAAGTATTGGATACGTTGCAGATAAAATTTTTAAAAATTGATCAAATTGCTGGAACAGCAACAAAATATACTGATTTTTGGACAGTAGAGCAAAATACAGAGATTCTTCAGGTAAGCAGTGATGAAGAAATCAAAAAGGTGTCTCAGCCTGTTGCTGGAGCCTGTATGCATGGTCCTGCCTTGCTGTCATGTGTACTCCCATTATGGTGTTGGGTTTGGGGTTCTAGGAGTCAAGGAACAGCTGTTTTCTCGTTGGTTATTACTGTTTCTTAAACAGTTTGCTTGGACTTTTGTATGAGCTAGATTCCAGCCTCTGATTTTGGAGGCTCCTTTAAGGTATAAAGCATTGTAGATATTGCATGTAGGGTTATTTTAGAAGGTTGCTTGGGTAGTTAGGATGGGTTCACTGGAGCCTGACTGAAAAATTCTAAAGGAGAATAAGGATACAATATCTGTTTCATGAGGGATATTATTTTTTTCCCCTTCATTTGAGACAAGAGAAAACAACCTAAAACAACTTTTTGTTTTGTTTTGGTTTTGGTTTTTTTTCGTTTGTTTTTGGGGTTTTTTGGGGGTTTTTTTGTTTGCTTTAAGCATTTTCACTTTATAGTGCAGATTAGCTGAGAAATCTACCAGTGGAGCTGAGGAACTTCAAGCATGGCTGCAGTTCTTTCCATGGAAAATTCTTAGTAGGGTTAATGATGAGTATATATTTCTCTCCGTAATCCATCTATCATTTTGTGCACTTGGGTTCTGCTGTCTTTTGTGGTTCTCAGAGTACCTTAAGGCAATGGAGCAGAGTGTGAAGGAAATCTGAGGGCAGTGTTAACTGCAGCTATTTACACGTGTAGTAAGTGTTATATCTTGCTTTGCTACAATCTGGTGAAATATGAATCAATTATCTTGAATTTGTCAGAGGATATACAAATTTAGATGCAGAACAGGCTAGATTGAGTGAATAAATAAGATGGACAAAGTTGTTCTAATATATTAACAAAAAAATGAAAACACCGAAGATGTTTGTCCAGTGTAGTCCAGAGAGTTGGACTGTGCTTTTTCCCAATATAATGTATGAAATGATATAATTTTTTTTCTTTGGTTAATGTGGTACTTGGTTACTGTGGATGTACCTCCAGTGGGCAGTGCCTGTAAGGTGCTGGTACCTTTCTGTTAGCTAAGAATCATTTGAACTGCCAATAAAACAATTGAGTGAGGACGCATTTTGTGGCAGGAGAGGTCACAGGTTTTTTGTGGGTTTTTTTCTGGTTTTAAAGAACGATTTCAAACCTAAAAATAAGGAAAAGATCCTAAGTTCTGATTTGTGAAATGTATCAATCATCCTGGTAGCTCTTAGAACGGGGAGAGGGGTTGCCCTCAGGGGATGAGGCAGCACAGGCAGTTGCAATCTGAGACAGATTTGAGGTGAGGTTCTGACAGCACCGTGTCTGGAACTTTCATGGACTTTCTGGTCATATTCCTTTTAGTGTTAGCAAGAACTGACAAGGTGACTGAACTGAAAGTGTGACTTAGACACCAGTTCATTTTGTGTAGGGATTGGTCTGAATATTATAAGGGTTATCAGACTTATCGTTACATTTACAGTAAGCATTTTCATCCCTAATTATCTGGTGGGCATAGGCTGTGTCTGCTAGAAAGGGACCATGACTCCCTAGAAACAGTTGCTAAATTTTTTATTTGCCTGTAAAATAATTGAGTTGTGAAAGTAAGTCACTCAACAATTAGGACATGGCTGAGTCCACATGAACTACATTCGTATCAGGTAGCTGCTTCTTCAGAGTGAGCTGGCTCGCTTTAAGGATGGGTGGATCCATGGGATGGGGGATCCGTGTGCAGCTTAGCTGGAGAAATGCATTGCCTTGGCAGCTTCTATATGCAAAATTGTAGTAAACAATTTTGTTTGTAGTAAGAATTGTGTCCAAACAGCTTTTTTTCAAAGACTTCAAATTTTGCAGGAGGAGGAACACATCGTCCAATCTAATGGATGTATCTGTACAAGAGATTGATTTGAAAGAGCAAATTCCTGTACACTGTGCTTTGCTTCCTGTGGGCTAAGTGAAAAGACTGGATTTTATTCAAAGTACTAAATATGGGGAAAATGCCTTCTAGGAACATGCCTGTTACTCTCCAGCTGCAAATTCAATCCATGAGATCAGACTCCAGCTAGTCCCAAATTACAGACTTTTTATGCATTCCTAATAATCACAAGGCTGTCAGTAGTTTCTATAATTGAAGCTAAATGATATAATAGAGAAATAAATGTCCATAACATGGTGTTTTAATATTTTAATATGTACTTGTCATTAGATGGTAGATTAAATTAATGCACGTAAGAGGAGGTGGTGTGTGTAAAGAGAAAGTATTTTCAGCAGGATGTTGATGGATTTTGAACTTAACTAGAACTTCTTAAATTATGTCAGAATGAGGGTTAAATTTTCTAATGCATTACAGTACTTAAATATCAAATAATACAGAAAACATAATTTTTTAGATGACATGGTTCACCTTTACTCAAATATACGTAATTTTCAAGTAAATGCAAAAAAGCATAGATATATAAAACCTATAGAGAGAAAACGTGTATATGAAAAAAGTGAAAGAGAAAGACTTTTCTATGTGACGAATCATTAAAGACTAAAATTCATGCCCTCTCTCTCTTTGTTCTTCAGCGCCTTGCCAAAGAAGCAGAGAAGTACCAAGCATCGCATCAGTGGAGGGATGAGTTTGGGGTAAGCTTCAGTTTTTCTGCTTTTAACCTTCTTGGATTTTTCCTCTTTGAAATGTTAACTGTAGTCTTACAAATATGCTGTTTATGTGTCTACTACAGAAGGGGTTACTGACTATGAATAGGCATTTTATTTAATTCAGTAAACAGAATAAAGTGAACTTTTCCCTTCAGAATCTCATAGAGAGCTTCACAGACCCGGGGATGTAGCTCTGAGTTCTACAGAAGACATCTGTTTGTTTTGACAGACAAGGGATGATTACAGAGAAGACATCTGAGTGATGGTTGCTATCAGTTAAATGTGTTCTTATTCCAAACACTGAAACAGAATCATAGAAAAGATTTTTACAAGTAGTCTTTTTCTTAGGTAAAGGGAAAAAAAAACCTCCAAGAACTTGATACAGAAGGATTTGGTTATCTGTGTGACTTGGGACTCATAGAGTATTTTTTAGATTAGCTTTTCATATTTTAATAACTGCATCTCTTATTTCAATATTCTAGTTCTTCTGAAAGAGGCCCTAACCTGGTCAAACATTAAATTAACTTCTTTAATAATTTCAGGCATTACTGAAAAATGAGTGACGTGATTTTAAAATGCACAATATTGATTTTTTATTACCAATCTGGCCAAATTAATGTTGTGCTGAACGATTATAAGCCTCTTAATTTTCGTCTACAGTTCCCAGCTAAGTGTCAAAGTTATTTATTATGCCTTTATTCCATGTTCCTTCAGATATAAAAGCAGATGGTACTTTTATATGATGCTGCTACAAACCTAGACTGTGTTTGTACATCCACAAGAATCACAGTGGCACACAGTTAAATGCACACTGGTTTTCTAAGAATGTTGTCATGGTTTAACCCCAGCTGACAAGTAAGCATTGCACAGGCACCTGCTCACTCCCACTGAATCAGGGTGGGGGAGGAAATCGCAAGAGTAAAAATGAGAAAACTCATGGGTTGATATAAAGACAGTTTCATAAGTAAAGCAAAGGTTGCGTGCAGAAGCAAAGCAAAACAAGGAATTCCTTCACCACTTCCCATGAGCAGGCAGGTGTTCATCCATCCCCAGAGGAGGCGGGGCTCTTTTGCCCTTAATGATGACTTGTGAAGACAAACACCAGGGTGTGCTCCAGAAGTCCACCCCTCTCCTTCTTCTTCCCCCAGCATCGTACGCTGGGCACAGTGCCATATGGTATGGAATATCCCTTGGGTCAGCTGGGGTCAGCGGTGCACCCCCAGCCTCCTCACTGGTGGGGCAGTGTGAAAAGCAGAAAAGGCCTCAGCTGTGCAAAAGCACTGCTCAGCAATTAAAAAAAAAAAAACAAAAACAAAAAAACAACAAAACAAAACAACACACCAGAATAATCAACACTGTTCCCAGCACAAATCCGAAATATAGCCCATGCTAGCTACGGTGAAGGAAATTAATTCTAACCCGGTCAAAACCAGCACAAGTGTTTATTCTGATTCAGTGTTACTCAGGCACTTGAAGATCTGAAAACAGACAAAAAAGCTCCTAAGGTCAGGCCGTGTAATTCAGATAGGAGTGGCTGACTTCAGGAGTACGGAGAGTCTGGACACAGCCTGAATGCTTTTAAGTGTGCTCTCTGCACAGGCACAGCTTCTAATACACGGTAAAACACAGAATGCATATTCCGTGGAGATGCTCTAACAAGAATGCTGCAGTGACCTTTTCTGCTAATCTGTCTCTCTTGTGACTAGAAAACAAAACCTGCAGGCTTGATGGACTCAGTGCAGAATGGTGTGAATACAGTCAGAATCTCATTCTAATCATTTTGCTTCTGCGGCTCATTCTGGCATCATGTCAACACCGCCTCAGCTTCTGTTTTTCTTTTTACCCTTTTTTTCACAGTAGAAGTCAGTCACACCAAAGAGACTTCAGGTTTTATCTGAGTTCATTGCCAAGGAGACATCTCAAAATATTTTGGAAATGTGATTTTATATTAATGTTGTGGTTCAGGCAAAGACTATGGTCAGTATTGAAAAAAAAAAAAAAAAGTGGTTGGATTTATAATTAAGTAACTGCAAACTGAAATTGTACTTTACTGTTTTGAATTTGGATCAGAACAGTGTGCACCATATAATAACCTTGACATTAGGTTATGCAATTAAATTTCAAATAAATATATTAAGCCTCTTATAATTTAATTTGTTCCATTTTTGCCAGAAGTAATCTTGCTTCTCTTCTGTCCTACTTTTTAGAAAATGCCTTCTCAAATTAGTTTGCACACAGATCTTTTTGATAAACTTAATTTTCACTGGAAGATTCATTCTCCTAGTGTCTGTGATGGAAAATAGAAGATAGATTGTAAAACTTTCTGTAGTTGAGGGTTCTGAAAGTCCTTTTGATAGCATTAAGAATGGTCTGTATCCTGCATGTGGTTCGTTTCTTATCCAGGATTTGGGTGATGGAAGCCCTTCCAGCAGCACTGCACATGAGTCACTGTAGAAAGAAACTCATGGGACAAGCTATTTCTGCTTCTAATGAGCTTGTGATCAGCAATGTCCTTGACAGTCAGATTGCAGTCGAATAACAGCCTGTGGAGTTTTAAGGAGAAAATATCACAAGCATTTCTTCTGGGGAAGTGTATATGGGCTGAGTTGAGTGGAACATATGCAAAAAAAGGAAGGGCAAAGAAAGCTGACTGTGAGACCAAGGTCTGTACAGAGCTGCAAGGGATGTGCCAGTCAAAAGACTGCTGGGGTGCCTGCTCTAACACCTTATTCTAAATACAAGTGGTTTTTGCGCAGTTCACAGCAAAAGAAACGTGTAAGCATAAAAGATTTTATTTTCAGGTTAATGCCACAGTATAATAAAAATTCAGCATCTTAGATACGGTCTTTTGTAATAAGCTAGTACAGGGAAAAAACCCAGATTTACTCCTACAGAATATTTATTTTATTTTATTTTATTTTATTTTATTTTATTTTATTTTATTTTATTTTATTTTATTTTATTTATTTCACCTAATAATCTTGTGTAAAGTCTGTCCAAATTGTCTAAAGAACAAAATTTGCTTGTCCTTTAGAAAAATAGTTAGGAGACTAAACTACTTACAGACATACAAATCCACGTCTACTAAAATACCTTTTCTGTACTATTTCTAATCGAATGAGAGTATAATTTCTTCCAATATTTTAGGTACTATAGTATATTAAATTCCAACTACTTCAAGCAGACCAAACATTGAAAAAACAAAACAAAACCCTCAAATTTTGAGTTTTTTATAAATCACAGAATCACAGCATGGTTTGGATTGGAAGGGACCTTAAAGCTCATCTTGTTCTGACCTGCCTGCCATGACACCTTCCACTAGACCAGATTGCTCAGAGCCCCATCCAACATGGCCTTGAACACACCCAGGGAACTTCTCTGGGAAACCTGTGGCAGTGCCTCACCACCTTCACAGGAAAGAATTTCTTCCTAATGCCTAACCTAAACCTACCTTCTTTCAGCTTCATAGAATCATAGACTATGCTTAGTTTGAAGGGACCCATTAAAATCATCAACTCTAGGCCCTGCACAGGATTCCCCAAGAATCACACCATATGCTTGAGAGTGTTGTCTAAATGCTTCTTGAACTCAGTCAGGCTGCTGCTGTGACCCTGTGCAGCCTGTTCCAGTGCCCAACCACCCTCTGAGGTAAAAGCCTGTTCCTAATATCCAACCTAAACCTTCCCCAACTCATCTTCAGGCTGTTTCCTTGGGTCCTGTCACTGGCCACGAGAGTGAAGAGATCAGTGCCTGTCCCTCTACTGCCCCTCGTGAGGTTGTTGAACACCACACTGAGGTCTCCCCTCAGTCTTTTTTTCTGCAGGCTGAACAAACCAAGTGGCCTCAGCTGCTTCTCGTAAAGATTCCCGTGGCCTTCCTTTGCACATTCTTTAGTAGCTGAATGTCTTTTTTACATTTACATTTGGGGTGCCCAGAACTGCCCCCAGCACTGGAGGTGAGGCCGCCCCAGTGCAGAGCAGGAAAATCCCCTCCCTTGCCCGGCTGGCGATGCTGGGCCTGATGCATCCCGGGACACGCTTGGCCCTCCCGGCTGCCAGGGCACTGCTGGCTCATGTTCAACTTTTCATTGACCAGGACCTCTAGGTCTCTTTCTGCAGCTGCTCTCCAGCCTCTCGTCCCCCAGCCTATAACACATCCAGGGTTTCCCCATCCCAGGTGCAGAATGCAGCACTTGCCCTTGTTAGACTTGATCAGGTTGGTGGCTGCCCGTCTCTCCAATGTCGAGGTCTTTCTGCAGGGCTTCTCTGCCTTTGGGGGAGTTGACAGTTCCTTCCCAGTTTAGTGTCATCAGCAAACTAACTTAGTATTCCTCTGAGTCCTGCATCCAAGCCATTAATGAAGATGCTGAAGAGAACCTGGGTGAGGATGGAGCCCTGCGGAACCCCACCAGAGCCAGGTCCCCAGCCTGATGTCTCCCCATTCACTGTAACCTTTGTGCCTGACCTGTGAGCCCATTGCTCATCCACCGTGTAACTCGGTTATCCAGATGTGTGCTAGACCTTTTAAAAATCTAAAATAAGTTAAGAGCATGTATCTTACATATTTACCATTAGTTTTAGCTAAGTGACAGAAAAAAATATCATGATGGATATGGGTATTTTTCACTGATAGTTAAATATCAAAATAATTTTGTAAATTACTAATGAATTTACTAAAGGTACAAAGTTATTCAAAGCAATATTAATTAAGAATAGTAATTAAGAATACCAAATGTCTTGTACGTAAAAAAGGGAATAAAAGAAATACTGGATTGTGATGTGATATTTCCTGATGAAGCACAAAATTGATTAAAATAGTTGAACTGCAATTTACTTGCATGGCCTGAAAATAATACTTACCTGTTAGAAAACTATTAGGTCTTAAGAGAATATTTGTGAAGTTCATGAAGGCAAATCAAAAGTGCTTAGCTTCAGGCAAATAAAGAAATCCCATTCTCTGTTTCCTACTCCACTGGTACTGCCCAATTCCCCAGCTGCCTGTACAGCTGGAGGAATTAAGCCTGCTTGAATGTTTTAGATTAAAGCAGTTACAACTCAGAGGTACAAACCAATATATCTAAATGAAACAGCCTTGTCAGTTTGAAATTTCTTGTACACTACAGATTGAAAGGGGGATGGTTTTGACGCTTGTGATGGTCCAATTATTTTTCTGGCATAGAGACTCATGAAAAAAATGTATGCAAACTGAAAGAAGGAAGGGAGAATTCTGTATGAAGTAATTGCTGTTATTCCCCAAATGAATCTTCTACAATTACATTTGATACCACACTAGATTGCCTTGCAATGGTTGGTTAACTAAAGCAATTTTGTTTCCAGTTGGGTTACTGTATTAATTGTACTTACACATGTATAAACATAAGGGATATCTCATTGGTATTTTAAAACGGGAGTCTGTATGGATGGCGCATTAACATCCACTTATTTAGACAGAGGCTGAAACTCAGACTTTTAAGAATTAATTATCACATAAAAATGCCACATGAAAAATTCTTTCAACATACTTTATCGTTTAACCAGTAGTGTCATTTTATATTCTTCTGTGTAAATGATGTTTTTCTATGTCTTGGTTATTTTGAGGCAGCATTTGCTCCGTTGCTATTATGTAGGCTGGTGTTCATGTCCCAACTGGGCTTAAATTAATGACAAAAGGTCATGGGAATATTGCTTTAGAATTACGGTTTGTTTGTTTATCTTTTTCTAGTAGAAATTTTGGCTCAGTAAAACTGTAGTGAAAAGTTGCTCAGCAAAGAAGCAGAAGATGAAAAGGATAACTAAGATAAAACAGGTTTCCTATCACCAGAGTTGATTCAAGCGGTGACCTGCAAGAGCAAAGCAGTAGTAGGTGTCTCTGTTGTATCTTGCAGTTTGAAGATTTTCAGGACTGTCTGTAATTTATTGTGAGTGTTACAACAATGCTAAAACACTGTATCTTAAAATCCTCAGCTGGAAAACAAACAAACAAACCATGAAACTTTCAGCTCTGGCATGGTTTCGTTATAAAGAAGCAGTTTACTAAACATATTTTCTCTCTTGAAAGAAGGAAAGATGTGGAGAAAACAAACTAGAATCCTTTTTCTCTCATCTCTTCAGAGAGAGGATACACTTCTCTCATGGCTTGTGCCTCTGATAGTCCTCTTTTGCGCAAAGAGCATCTGTGAAAAACGATACAGTTGAGATTTGGTACCAGACCTGCAGCACAGGGAACTGGTCCTCACAGGTGCAAAGTAGGTGTGGGATCATTTCCTAGTAAGTCATATATACTTTATAATTTTGTGAAAGTTATAGTAACACTAAACACGGGCAAAGTGTCAAAGCTGTCTATATCTTCATACAATTCTTTGATCCAAAACTCAGTGAAATGAATTTTCCAATAATTTTGATTCATTTTGGATAATGCCTCACACTTCTAAAGCCTCTGTGACTTGAAAAAAAGCATCCAAATGATCAGTTTAAATTGACAGATTTAAATTGACAGATGGTCAAGGTTTTAGGGAGGATAATATTTTATTCTCTGAAGGGCTGTGTGCCACTTCTTCCGTGACCTGTAGCCTTCATTTGTGTATAATTTAAATTAAATGTGCTCTATCTCCTTGAAAGGAATGAAATAACATTTTTTTCTGCCGGTGATTGCACTTGGGCATCTTTCTACTCGGGGAGTGAAGCTCTGTGTGTGTACACTGGGAGAAGTAGGAAGGTGAGGTGAAGAAGAAATAAGGATAAATCATATTTCCTGAAATTGGGTGTGTTTAAGTGCTCGTCTGATGTTTATTTGATGTTTATCACATCACTTATACCGTTTTGAGTCATGGAAGCTTACTGTGAATGTTTCAGGAATAAGCATTTCTGCAGAGTTCTCAATAATGTTTGTCAAAGTGGGACAGCAGGCACCATAGTTACAGCCTTTGGAACACACTCACCTCAGCTTCCCAGGATCTCCATCATTAGTAAGGAGGGTTTCATCTTAGTGTAGAAATCCACTGTGAATATGTCCCTTGTGAAGCCTGTTTGGCGTAAGCCTCACCAGATTAGTGCAGAATTTGTTTGGTTTTCCTTCTTGGGAACAAGATCCCACTACTTACTTGTCTGTCCCCATCATCCTGCCCCTGAAGTTTGAATTCTTATTTCAAAAAGTCTCAGTGTTCCTTCTGGTTGATAAATATCTAGTGGGCACTAGTTAGATAAAAGAAAAACATCCTAAAGTCAATTTAAAAAAAATCCATGCCATTAGAAATCTTTTTATATGTACTGTTACTTGCTACCTTGCCTGGAGTTTTCTAACTTCCTACACTCTCTCAGGTGAGTCTTTCAGCCTAGAAATCATTGATTCCTATTAAAATATGGGCTGCCATAGGACAGCTCTTCCATGCTTTGGTTCCATTATATATCTGATATGATCCTGTATGAGAATTACACCAATGACTGTTAGTGTGATTCATCATACTGGTAATCCTTGATATATTTTTTTTTTCCACACCTTAGGAATTTTAAATCGTTTAGGGAAGTTGATGAGGAGGACAGTGGTAGCAGTACAATCAGAATTAAGATTATATGTAAGCAGGGATTTTAAATGTGTAGCTATAGAGGAGCTAGCTTTTGGTCTTTAGATACTGGTTATTTACCATCTCTTAATATGCTTACCTTCAGTAAAGGAGTGTAACTTTATGATATAAATCATTGCAAAGATCTCATCTGTGCAGTGAAGTGCTTCACTGGTTGGAAACTTGCCAAAAAAGCTTTTAGAGCAAAGCAAAGAAACACCTTCAATCATTGTTGAGGGCTTTCAAGCATTCCATTTTATCTGAAAAATCAAATATGTTAAAGACATCTAATACGCTTTTTACTTATTGACCAGACAACTCATTTAAAAAATGTGCCGCTTCTGAAAGAGGTGGAGTGAAGGATCTAGGTAAGAAGAAAAGAAAGCAAGGTGTGATCTCTATTATTAAGCCGCCTTACGTATGCATTATCACCTTCATTTTGAATGAGGCTTTAATGTGCTTTCAGAACAAACACCTTATTAAAAGCAAGATGTACTATTGTACTCAATTTATTAACACGCTGTAGGTTCTTCAGTTTAGAATCAAGAAGTACAATATGCTAAGAAAAGCTTTTGCAGGCTGCTATTGTGCACATTTTCTAAGAGTTCATTGAATTTGCGGCACAGATGAAGCTAACTGGTTTTTTGATGTTACCTTTCACCCGCAAATTCAGTTTCTCATGTCGGTCTGGGATAGGTAATTCATAGCACTGCTTTACTACCTTTGGTAAATCAGTAAAATCAGTCAGAAATGGACTTCAAGGATGCTGTTTATTTTGTCTGTAAGCTTTTTTGTCAAATATTTTCATTTCAAAACTAACAATATCTTTTTCTATGATTTATCCTTGCCAGTATAACTAGGATCTAACTAGTTTCTTCAATTTCCCAGGAAAACTCATGTGCCTGTTGCTTGTCACGTATTATTCTGACCCTTTTCACACTGAATTTCGGAAATGTGCCAATGTTTTGGAAAAAGGAGTATTAACCAACTTAACTTTGCTGTCAATATTTATTAATTGGAAGAGAGAGATTTATTTTTAATTAAAACTAAAAGAACCTGATATCATTGTATATGCACAAAAAGTCAATCAATGGCATAAGACTCAAGTATAGCTTTTCCTAATGGAATTTCTCAAACTTCTAAGTTTGAGAAATTCAAATAATATTACAAAGTTTGGTTCTTACTTCAGAGAAGGAATGCCATTCATAATAGCAAACCTTACAGATTTTTTTAAAGGAAATTAGACCCAAATATTTTTAAAATATTTCTTGCCAGAAAGAGCAAATACTGTGAATAGATAGATATGGAATTCTACGTGTGTTATTTCATATTTAAAATAGAACTTTTCTAAAGTCTGAGATGAATGGGTCGGATTTTTGGAGGTGGAGATATTTGTCTGTTTCTTCACTCCATTTACTTCTATTTTTTTTTTTTTTTTTCAAATGAGAAAACCACAGGTGTCATGCGGACCTGGTATCTTACCTTCTTCTTTTGTCCCAGGATTACTGTAAGATACCAGATGAAAATTCAGCTTATCTTTGTCAAAACTCATTACCTTTAGAAAAGAACCTAACAGGGGAATTGGAAAGTTTCCATACTTAAAATTTGTAGACCTCTACACTCCCAAGAAGCCCTGTTCCTGGAAAAGAGTCTTGTGCAGTAGATAAGAACAGAAAATGTTTGATGTCTGCACTCTTTTGCAGTTGCAACACTGTAGAAATTTTAATAGGTGTTTCATTTTGCATAGACTTTCAAATCCTCTGGGAGTGCAAGACAATCCTAGTATTAAGAGCTGCATTTTGCTCAAGAGATTGGAGAATTCTTAGCTTTCCATCTCCTGAGTGTAGGGTAATTCTCATTAGAATTTAAACAAAAGGTGAAAGTGTGTCTCTTTCATGTCCTGCAAATGATGTTATATGATTGAAGTAGTCAGACATTTCTGTACACTTGGCCAAAAAGCAAGATATATGCATAACACAGTGCAGAGAAATTCTTCAAAATTAGCAATATCCTAACATGTCCTAACATCATGCAAAGAAATTCTTAAAAATTCTACCTGGTTTGACCAGAAATGTAGCTGTTAAGCATTTGCTTTCTTTTTTCCCAGTTAATTCTTGCTATCAGTAATACTCATATTTACTTATGAGTGGATAAGAACTCTGTAAATAAATACACAAGCAGCTCTAGGTCTCATTGAAGGGATATTAGGATCTCACAAGTCTTCAGAACTCTGGGCCAGCTCTATGGCTGTGATTCATGTGTTTATAGAACACACTATCATTCTGTTTTAATTTTCCCATTTGTTAGTCACAAATTAGATTGCACTGAAATACTGTGAGTTGTAACTTTCTTGAAAATGTGAGACTAAATATAAAAATGACCAGACTAGATCCTTGCTTTTAAAAATGGGTGAATAATCCCTGATGAATTATTAATTCAGGTAGGATTGTCTTAGTCCTTTGGGCATTACCACTTCTCCGGAGGATAACTTCAGTTTTGCATTTCTGAAGAGTTACACAAGAGTACAGTAGAACTAAGAAGGTTGGCTCAATTGATGTTTTTCTGTGCTTGCACAAAATTCTGGTGTTTTCACCTCATAAAACTTCTTGTGCTTTGTCTGTGAGGTTTTTTCCTACATAAAAATTTGAAGAAAACTTCCAGCAAAAGTTTTCTACCAGACTGAATGTTCTCAAGTTTAATTTCATCTAATTTGCTGTAGGTATCATAGTTTAAATGACCTCTAGACTTAAAGTATTCTAAAATGCTCATAGAGAAAGTCTTGCCATAGCACTTCCCCACCTTTCTGATAGAACATCTCAGGTTTATTTTACCAGTATTTGCAGATATTTTGTGCTAAAGCTGTGTTGCTGGGGAAAAGGGTCGTTTGGTTTCTTTTCACTTTTGGTGAGAGATACCAGCAAAAAACCCAAAAGCTGGGTTAAGACTGAATTTTTTTTCAAAACCATATTATTAATATATTTATTAATCCCAAGTGATGATTGTCATTTCTTCTGTTGACAGTTGACTTGACTTATTTTCCCTATTACAGGGATTACACCAAATGGGGAGATTTAATTCCAAATACTTCCAGTCTCTCCCGTTCTCTCATGTTTTGGGCCTACATTTATTACATCAGGGCGTGTAAGAGTAGGTGAGCATATAAAACCTGTTGAGATGACAATGGTGGCACGTGGAAAGCCAGACAGGGTATTTCCTCCTAGAGACCTGTCAGCACAGCCAGCTGGGAATGGTTCCTGGTGCATGCTGTGCCCCAGAATGTGTCTGGACATTGCTTAGGTGTCTTGGGGGCAGCTGTAACAAGCACAACATGGATGAAAGCAGAGTGTGTTCAGGATTGATCTGTGTTTTATATTGAAAAACAGACATCATACTCTCTGTGAAGAATGAAGCATGCTCTGCCCTAAAATTTCCTGTGGTTACACATCAGTGAGCATCCTGTGTCAAGAATAAGCACCAAGAGGAAATATTGTTCAAGAGAAAACAAGTTTTATTTGTAGCAGTAGATACATAGCAGTTACAGATAAATTAACCTTGAAAATTGGAAGGAAAAATCCATCAGTTTAGTAAGTTCCTCAGACATTCAACCAACAGCAGTAGGGAAAATATCCCACTATTTCTGTGAAAATATTTACAATATTATGAACTATGTCATGATTGTGAACTGTGAATGCTGCTTTTATGAAAAATAACTATGACAGGGACAAGACAGGACTTCGTTTACCGATTGGCATCAGTAGGTTTTACTGACACAGTAACAGTTCACTGAAGTGGTTACATGTACTAGTAAGAGTGGAGCAGTGTAAATCCATATATCTAATTCAACTTGTGTACATTTGTCAAGATGCACTTAATTCATTCAGCTCCTCATGTCATCTCTATATTGATAAGAAAATATTAGGATAAATAAAACTGAATTAATCAAATCTTTTTATCTCTGCATGAGCTCTGCGTTACTATATTTTCAAGATCTTTAAATGTTTTAATGTGAAGCACAGCAAATAGTGAAACACAGCAAATAGTGATCTTTATTGCTTCAAGATAAAGAATTAAAGCTTACAGATTTCTGAGTTATTAGATATGCTTTTCCCTGTTGCTCAGTGTTCATATACAACATTTAGGTGATATTTTGAGAATCAGACATAAGATTGTGCTGGTCTTACTTAAATGGATGGGAGTTATTTATATGCACATATCAATTGTATAATTTTTCCTCTGTGTTTATATTTAGACATGTATTTATATGTGTATCTACATGCATATATGCTGAAAGAGATCATCTAATGGTGTTTGTTTATTTATGTCTATGAACAGGAACACACTTTTAGCTTAGTCTCTTGTTTTGAAGGTCTACAAAGGGCTGAAGCTGGTGGGTTCAGATACTTTGAGAACACAAGTGGTTAAACTAGTATGTGCCCATATTTCAAAATGTTACCTCTTTCATGTTTTAAACCCCAGGAATCTTTCATATTCAGTGTGAACAGCGTCTTTGTGGCTTACTGCGGAAAAGAAATCCTGGCCCTTGGGGTCAATTTGCACAGTTGGCTAATGCCCACTCTGCAGGAACCCATGGTTTGCTTATGCCTGTGAGTTTCAGTTCACTGTGTCCAAATAACACACAGACTGCTAGTCTCATCAGGATAGTGGGGTTTAGCGCAATGTTGATAAAGTGTTAGATCATTGGAAGAGTGTTTAGAGGTATTTGTAGTGCATTACCTGCTGAAATAGTTTTGGAGGACTTTTCTAGGCAAAGAGTAGCTAATTTGTGATGGTTTCTGCTCATGTAGTTTTCTGGAGCTCAAAGAATTGTCAGCCCATCATGTTCAGTAAACTTCCTAAAGTGAAACCAAAAGAAAACAATCTCTAGCAAGGTGGATTGCAAAGTTTGTAGCATAAACTGTGTAAAATGAGAAAGGGGAATGGGAAGGAAAGGAGAGGAAAGAGGCCCAGGGAGTTTTGGCTGTTGCCAAGGAGGTCATTGATGGGAAAAGTTTGGAATGACTGCTTTGCTGCAATAGTCTCCTGCCTTTCTCCCCAGTTTTCACTGCTGTGTCTTCTCTGGGTGTGAACATGGCATCATCCTTGACAAGACACTTCAGCCTTTTTTGCAGCATTCCTTCTTCTTTCCTCTTCAGCCTAAGTTTCCTATCTTCCATTATCCCTTTTAAAACACTTGTAGTTTCTCCTTCTTGTGCTTTCTGCAATCTCAGTTCACGCTTCTGTAGTACTGGGCAATGGTGCTGTGAAGAGCTGAGCCGAAAGAGTCTCAAGCAACACAGCAGAAGTTTTTGGGAACAAAATGATGCAATTCTTCAAACTAAAATCAGTTTAATACATAGTTTGCGATTTACTTCATACTCTCTTCTTCACTATGATCTTCCAGTGCTAAGCTCTTTTTTCAGTAGTCTTCCTGGTTAGGTTTTCAGGAGCCTTTCTTACTGTCTTTTTTAACAAATACCTGCCTAATTTTAATTTTTTCTTTTTTTTTTTCTTTTTTTCTTTTTTTTTTTTACAAGATAGAGCTATTCTGCTTGTTCAAAATATCTCGCATTGGCTCTTTCTTCACATCTTCACACTATTGTGATATACCTGTCTGTCGACCCTGAATTAAAAAAAAAAAAAAACAAAAAAACAACAACATGATTTTCAAGGTGTTGATTTGTACAAGAATTTGCAAGTGAATAATACAGTGTAAAGGCCCTGACTTATACGTGTTACCATAGATTCTGATGAGAATTCTTCAATAAGGCTCTGCCTAGAATAAGATTCATCTATATAAAACTTAAAATATTATTTAAATTTTGTACACTTTTTGAACTAGAAGCATGTGCAAATCCTTAACTAGATGATTCCTTCTCTGAGTTGTTAAAGCCCAGGACTGTTCCCAAGAAAAGATTGCTGTTCTTTCCATCCCACTGACAGCAGCCATCAGTCTGGCTTTGAAAGGTTTCTCTGTATTTCTTTGCAGTTTGTGGCATCAGCATCGAGTATCTGATGAGTGAAAAAACCCTGTTGTGATCCAAGTAGGGAAACAGAAATCCCTTTTCATTTACTGCAGTTGTTAAGATGGAGAATGGAAAACATAACAGCAAGATGTTGATACAACTCTTAAATCCTATTTCTCTTCTGCTTGACTTCCAGCATACCAGTGTAACATCAATAATTAAGAAGAAAATTAATTTTGTTCTAATTATTTTTGATGTGAACCTTTTGCTTGTAGTGATTAACTGGAAAAGTCTTCATCATTTTATATCAAATAGTAGATAGGAATATTTTCCAGCTGCTGGCGTCTCTCATGCTACTGAACTGCTTCTGAAATAAGGCGTGCTCCTGAAGCTTTGCTTTATTGCAGTGATTGAGTGCAAGACATGCACAAAACAGCTGCCAAAGCTGAATAATTAAATCATGATTCCTTCTGTTCTTTATTAATTAGGTGAGCTTGGGATAATTCTTAGAGCCTGGTAACTTCTGTCCAGAGTTGCTTTCTTTCTAAGACATCAAGAGATAGAGAAAAATAACTTAAATTAAAGTCTTGAGAAATATTTGTCTTTATAAGAAGGCCATTAAAGCAATTAACAGTCAATATGCCAGACATTTGTTACAT
Source organism: Melanocharis versteri (assembly GCA_013397845.1). Lineage (NCBI taxonomy): Eukaryota > Metazoa > Chordata > Aves > Passeriformes > Melanocharitidae > Melanocharis > Melanocharis versteri. Next base: position 684,845 of record VZTG01003814.1, read on the forward strand.
GGGTAAGCCAAAGCAATCTGAAAGGAAAACATGGCCTGACATGTTTGGAACTTTGTTACCTTTTGTAAAGGTACTTCTCACATTTAGGGGGAAATGGAGAAATTTGGTTGGGTTTTTTTCCTAATTTTCACGCAAATTGTGTAAGATGAGCTATAGCAATTGTTTTGGGGATTTTTTTTTTTTTTTTGTATGTTGTAACTCCCTGGGGTTTATGGACACATTTTAAGTGATTGAATAAAGTCAATGAAGAATTGATTCAGACAGAGAAAGAAATCAGTGCTTTTAAAAATATTAGTGATCACTAAACTTACAGGTCAGTGTCAGCATTGCAAAATGTGATCCAAATTTTGGATCATACTTTCATAATTTATATGTGAAAATTCATTTTTCCTGTGTTGCACAGTATTGTAATACCCCATAGAAATATCCTAAAATCTTCTTAGATTTTAGCTTTTACATGTGAACAAAAGAGTAAATAAAAAGCTGTATAAGGCTCTCTGCTGCTGCAGTTTGAGGAAAATTATTCAAAATGTTGGCATTTTTCTATTCCACCAGAGAGGTTCTTAAAAGACATTAATTTTATTTGGGTACTTTTGCTTAGAATTTAGTTACAGTGACTTTGTGTGATGTATTTCTTGTAATACACTTTATTTATGTGTGTATGTATGTATGTATGTATTTATTTATTGAAGATAAGCCTTGAAATATACATACATCAGCCACTCTTATGGATCACCAAGAAGCTACCCTCCACTGTAGTGTCATATGCCTAAAATTTTATTCCTTTTTGTAACAACTGATTGCAGCATTGCTTTTAAACATGGTCTTATTTGTTGGCTGTAATGGATAGAACACAGAAGCAATGTAACAAATGCACACACAATTTTTTTAGGACAAATTCTACTAAATGTTTGCCTCTTGCTTTGTAGAAAATAATTTTCTCGAAGGCTTTTGCAGATTTGTTGGAGTTGGAGGACTGGCATATTTTCTATATTCGATTATGATAGTGCAAGAGATTAATTACATCCCAGCACCTACATAAGTATGAATTCAGAATGCCAGTTTCTCGTGAATCCAAAGTAAACTTATCTCCAAATTGTTTAACTAGGCTCCTGTACTCTACTGGGTTGCAGTATTTACAATCTAGATAATATGCAATCAGTTTGGACAACTTTTTAAATTTTTATTTTATTTTTATATTCTTTCATCAACTGAAGAAAGTAATGCTGAATAAATTATAATAAACAGACTTTGCTGCTTTAATTAAACTGATCAGATAGTGTGATATAGAGGTTAATTAGCTGCTAACAAATTAATTTCATTTTCCCACCTGGAAATCTGCTTTGTAATCACTTGCATTTTACCTTCTAAAAAGAAGCCATTTGCAGTTGCTTATACTTTGAGGAAGTTATTTTGATGAGAAAATCAGCAGTTTCCTGGACCTTTTAGAAGCATTCATTTACCAAAATTAAAATGGATTTAAAATATTTTAATTTCTCAGGGTTGTCTCTGTCTTCCTTGCTTTTGCTTAGAGGACTGGAGGAAGAATAGAGAGGTTACTCCTATCTCTTTACATCTGTAGCTGGTTCTTTTAAATTTGGTAACTCCGGAAGAGTCCTCTTATGATTTTCTTTCCTGGTCATTTGTCACACATGCAAGCCCATAAACTCCTAGGTTTCACTGTGGATCAATATATCATTCTTGAGGATAATTTTTCAGCTTGACTAACTAAAACGACAGTCAGTCTGTGCTATAGGTAACTATACCAGAGATTAATATCAATGCGGTTTTGCATCTTTAAATTTCCAGTCACTGATTTTTCATTCCTGCATGAAGTATTTGGCCTTTGATGCTTTGCAACCAAAAAAAAATGCTTAATTGTTTGCCACATTTGATTTGGTTAGTTCACCAGTTGCACTAAAAGATTAAAGTAAATTTTTAAAAAAGTCACCAGAATTAAAAACAATTAATACAAAAAAAATAGACTATCCTTACCAGTAGGCAAATTGCCAAAATCCCATTGTTATATTAACAATAATCTGCATGTCCAGTAGAGATTACTGTTTGACTGCGGGCCATTCAGCCAGAGGATGTCTTTGTGCAGAAGTTATTCATGGAGTATGTTGTATTCTTTCAGAAGAGCAGACTGCTCTGTAGATCTTGATTTGGGTGTGTGTTTGTCTGGCATGTATTTCTCATAATCTTTTGGGCTCTATTACTTTAACCTCACACATTCAACTACTTTTGGCTTTTAATTCTACAGTCAAAATGCAATCAGTACTTGCAATGTATTCTGAACTTTTTTCATGAAGTAAGTGTCATCCTGGCAGCTTAAATAGTCTAATGGCAGTTTCTAACAGTTTTTCTTACTGTGAAAAATACCTCAGAATCGGGGAATTTTGTTTGACATTGAGAAATTTTGCCTATTCTTTAGAGCTTCTGTGGTGAATTCCAGAGATATGAAGACGTAAGTACTCTTTCTAATGTTTGTTATCCTTCTTTTTGAGGTTATGCAGGTAACCTTAATACTCTTCACTACTTCCCTTTTTTCTAAGTAAATGTATAATGTAGCATAATATGGGCACTGAGGCAAAAGAAGAAAAAAAATCCTACTTGCTGTACCTTGTGAAAAATAGCAGGGTTTCCTCCTGGGATCTGAATGTGATATAAAAAATTTCTTACTCAGCTTTACTAATTATAATTTGCACAAGGCAAATTAAATCAGGCATGGTTAAATTCAGCAGGTAATCAGATATTGTCGCAGCGAGCAGGGGCACGTGAGGAAACGTGTCGCTGTGAAGGTCAGGCCGGTGAGTGGACCAAGGAGGGGGTGGGTGGCAGCGCCAGCTTTGCTCACGGAGTCCCCGTGACAGAGTGGGCTGAGACCTGCCCTGGTCACAGCCTGGGGTACGTGGGATGTGAGGTACCTAGAGAATATTTATGTTGGAATCTCACATATTTCCGAAGTTTTAGATTCTCCCAAGTTTAGACTTCAATGAACTCTTTGAAGGTCTCAGGTTTTTTTAACTCAGATGCCTAAAATCTGACCACTGTGAGCACTGCAATCTGTGGATCTAGTCTCAGACCAAAATTCCTCAGAATTCATGCCAAGGGTTTGAAAGTATATCTTCCCTATAGTGTATATTTATCTGGATTCTGTATGTGTGCATTACGCTTACCTAATAAATTATCTTTTTAAATGAGACTTGTATGTTTAAGTCCCGCTGTTGAACGTGCAGATGATTGATAAATTACTCCTTTTATTTATCACTCTGATGCATCTGTTAATGGTCAAGCGACCACCTCAAAAAAACTATGTCTAAATTTTGAAGGTTTCCAGATTGATAATTTCAGTGAAGAAATAACCTGTAAATGAAAAAAAGTTGATCTTTCTCACCATTTAAAAGAAAGAATATTCTATGACAAAGAGTATGCAGCACCTTTAATGCTCCTTTATGTTATTTCCTGTAATCTTCACCTTCATCTTTTCATTTCAATTATTAGTCTCAGTGGAATCTTGAGAAAAGCCCTTTACACAAATCTGATGAAAAAGACTTATCATAAATTATAGTGCAAACCTGGAAGGTTTTAATTAGTGTATGAAATTTAATATTCTGACAAAGCAGTTATTTAATCAAATAAGGTTTGGGGGAAAAATGTCTAACCCAAGTGACTAATTTGTCCATATTATGGGTGATATGGTGGCATATTTCTTGATCAAACGTTATTTCATGGTTTGATTTTTTTTTTATTTTATTTTAATAATTTTATTTTCAAAATATCTAGTTTCTATGCCCAGTTTCAAGATCATGTTTTAAATGCACTTTCTAACTGATTTCTTACAGCCCATGTTCAGGCACTGTAATTGCATGCATACACTGTAATTATAATTGCAACTGGTTTACTATATTGCCTGAAATTTTGTTCACTTTAAGGACAAGTGATAAATCAGTATTTTTCCACGTGGATATTGAAGGGGAAAAAAAAGTTATTAGGTGCTAATCCCCTTATTTTGTATGTGTCATTTTACTTATATAAAAAGGCAAAACTGTGACAAAATATGTGGTAGTAGTTGACATTCTTTCCTTTTTTCCCCTGTTTGCAGGCTTTTATTCCCTAACATTATCCTCTTTAAAAATAGACATAATTTTTTATGTGTGGTAGGCCGTATTTAGCTTTCTTTTCTGAGGAGTCTAATTGTGCCTTAAACTACATGTCAGGGTGTATAAAGGATTAAACTAAAACTGCCTGGATTATTTGTCATGGGATTTATTAGGATGGGTCTAAACCTTAATTACCCCAAAGGTATTAGAGTGAACTTTTCTTAATACACTTCTTTATCCAAGGAGATACAAGGATCTTTTTTTTTTTTAGTTAAAGTGTTTTCTTTTTTTCCAACACTTAAGTTAATGGGTTTTTTTAGCATTTGTAGGCAATTACACGACTTTCCTTTGGTCTGCCTATAAAGAATGAAATGGATCAGTATTATAATATTTTTATTGCTTCATGCTAAGCAAAAGGACTCCCAGTTTTCTCACTAATGTGAATCCGAAGTGTGTGGGATTAATATGATTTTAAAATGTTCTCCAACTTCGTATCTATAATTCTAAGAACTTATTTTTGAACTGACGAGTCAAGATCAGGCTTTTATTTGCAGTACAGTTCGGTTTCTCCCTGATTTTGATTTCTTTCTCTATTTCTTACCTGCAAACTAGAAGAATCCTCACTACTTGCAGATTACCTGCAATATAGAGCAAGTTTTTTGTTTGTTTGGTTGGTTTGGTTTTTTTTTTGCATTGGCTCACTTTGGGTGCTTTAGCACTTCTTGGGTAAAATACTTATAAGTCGTGGTAAGTATCCTGTTTTAAACCAAATCCAAATAAATATATTTCAGATTTGAAAACATGCACTGATAATGTTGCGGTAATATATAGTTGCAATATAATCTACTACAATAATTTTAAGTTTGCCTCCACTGGTTTACTGAACAAAATCTTTGAGTTGTGGAGACCTTTTACAAACACTCTTCTGTTTTCTTTTCTGACGGCGTTAATTATTTTCTAGCATCTCTGTGGTGGCTAAAAGTGTGATTTTTTTTTACTTTAACATTTTACCTACAGTTGTCATAGAAATGCAGCTTTTAAGGAAAAAAGGATAATTGTGATATCTCTCAAAATTAATACATTATATTAATTTCTTATGAATCAAAAGCTGCAGAAAGTTGTTTTTCTTCTCCTCTCCCTTTCTTTATTTTACTTTATTATTTTTAAAAAATAATCTATTTATTTTCTTGTAGTTCATTATAGAGTCTCATAAAGTTCTAGAATTCATTTCAGGCCAGTCTCCCCTGTAGGCCTAACACCATTTTAGGCTGCATCACAGGATCTGGGTTCTGTAGAGTCTCTAGGAAGCCCACAGATAGACCTGAGGCTTTATGTAATTTTAACCACAGCTTCAGTGAAAGCAGCATTTCTGAATAGACTGCATTGGATGTCTTTTGAAAAATACTTCAAAAAACAGTATTTAGACTTGTTGACGGAGCACATATCGCATGAAAAGTTCTTGGAATTCTAGCATAAGGTTTAGAGAGGAAGTTTTCCTACAGACACCACTACTTGGCAGCAATGACCAGGAGCTTTCATTTTGGCGCTTGGTAAAGGAGGAAGTATATTTCTTACCAGCAAAATGACATAGATATACTATTACAATTTTTGCTATACATAATAATCTGTTGCGATGGAATCTCTTCTTGTTGTTCTTGAAAGAACTTGATTGAGAAATGCATTGTTTCCTGAGACAACAGCTTTATTCATGTAATCCTGAGTTGAGTTTGGGCATTTATGTGTTGAACCAATGGACTGTGCCTGTAAACTTGCTCTGTAGGGAAGCAAAATATGAGTGCAAGTTAGTGTTGGTGTGAGCTCAAATTTCATCTGCAGATATTCTGAAAGCTGCTGTTTTCCCATGCTTTTCTTCTCTAGACACAGGGATTATAGAGACCATCAACTTTGGATTTTGTGTGGTGAAATTTAAAGAGCTTATTAATAGTACCCAATATGTAGTGTTTGCCATTGGAATTGTTTTCTACCTTGAGTGGGAAAACAGAGAACTATTGAAATGGAAAGCTGTGTAAAGACAGTGGAATAATCTCACTTCAGCAGATAATACTATCAATGAAAGTGTGGAGGAAAAAATTAAGATTAGGATAGAAAAGAAAATAGTAAGAGTCAAAAATAAAACATTTATGACCTGGTCCTTAATGTGATTTATATGGCTTGCCTGATATCTTTCGCTGATACTAAAACTTTTTGCTTTGAATGGGAAATTAAAGATGGTGAAAACTACCCTTCACCTTCCCAACTGCAGAGGTTTTTTAAAATCATATACTGATAATACACAAAAGTCTTTGCTTTATGCATATGGTCTCCCAAAGTTCGGCTTCAGGACTGTGTTACCAAATCCCTTCATTGGCGAACAGAAGTAGCAGTGAGCCTTTACCCCCTCTCTCTCACAGCATTAGTGGATAAAGGAAAAAAAAAAGTATCTAGGATATTTACACTGTTACACTGGTTTGCTGACCGAGTTTGCAGTATTACTTGGTGGCAAAAGTGTACAGCAGTGGGAAGATTCAAATTCTTTGCGTCAAGAAGTTAATAAATAACTAAACTACTCACTTGAGAGCCAGCAACAAAGCAATTTGTTCTTGTCAACTAGAAGTGGTTAAATTATGAAAAATTGTCCTCTAAAGATCTGAGTGGTCCATGAATCTAATTTGTGAACTGTATGGCATTCAGTGTGTTGTAGCACTGGTTATCTCATATTTTCTATATTAAGAGTAGTGAGATATGTCCAATGTCAGTGTCAGTTTATGCATTATATAGGTAATATCTCCAGGCAGGGTAATGGACTACAAGATATGAATAACCTAGCAAAAAATATCTAAGTCATTTGGGCAAGGAGTGTTTATTTTCATTAACTTGTAAATATATCATGTTCCTGAAACATAATTCTAATAGGTGATTTTAAAAAATACGGTTCAGTCCGCTAGAGATAGATAGTAAAGCTATGCCAGCTTTGAGAAATTTAAACAAATAAATGAAAATATAAAAGACAGGAAAAATATAATTGTGAAAATAAAGAGTCATTTTGTTTAAGTAGATAAACAGATTTGTCTCTGTTGATGACCGTGTTAAAAATCCTATACAATAATGATTTGATAGCAGGATAAACAAGAGCAATGGAGAGGGGCTCAGGAAATAAACTCATATCTAGATGATAGTCAATACAACAGAGGGCCTAATAGAAATTGTATTTTTTGAAAATGTTCCTTTTAAAAATGAAATCGGTAAACAAAAACAATATACTCTGTTAATTATGTCTGTATTGCTTTTCCTGCTCTCATTTCTCCTGAACAAAACCTTCTAGGGATGAGATTGCAAGGGAACTGCTCTAATACAGCCTGACATAAGGAGTTGGGGTAAACAAAATGTACATTTCTTTTTCCTTTTTTTTATCCTTTTATTTTTAATCAAACAGATCACCTTGTGATGAAAACACTTGTGTTAACGTTTCTGGCTAGTAACACTCAGAGCTGGATCCTTTGCAGTTTCAAATGTTGCCTGCTAAAGAATCAAAGGGGCTTTTGAACCGATTACATTATTTAGAGAACAGTTATTTTGTACATGGCTATTTACAAACTGAAGAGGAACCAAAGAAAATAGAACGTTTTGCCTCTTCCGACTTACTCAAAGGCTTCCACATGCATTTTATAAGTGAATAAGCAATTAGCTTCAGTCTTTAATGATGAAAAGAATTTCCTCCTGTGTCAGTAATGCGTTGGGGTCTGGCTTTGTTATCCAGATACAGATACACAACCAACTGACCTATGGATAGAAGAGCATCTTGATGGAAAAGTGGAAAGGTTCATTTTGAGGGAAAAGGATGAGTTCATGTTAATAGCATTTACCTCAAAATGGCATTTAGCTCATCTGTAATATATTTCATGTTTGACTCTCTAAAAGGTCACAAAGGAGAATAAATGATGTCATTATTTATGGAGTGAGTAAAATGACAGTTTGTAAAGATGGACTGCATTACCTTGTAACACATGTCATACTTTTTCAGTGAAAGTAAGAATTGTCATTGGCTTACCCACTTGAAAAATGATTACTGCAAGCATGCTCTCCTGTTGGTATTTATAGAAGAAAACACTTTGTTGTATTCAACTTTTTATTTAGATACATTAAAGGTATTACTATAAACAGAACTGAAAAAATAAATTGGGACGATTTTTGGAAGTCAACAGCAATCAGCTATTTTAAGCATACTGTTGGATATGAAGAAATGTGTCTTCTCATTTTCTTTTATTCAAAATCAGTAAAGGTACTTAAAAATACTATGTTCATACGTGTCTCTATTTCATACAGAAATGCACATAAAATCGATTTTATTCAAAAAGCTTTGGGCACATTGCAGCAATCTATTTGGTGGAAAGCTACTCCAGTGAACCTAGATCTTCAATGCTTTTAAATCGTTCAGTAATATTTAAACAGAAAAAAACCCCCTGTATTCCATAGGATATACCCCAACTTTCAAAAAGCTATAGGAGTTAACACTGAATAGAATTTCTGACTGATTTTGGAATGGGAACGAGCAATCTTCTTCTTCTTTGCTTTGCTTGAATTACATGGTACAGTGTTTCCACAGAGCTGCCAGGATCTGCTCTACACTCCAACAGCCAGACTCTCCTGTGATGTATTTTCACAGATTTTATTTTCGCAGTGGGAGGTGAATAAAACAATAAACACGTGTGCAGCAAATACTTACCCCACTTAGCAAAGCCCGTGCGTCGCTGTATCTGTAGCCTGCTGGATGTCATTGTGCATAAATCCCCTAATTGCACTGTGAAAGTCACATGTCTGTGACACAAACAGCTTATGGAAGCCTTTCAGGAGCCCTGGAGTTTGTCCAATGTTATCTGTACTTTTCTAGCTGTGTTTTGAGTGACTTATGTAGCCTCCCACGGAAGAAGCATTAAATGAATGAAGTTAAGCACGAGTATGGGAAATTGTGCATGCAACAGAGAGCAAGCAAAGATCAGAGTCTGTCATGTTTCAAAGAGAATACATAAAGAACTGTGGGTTTATTTCAAAATGTATCTTACAATAGTAGAGATTATTGCTGCATAAATTTATTCTCTAGTTTCAAACTAACAGAATTACTTTTCTTTCTCTTACAGAATAATGATATAATCTATTACAATGCAAAAGACGATCAGAATGATGTAAGTAATATGTTTCATTTAATTTCATTGCCTGTAATCTCATAAAATTAGGGGATTGAATATATTAATGAAACTCTAAGACTATCGTTGAAAGATTTGGCAGAAGCAAAAAAGCAAGAAACTTAAAAATGTCTTCAAGAGTTTCCTCAAGAGCCAGACAATATTTTATGTTCTAATTCTCAAAGTCTGCCTCCTCTCATACAGTTTGAATTACTGGTCAGGCAGAAAATGTGCTGAGAGAATGAAGATCCTGACAGCAGTATAATTCATTTTTTGAAATGTAATAAAGTCATAATTATAGGATTGGAGAATCCAAATGATAAATGTAAATAATTCACTTTGCTCTGAAGGAACCATTTTCTGGCCTTATTTTCCAAGATTATATTATGTTGTTCTGTATTATTCGTAATACATTTTTTACATGAGGAGAAAGAAGATGTGAAATGTTACTTGAATAATTATTTTCATTCATTTCGTGATCATTTAATGACTGTAATAACATTTGGGAAAATTGAAAATTCAATCACAAGTTTTAGACTAAATGTATGATACTTCAATTCCTGGTTTACTAAAACTCTTACTTTAAAAGGGTTAAGGTCTCCTATCTGCCATTAACTGTTAAAAATCTTTATGTGTTCTGGAGACAATACAAGTTATCCTCACCTTCACTGGAGATAATAAAACTGCTTGTCTTCATTATAAATTTAATTCATGAAACCTTAGAAAAATGTTGTAAATGTATTAATCGGATTTGCCAGCATGCTTCATTTGCACTTTTTAATCAAGCATAGTTTAGAGATTGATGGCATCACTATTGTAATTGATGCTTCTGCAGTAAGGCAATTAAAGAAGGTACATAGATCATGTCAAGCAGAACTATTTTATATGGTTATATAGAGTTATGAGTTCTTGATTTCAGATACCACAAACTGTTGTCCTGAGTTTTAAAGTTTGCATGATTTAAGTAAAAATCATTAAAAGTAACCTAAATTTGAAATACGTTATTCTGTTCTCATTAAATTCACAGGATGGCAGGTGCTAATCTTCTCTGGAAACAGAATTACAAAGCTTAAATATTGGATTTTTAATCTAAATTTACCAGATACTAATGGTAGATTGCGGTGTGAAGTAAAGACTGTGATGTATCTGTTGTGATTAAGTAGTACTGGGAAAGGTCTTGAGATTACTACTTCTACCACCTAAATCCAAATCTGTTAGGCAAGGCAGGAAAGGAAATACTATTTCAGAGTTTAGTCTTTGTTTTTTTTATTTTCTTCCGGACATTCTTTTCCCTTCAAGAAAAAAGTACACACAGACACCCAAAACCAAACCAATTTCTAAGACTGGATATACTGTCTTATGTATGTTTCAGTTTTACTTCTTTTTATGTCTTTTTGAACTATTAAAATAAAGTTGATAATAATGTTTATTGTTGAGAAGTGATAAGGATACAAAGGTCAGTGATCTGATTGTGATTTTTTTTGAGAAGACCTTTGTCTGGATCTCAGCTATGTATATACACACCACAGACTCTTCCCTGTTTCTGCCTGAAAAAAACGCTTGAGACAGCTTTTTTTCTTTCAATATTTAGAAATTTTAATAGAATCATCTCTGAAGCACTGATTAGTAAAACTGCATTTGCAATCCATTCCTTTCTATCTCTCAGAAGTCCACTTTTTTTTTTTTCCTTCTTCCATGTTGCGAGCCTTCATTTATTCACAGGAAATGATATTATATTTATCTTTGAGTACAATCAAGAATAATTAGTAGCAGTAATTAATTTATTAAAATTAGACATCTAAACTAATCACAACGAGTATCTCTAGAGAACTGTTCAGTTTGTTTTGAGACAGATGTCTAAGGTCATCTGAACTGAATCAGTTCTAGGTTTTTCTCTGTGTTGACCAGGTCCCTGTAACAGATCCTTTTAGATCTAAACTTTTCAATGTCGAAGAATTAGAAGAAATTAATCTCACAGGTCCTGCCTGCCAGTTTTTCTTTGTCTCCACTCATCCTTTGAATAGTATAGCTTTTTCAGAAGAGAAATCCTCTTAAACTTAAATTCTGAGTATTTTTCTGGTGTATGTTTATGTGCTGCAGTACAGTTTATTTTCCTTCTTCCCATTTCCATACCACATTCAGGAGGTCCTTCTCTCATTTTTCATCTGCTGTCTTGATGAGCCTTTTACAATCTAATGACTGGGTTTGCTTGTACTTAAAAAAATAAAAAAGCATGTGAAGACCAATCATTCTCTGGCCTTTGGATTTCTCAGTCTCTCAGATAAAATGATCAATTTGTAACCCCATAGTCCATCAATCAGTAATAGACCTTTTGTACTCTTTATCCTACAACAGCAATTATATTCTGCGTGCTTATTTCCCCCTCCCCCCAGTGCTCTATGTAATGTGTGAGCACTTGATGATAATTAATGAGTTTTATCCTCACAACAAGGTAGGAGGTATTATATTTCCATTTTTTATATCTCATAGGAAGATAATGGCCAAACTTGTAATTTAATACAGGTCTCTCAGGTTTTTGTTCACTGTCCTTTTCCCAAGAACCCTTTCAGTTTGATATATTGCAGCCTGTTTGTGCACTTTAATTTGCAGGTGTCAACAGCTTGTTGTATTTGGACAAATGTTGCAGTGCTTTTATTGGACAGCTGAGTAGTCCCAAATAAGCTGCTCTTTCCCATCAGTTTTCATATCGTTTTGCCTGCTTTCTCATCTTGTCCTTCGTACCCCCACCTTATTTATAGTAATTTTGCTTCACTGCTCTATTCTTTCCACTTCTTTATGCTGGTCTCCATTTTATTTCCAGTGATTCCACATCTTATTTATAGATTTTTCCTAAACCTATTTTTTTTCTGTTTCCTTGTATCCAAGTAATCCACAACTCCACTATGCACTGAATTGCTCAATTGCTCAATTTTTATTTATCCTGAATTCCTTACTTAATGTTTCTCTCATCTCCTCTTTGCGTCTTGCTCCTTTTCCAAATTTTTTAGTTTAATTTCTTGTCATGGTTTTATAAACTTTTTCCTGCACAAGCTACAACAGCCTAAGGAAATGAAGATTGAATTTTTTCAATGATTTGATGGAAAGGACTAAGTATTACAAGTAAAGAAATGTCTCTAACATGAAACTGGCCACACATCATTGGAAGTCTGCAGTTTCCCTGTAGTCCCTAGGCTTTAATTGGGAGCAGCCAGTCGTATCTCCTGGCAAGAGTTGTGTCCCTAGTTAGCACAAGTGATTTATTAGACATTCCCTTCATGCAGTCTCGTACTGGCTTGCAGTCATGACTAACAGAGCTGTGCTCCTTGTGCGATTATTGATCACGTACTAAGTGATAGTAGCACTTCTTATTTTATTTTACTGAACTAACGTGGAGGCTGTAAAATTATGGGTCCCTTTGTGTGAGTTCACAATGTGACTAGGAGTCAATGTGTGGGTTCCACTGGCAAAAATTCCAGAGGCAAAAATCTGGAGCATGGTTGATTTTAAAACAAATGTGGTTTTTATTACTTTATGATAAAGTAAGAGGAAATATTTTAAAACAGATAAGCTGTCTGTGCCATATGGTTTGGGAATTTTTCCTAATTCAGTGATGCCTTGTTATTTTGGAATAATTCGTGAAACATTAGCTCTCCTTGAGTTTAAACCGCAACATAAACGCAGCTGTCAAATGATGAAAATATTATATCTACATCACATTGAAAACCGTTGTAAAAATAAGAAAGGATAATTAGTTTTAAATGTAAATTCTTCAGAAAAATAGTGGTGTGTTTTAACAAATATTTTAGAAAACAAAATAATTTCTGCCCTCAAACTTTTTTTTTTTAATTTCTTTTTTTTAATATGAAGATATGAATAAATATTGGGCAGAAGTAAGCAGAGACCAGAATGGTTATCTAAGAATCAAGTTCCTTGTGGGTCTGCTTCTTCCCAAGAAGAGACTTGGAGATTTAGAGGCATTGACAGTGGCTTTGGAAGTTTATTGAGTCTGCTTATAGTCTTACACCAGTCTCGCCTTTTCTACTACTTTATGGTACCAAGGTTGCAAAATCTGCTTTTATGTGCACCTATGGTTAATTTAATAAAAAGAAGTCTGTTAGTTAAATATCCCAGGTTTACTTGTAAACAAGTCTGAATCTACTCTATATTTGATCCGAGAAATTCTGGTTTGTTTTATTTTGTTTCCCTCCAGCCACCAGAATTCAGGAGTTTCCTGGCTTTTCTCCTTATAACATATGTTGAAAATGTCAGAATTTATACTAGTATGATATTTTATGTATTTTATATATGGACATCAGAAAATAAAAGTTGCCTCTTGAAGTCAGTGTTCCAGGAGCTGCATGTTGGGTCAGGTAGAGCCCTTGAGGGTGAGATGGCACCTGAATGTGGTCAGTTTGGAGGAAGTTCAGGAGCTGAGGTGGAGCAGATGGGGGACTCCAGTGATCAAGTCTCAAAGGTGACAGGTATAAAATGACCTCTAGAGACTGAAAGGGTGATGCCAGATTTCTGCAGGTCCAGCAGCTGCCAGTTGCTGGATTGAAAAGTGAGACTGATTGTAATGACTGGCCCAGACACTACACAGAAAGCTGGGACAGGGACTGCTTTTCCACATCATCCAACAGATACAGATTTCCTCTGGCTTTTCAAGGTTTTTAAACCTGGTTCTGATAAGACAGAACCTTTAGAAAGCTCCCTTTTATCTGCATATGTAAGAGTAGCTCTATCTCAGTGCTTTCACTGTGTCTGGATGCCAGCATGCAAATAACCAAATCAATATCTTACCATCTGGGTTTAGCTAATGGTGGACTTCAAAGCATCAGGTTTTTTTCTGAGCTAAAGTTACTAACTTTTCAGTATTTCATAGACGGTGAAGGATAGGCATTTCCAATGAGAAATTTGTCTCAAATAATTCAGAATGAGCTTAAGTGCTAAGCTGTAGATGATCTAGTCTCCTTTTGCAATAGGTCAGCCTAGAAAGAGTAACCAGCTAGCTTCCTTAGCTCCCTTAGGTCTCATATTCCCTCTGATTTCATTGTATGACAACCAGTATGGCTTGGCATTACAGTCACAGCTGTGATGTGTTGTGTTTCTTTTCATCTTCTCTTTGTCCTTTACTGCTTCGATGCTGAAGAAATTTTTAGAATGAGTCATAAAGAGTTTTCCCGAGCTATTCTCATTTACGATAAGTTAATGAGTGAGGTCTGTGTCATAGAGATTGGGCAATCAAGTTAGATAACACCAGAATAAATGTGATTTGCACACCCCTGCAAGAAGGTGCCATCAAGTAGGTTTTGTACATACAGCACATCTATTTTTATGATTGCTATTCTTCATGTGTGTAAGTTGCAGCTATTTTTAGATTTACTTTCTTCTCTATCTGAACCTACCAAGGTTTTTAACAAGGCCAAGGTAATGCATATATCAGATTAAGTAATATTTACACAAATTTACATACCAAGTTCTCGTATTTTCTGTTTGTCACATCTCTTGATGGTATGTGGTAGAAAATTTCACTGGAAAACATAATTTTCCACTTGTTCTAGACAAAATTTTGTACATTCCTGGAGAGTAATGATACTAAAATGGGCTAATGACTAAATTTGTAAGTAGACTGAAATATTAATTGAGTGATGTTTGATGGAGATATTTTGAATTTGAACTCTTGGAGAAATTGGGCTGCATCTGTGCCAGTTACTCTAATTCTTAGCAATATGGCCTGGACTTTATTGAGTTTTTGTTTGCTTTGGTTCCTCACTGTAATGGGTATTAGCTGCAGAGACAAATGCCTTATTCTAGCCTTTTTTTTTATATAGACAGAGGAGACATTTTGACAGGGTAGTTTGTTCTTAGACTGACGTAGACCATAAGAAGGGAAGAAATTTTTAGTAGTATAAATTATATCTTCCATTATGAAAGACTGTCAGAGTAGGACTTTTGATGGACCCATATAAGGAACATTTTGATAACCTTAGAGGAGTTTCATTAGAGCACAAATTTCTAATCTGTAGTAAATGTCATATTTTTCAACTGTATTTTCATTTTATTAAATATTTATCTTGAAAATGAACCTATATATTTTGGTACTGGGATGTATTGCTTGGAATTAATACTTAAAGTCTATAACAAACCTAACATTTTACTAAATGAGTCCAGAAAATTTGATAGAGTCACATAGACTCCCTAACTCATTCCATTTTCAGAAAGAACTTCCTAGTTGTTGTAATTTTTGGTTCCTGAGAATATTCCAAGCCTCTTTCCTGTGCTTCTCAAATATGCAACATATTCATAGATGTTCCTCTTATAACTTATTATACTCTACATAGCACAGAACATACTTTGGTACATATGTTGAAATAGTTTAATATGAATTAACATGCTTTAAAGTGAACTGCCATAAAAACATAGATCCATATTTTATTTTTTTTAATGCACAAATTAAATTGTACTTCACAGAATTGTTTCTTGTGCATTGCAGTGTATAATAAAAATAGTATTTATGGCCAAAATACAGACTTCTTTCTGTACTGAAGGTTCTGCTATAGAGGTGAATTCTGTTATAAGACAACTCACAGCGTTTTGTCTTTCATATATGGGAAGGAGTGAGTAAGCAGGAAAATAGTATTTTTATGTTTATATCTTTCATCTGTTGTTCATCATTCTTTATATACAAAAGAACTTACTAATTTTAGTAATGTCATGGTATTTTGACCTCCAGATTTTTTAGGAAAATTTGAGTGTTCTTGCTGAACACATTTCTCTTTCACATCAGGAATCTTGTGTTATCTGACAGAGTGATTTGGATGCCATTCTTTGGAAATCGTTGGAACTGATAGTGAGGGCATGATTGACTTTGTCTGCTTTAGTACCAAGACTTTTTTGCATTGTTTAAAAGGCAGTATGTTCCTTTTACCAAGTATTACTGGGAAACTTGTCAGGTCTTTCCATTTCAAGGTCTTACAGGTAAGCTTGAGTATAGCCCACAGGGAAAAAAAGACATTCCTTTGAGCTTCCTATTGCAATTATAATGATCTATTGCCACAGGAAGCAGGGGGTCTTACTTTTTTTTTTCTTGGGGGTTTTTCTTTTTTTTTTTTTTTTTTTTTTTTTTTTTTTTTTTTTTTTTTTTTTTTTTTTTTTTTTTTCTGGTATTATGATTTAAAAAGTAGGTGTCAGGTTTATATTCCTTTATTCAAATTTGTGCAAGTCTTCCCTTCTCCCAAATGAATATATGTTCGAGCTTTCAAGCTTGAAATGAAAAATACATGATAATGAAATAAATGGCAGCCCCAAAGCTATCTCCTACCTGTGAAACAGAGTTATGAAATAATAATGGCAAGAGTGATAACTGTAGTTGCCTGTGTCCTGAAAAAGATGAGACTGTTCTTAATGCGGAGAATCCTACCTTGAAGGCAAATTTGCACAAAAGAGCAGTGCTTGAAGTCTCCCCATGGAGGTTGAGTTTATGCCACATCAAAGATCAGAATTCAGCCCTAAAGCTAGTGATTCATCAGTTTAATGGAAGATTTCTTGCTTCAGGATATTTCCTACTAATATCAAATGCTTGAGTGAAAACAGTTGCAGTGAATGCAGTGTAATTGTTTATTGGTAAATAAAAGCAGCACCAAAAGCTGACCTTGTCATAGGATATTTACAGAATTTGAAGCAGTGATTGCAGTTTGTTGTCCGATTACAGATACCAATGTTGTATGAGTGTTCTGAGGTGTCGCTTTGAAATATGTGGGTCACACTGAGACTTTTAGGTTGTAAAAAGCAAAACAAATGACTGAATCTGATGTTTTCATACGACTGATCAAAGGTGGAGGTAGGCTTTGAAAATTCCAAGTCAGATCAAGAATCCCAGAAAGAAGCACTTACAATATTTTAATATTTAAAGGGAGTTCTCTGAGGTGTGGTGTGTAGTGTAGGTGATGGGATGCGGGTCCTGTTCCTGCCCTGCCCCTGGCTGCAAACAGGAGCATTTCTGAACCAGCTGATGCCATCTGCAAAGGGCCAGATCACATTCCCTGGCCTTTCCACATAGCCATTCTCAACATGTTCTGTCCCTGTTGTTTGTTGGGGAATAGGTGGGGGAAAAAATGGATTAGAGAAGACAGTCATATCTATTATCATCAACAGAGTTGAAATCCTCCTGAGTTTTTAGGTTTTGTGTTTAAAACAGTGCGTTAAAGGTATTCTTGCAGCTCTCTTTATCTTGTGTATTGAAAATAAAACTTAATCCAGTGGGAAATCACATTGTCCAGGTCTAAAAACTTTTGAACTCCCACTTCAGCTGACTTTTCACATAAGTATTTTAATTTGCTGACTTTTAAAGAACTCTGTCAAAATCTACAGGTTGACCTGTTTCTCTTTTTCCTTTTGGTTGTGCTACTTCTTTGTTTGTGTGTTTGTTTGCTGTTTTCTGGCATGCTTCTTTACTTGGGCAGATTATCCTTCTCAGACTTCCCTTAGTTCCTGGGAATGATATTCTTCTACATTATTGCATTGTTAGGGTTTCACCATACTAGCATTTTTAAAAGTCATATAAATAGTCTTACACAGAGTTATGGCAGTTTACTTAAATTACGATATGGTATTTAGTCTGCAGGGAAAGTCTGTGGTCCATAGGTAGGTGCATGGTTTCGTGGTACCTACAGCCTTTATCTACCTACATACAGCTGTCATTTAATTAGTGAAAAGCTGCTTTAACTTTATGTGACCATGATTTAGCGAATGATTTTTTTACAGTGTTTTAAGCCCCATTAGTGGGGGAAAAAAGATTAGGAGGCCTTCTGGAGGTCATGTAGTCCAATCTTCTTCTCAAAGCAGGTTTGTGCTGTTATTAATGTTGTCATTGACACAGAAGATGGTACACATTAAGAAGAAAGAGCAATAACAAATTAGTATGCTGCAGGATGTACAAAATCTAGACCTAACCAGAATGACTGAAGATAAGAATGCACTGTGAAACAGGATCAGTTGATGGGTTAGCAAAGCATGGCAAAGACAACAGCATCAGATGAAAAAAATCAAATTAATTAAATGTTCACATTCAGTTGGTATTATAACTAATTCCCAATGCAGCATTAAGATGATTTAACAGTTCTTTTTCTCCAGGGATGTGATCTTTAATCAGATGTGGAGATGGTAAAAGGTAGACAGGGTAATTTATTCCAATAAGAGAAGAACAATTCCTAGTTTGAATTTAATTGGGTGATGTGTGAAAAATCTAAATTCTCTAGAGTGCATTTTGGTCTTGAAATTTAGATGACTAAGTATTTTATGTGAGTTTTGTCAACAATGGATATTTTTATTTTATTTTATTTTACATATGTTTGAGTGCTCTAATGGGATGTGAGAGATCAGTGAAGGGGGCTATGAATTTTAAAGGATTTTTTTGTTTGTTTGTTTAATAATTAACTGGGTTTTTCTGAACTCCTAGTGGCATTTCAATCAGTTAAAGTGAGATTTGCTTTTCTTCTAATATGATCCTGTATTCCTACTGTTGTCTAATGATATTATGTTACCCAGTCCAGCCGCTGTTGTAGTCAGTGCTGAAGTAGGCAGTTCTGTGCAACACCTGATAATTTAAGGAGAATCACTCTTAGTGAACACCTTGGTCATAAACCCCTGAGTTTTCCCAGACCATCACCCTATTTAGAAGAGGGCTGGGGCGGGACATTCAGATGGGATTGCACATCACGATTCCTGATCTCATGACCAGAATATATAACCCAGGAGGGACACAGAGATGTTGCCTGACCCTTCAGGAATGGAAGGGATGGCATTAGGGACCTCTGAGGCTGGGCAGACATCTGTGCATCCATGGGACCAGGTGAGATGGATCCAGGTGAGATGGATCCAGGGGTGCTAGGATGTCTTCGAGGCAGCTCTCCATCTTCCCTGAAACACTGCGGGGATTGGAGAGGTTTTTGATGACTTCAGGGTGGGGAAGTGTCACATTTTTCTTTAGGAAGATAAATAAGTCTTCCATTTCTTATGTGCTTAAATATTTAAATACACATTTCATTTTACCTGTCATTGTACTTCAAGAGAAAATAAGACAGGACAGAAATTAGTTTTTGCATACTGATATTACTACAGCAGACTCTGTGCAGATTTATAGTGAAGGTCAGATATAATCTATAATAATTTTAAAAAGAAATTTTCACTAATTCCTTTATTACTACCTTTTAATCTCAAGGGGTTGTTTTTAGCTTATTGAAAAGTGATATCTTAAGAATGTTCCTTTTTGTCAGAAATTAGGAAAAATATAGAAATATATAATTACCTGAATTATGGTATTCAGGGCACCCTCACAGATGTAATGTCAACTCTTTTAAACAGAAAAGGACTTCCAGAAGCTTGGATTTCTGTTTTCAAAATCTTTCCACCTGAAGAAATTGGGAAAACCTAGACATTTTCATCTGTTTCTCTAGAATATAATTCACTGAAATGCTGCAATATATTCACAGGATCATGGATTAGCTTTGATTGGAAGGAACTTCTAAAGTTCATCTACTCCAAGCCCATACAATAAGCAAGGATGTCTTCAACTAGATCAGGTTGCTCAGAGCCCAAACCAACCTGACCTTGAATGTTCCCAGGTGTGGAGGCATCTACTGCTTCTTTGGGCAACCTGTCCCAGTGTTTCACTGCCCCCATCTCTCAGTGCTTCTTCCTTATATCTTGTCTGATTCTACCCTCTTTTAGTTGTAAACCATTACCCTTTGTCTTCTCTCAAGAGGCCCTGCTAAAAAGTCTGTCCCCTAGATTTCCAGGCTTTTGCATTTGATAAATTAATTACATCAAGGATTCATTTATTCATGAAATCAAAGTCATGCTGCATTGAATTGTGTGAATAGGTCAAAATACAAACAAAAAGCAAACACTATTATGTTTGAGATATATAATAATTTTGTGCATATCTAAAAGTTCTTATCAGAAGCTCTGGACCATAAAGGTCAGATAAATGAAGGCATAACCTCCCCACATGGTTTTGCACCATCCATAAAATATCATAAAGTCTTGTACACGGTAGACAGGGACAAGCCTGTAAGTAGCTGCAGAGAAATTATCATAGCCAAAAGGTTGCTGCATTCATAAAAATAGCCTAAAAGGCAAATAAATACTTTTAAATTATTTTGACTCTCTATTTGGTACATACTGACATTACTCAATTGGCAGAACACTGGAAATAAAATTACTCTTATAGGAGTATTTATTTGTTTTTTAAATATCAGTACTCAATCCAGAGTTCCATTTGTTTTATCATTGACTTACAGTAACCGATTGATACATTAGAAGCATATGGAAACATTGAAAGCACTGAAAGCAACTCTTATCTGTGTTATATCTATATTATATATAATGGCCCTTGAGAATGACACACTGACAGATGGACATATAAACTATTTCCTTACTAAATTCCCTTCTATTTCCCTTTCTGAAGCTACCCAGGTCCCATTTACATTTTTAAAAATATATTTATATTTTCTTGTGTTTATATATGTGAATATACGTATGTATTCTTAAGTTTAACACCTCCCCATTGTGTAACAGAAAAATAAGAATATTTTGTTTCTGAGCCAGCTGTTTTCTTTTATTTGTAACTCTCTTAATTATTTTGTCCCTAAGAGTAGACAAAAGGATGTCACTTAAAATCATCACGTTGCAAAGTGAAGACCACAGTCCCCCACTGACAGACAGTGAAAACAAAACAAACTCTTCACAGTTCTGTCACAATCACCTGAACGCACTCGGCAGTCTTCTCACAGCTGGAAAATCACAGCTAGAGCAAAGGAAATAAAAAATGTTATCAGAAGGCAGTGCACTCATTACATTATCTAAAATGCAGTAAAAGTGCTGTGGCTATTAGAAACACATTCTAGCTGCTCTTCAAAATTAACTCCTCATCCTTAGAAGAGCTGTTCCCAGCCCTTGCTTGCTGCCGGCATTTGCTGAGCTTTGTGCTTCAAGCAACATCCCATTTTACTCTCTCTGTTACGTCCAGCTGTAACTTTTTCATGGGGCCACAAGCATTTTCAGAGGGGCTGTGTATGTAGTTCTACTGGATTATTTTCCTCAGGGAGGGAAAAACCCAGCAAAGCAGCAAAACTGAGTAAAAGAGAAAAAGAAAAAAAGAGTACAGAACTGAGCATAGGAGAAATTCTGTGCTTATTTTGGATGTGGCAGTGTTCATTTGTACTGAGTGGATCTGGGGGGGAATTAGAAGTACTGAGCCTCAATTGTTTAAAAATTTACATTTAGAAACTTCAGCAGATATTCAGAAATAAAAACCGGGCTGAAACCTAGAGATGAAAATATAAAACTTTTGGAATTCTGCAAGCTAAGACAGGGAGGAATCACAAAGCAAGAATTTTGATGTCTGTAAAACCACAGAGATTATAATTCCATCTCTGCATTCATTCTCTAAAATGGCATTGGTAGGGACAGCAAGGTTTTATGCAAAACACAGTCCCCAGATATGAAGGAAATGGAAAATACTAGCAACCAATTCCTGTCTGTTTTACATAATAATGAAAGCAGGCAGGTGTCATTGTTTCTCGCTGGACAACAGTTCAGGAATTGAAAGAAATCTACTTTTATTCTTTCATCATGATAAATCTGTTACGATGTTTTGAGCAATTTCTACATTGTTCCTGAAAGGAATCTGCTTTCAGGAAACAACTGAAGATTGCTTCACTTTGGTGGTGGGCTTTTTTGTGTTTCATGGATGATTTTTTAAAAAAAAAATATTTATCAGCTTTCTGGTTGTGAGTTTTCAACATCTGAAAAAAGCAAAAATAAGTTTTATACTAATGGAAAAACTTTCTCGTTTCCACGAAAAACAGTATTTTTCAACTAAATGAAAATTTATTGGTAGAGGTAGAAAATCCACTCATCTTCTTACAGCTGTGATGATGGAAAGTAACTGGATGCTGTGGAAAGGAATCAGGATAAGTTTGGTTGAAATGAAATTGGAAGCTAAACTATGTCACAATTTCTTGAAATTATCTTTATCCATTTTGTTGCAATGGATGTTTTCTTTTCTAGACATGTCTTTCAGTGATACTTCTTGGCATAAAGCTTCCAGTTACCTCATGTAAATACATTAATTTATATTCAGAAAGCCCTCTAGAGAGAAGTTGCATAATTTCTGCTAAGTATTTGGCTTATAAAAAAGATACAGAAGGTACCCTCCAGTTTATTGGAGATCATGCCAAAAGTCATTTAGAAATGATCACAAAGAACAGCTGCAAAAAACCTCTCTTTTCTTGAGTTTTAACTGCTGTATCAATTTCCTTTTATTCTGATGGTGAACAGTAGACACATGAAAAAAGCTTAACTTTATTTATTAAAAAAAACAAAAAAAAACCAAAAAACCAACCAAACAAAAAAACCCTCACAAACCTTAAAATGGCACAAATGTGAACTGAAAAGAGAAATTAATTTTATCTACCTCTCAAGGGAGGAAGAAATTGGTCTGGAAATTCATTGCAGTGAAATGAGTGAGTTATTTTGCTGACTGTCAGTGGTAGGTAACAATGTAATGCAATAAGTGAAGGCCAGGTTTGAATAGATAGAAAATTAATCTTCAGCCACTGTCTCCTGTGGGATTTTTCTGTGCCAATATTGATTGCATTTCAGCTCCTGACTTGAGAGAGAAATTGGTTGGAGTTGGATTTTAATTATATTCACATGCTGGAACACTTTCCATCAAAATATGTGTTTTGCTACTTTTCTGAAAACAAAGTTTAACTGAGTGTAAAACTGTACCAACTGACACCACAATCTGTCAGGCTTTTCATAGAAATGCCAGATTAAAATAATTAATAACATAAAGGTTTTCCTTTTTAATCACTCCATTTTTCTTTTTTTCTTTTCTAACTTACATGTAAGCTACTTGAAATTCATAAATTTGCCAATAAAATCCAAATAGATTTATTTTCTATTGAAGGATCCACTATAACTTTGGATGTGAAAGGCCTGGTACAACATTTATTGGTCTTGCTGGTCAGGAGGTAGTAGCCCAAGTAAGTTCAGCACTAATTTGCCAAAATGGTTCTGATACTTACCTCTTGTGTAGAGAACTAGTTCAGACACCTTTAGATTTACAGAACAAATTGTTCATATGTGAGGGTAACTTTGAAATTTTTAAATGATTTTGTCATTTTTTGTCTTTGGTTTTTGGGGTAGATGGATGTGTTGTTTCGGTATCAGAGCTTTGCATCACAAAATACTCCCAAGAAAGTCAACAAGAGCAGTGTGAAAGCATCTGCATTACTTTATGTCGTTTTAGATCCACTGCCCTGCATTAATGAAGTTGAGAAGAGTTTTAGATTAATGTTTTTGGTTGGGTATCGTGGAATATTGGTAGGAATAACAACAGACGTGGTCACAGTCTTTTTCAGGGGGACCTGTGTGTGTGTCTGCTATTAGAAATGTGAGAAGTAGATTTATGTTGAAATTTTAAGGCATTCAGGTCTTAATTAATTAAACGTTTTCAATTTTGGCAACGTTTAATCAGATTTTGGCAGAAGACATGAAGCTTCTTTCATAGCATATGAGTGAATGGAAAGACTGAAAGGTTGCATTTATTAATTGGAATGAAATTGAAATATCAAGCAAAAGAACCGTGATAATTTTGTGTTCTGATGCTTCCAGAATTTCAGGCAAAAATCTAAATATATTAAGACCTGCTAGGATGGATTGTACGGCACGCTGTGTGATTCATGGGATTGTTGTACAGCCAGAAGTTGAACTTCAATGAACTTCGACTGGTCAGTCCTTTCCAACTCAGGGCATTCTGATTCTATGTTCACGCCCTTTCTCTTTTACCATACCCATTCCCTCCCAAATATTTCTTGTGGAAGTTTAGTTTAAATAAATGTTTTGACATTCACTCATTCTGGTATTTTAGTGTGGTAATGTGGCCTGATGATTTCCAGTTCTTTTCTGAAGTGTACTGTGAAAGCATTGGGGGTTTGTAGTCGTTGCTTCTAATTTCAGAAATAAGAATGCTAGGATTTTTTTTTTTTAAATCAAATGACTTTTCAACTGAAGGGAGATTTTTGTCACAGGAATGATTGATAGTTGAGATTGCAATTGCATAATTAGACAAACTCATTACTTTGGGCAACATGAAGCTAAAAGATAACATGTAAAAAGAACTCCAGAATTTGTGTGATGTTTCACATTCCAGTTTCAGGGGATGAAAAAAAAAATCCTGTGGGATAATATAGAAGAAAAAAAAAATAAAAACAAAACTAAACAAAAACAACAACAACAAGAAAAACCAACAAGCAAACAACACAATAAAAACCTATGAAAAATTGAACCAAATTATGTTGTCTGAAGCTGTCATAATGCTGTGTCATTTCAAATCATGCAATGCATAAACTGTTACTGATCCTGGCTCTAGTCTGCACCCTTCAAAGTAAGTTATAATGGTTGTGGGGGTTTGACCTTGTCTGGCTGCCAGTTGCCCACAGAGTTATCTATCACGTTCCCTCCATCACCTCCCCCCTCCAGCAGTGGAGGGGTGAGAAAATAAGACCATAAAAGATTCATGGTAAAGACAGTTTAATAAAGAAAAGCGAAGTCCGAACATTGAAGCAATGGAAATCAAAAAGATTTATTCTTTACTTCCCACCAGCAGGTGATGTCCAAACACTTTCTGGGAAGTAGGATCTTAGAACACACAGCAGTTGCTCCACAAATGCTCCACCTTAATGACAAATACCCCCTCTCTCCTCGTTTGTCTGAGCTTGTAATACTGAGCAGAACATCATTAGAAACTAATATCTCTTTGGTCAGCCTGAGTCAGCTGTCCTGGCTATGTCCCCTCGCAAACCCTTGCCCATCCCCTGAATGGGGTTAAGTACTAAGTAACAAATTGAACTTCTTAGCATAAGATACAGTAGCTATGCTGCATAAAAAGAGTCCAAAATGAGGACCCACCTTCTTTTCTTCCAGAAGTTTAGAGAGATTCATCTCACCTAATTCTAGATGGCTGTACTGCTGACTTCTACGTCTAGGTGATTTGCCCAGGAGCTACTTTTACAATCAATCAAAAGTAGGAGGCACTTCTAAAGCATGATTCATGTCAGGGGAAAATGGGTGTCTAATTAAGATAAGATGAATTGCACTCTAAACATTCCCATTTCTCTTCATTGGCTATGAAGGCAGCCTGCAGTGATGAGCACAGCACTGCTGGGTTGTTGAAATCAGTGTCTGTCACCGGTTAGATGAGTTCTGCCCTTTGTGTTTCCAAAGGAAACCAGTTCTTTTAAACCCACCCATGATTGCTGCTTACTTCAGGCAACATTTGAGCCTATATTAGTATAGCATTTATCACTAACCTTGTGATGAGGCAGATGAGAAAACATAGGCAGTTTCATTACGTGACATTGTGGATAAGCTAAAATTTTTCTGTCTGTACTTTGATAGAGGATAGTAAACAGAATGGCCTCAGCACACACATGCCCAACTGAACGGCAGGTGCTTCATTGTCAGCGCTATTTATCAAGCGCAGCATATTTTCAAAAACTGATGACTCTGTAGTATTAAAAATATCCATATAATTGCCTACAATTGCTGGCCTGAGTAATCACTCAGTGTCATAGTTGCTACATTATTGCTTTAAGTGGCTGTCGACCCCCTGGCATGGGGCCTCCAGTTCCATCTGCGGCTGGGACAGGTGAAGACATTCCCACCTCCTCTTTGGCCTTCACTACCTCCTTGGTTCCACACTCCATGCAGTTTTTGTAGCCGAGTTAGAAAAATTCTCTGTTTTTCAAAATGTTTAAGAACTAGTACAAATTGACTGGGTGAATTGGATGAATTGGAAGGAATCAAGAAAGGTGTATTGGGGTGCAGACAGGTGAGAGAGGATGGGAACCCAAGGCAGACAGGTGATGGTGAGCACCTGAGTGTTTAGGGACCTTTTCCCTTGGGCAGATGTAGCCAGTACATGAGATTTCACTGAGACATGTTTAAAATAAACCGATGAACAAAACCTGACTAAATCAGAAGTTCTAAGAAGGCTTGATTTCCTTGCTTTGGATGTACACCACAGTTTATGAAAAATCTGTTTATGCAATGTATATGGGTGGTATAATTTTTAGATTTCTGATTTGCTACATAATCTGCAGAAGGAAAAAGATGCATATTTAAGATTTGGTGAAAATTACTACATGTAATAAAAAGTAATTTATTTGCCTTGTGTTATGGGTGTAAAAATTCCACGCAGTTATGAAATTTAGGTGTGTAAGGTGTTAGGCTCTTCTTTTGCTGGGCTTCATTTCACTGAATTGCATTGGATAACTCAAAATTAAAAGCAAACTATACACAAATATTCCTTGACCTGGAGCAACTAAATGTATTTATACACAAATGCAAAATATTAGCAATAAAAGAAAAGCTTTGATTTTTTAGGTAAAAAGAGCAACTGTGAATGGCATTGTTTTTATCACACTTTTTAATATTTTGCCCTTTACATGTTTTTCTTTAAAAAGCCTGAAAAGAATGAAACTGATGAATCTGGCAGCCAGAGAATCAGACCAGTATTTGAAGACGATCCTGTTTTCCGACGGCAAACGTCTTACCAGCATGCAGCAGTCCACATACCAACAGATATTTATGAAGGCTGTAAGTAGCATGTGAACAAAGTGATTTTATATTTTAATGCTAAACTCATTATTTGTATCCCCTTCTTCAAACAATTTTTGTCTCCATTTTTAGTACAGGTTTGCTGTTACTGTAACTTTTGCTTCTTTCAATGCTACTTCAGAGATGTGTCGTGTTAGGGATATGATTCATTTTATGAATTGGTAGGTGCCACTGTTAAAGAGATCCATTAGGAATGGATCTGAGTTTCACAAGTGTAACTGGAGGTGAAACAAAACTCTTGCATATTCTGATTTCCTGATGCATTCTTTCTCCGTGCTGTTCACATTTAATACAAACAATACTTGACAGTTCTTCTTTACACACTGACCTCAGGCAGAGATGAGTTCTGAAAATGTTTTTAAGTATCCCAAAAGCAGGTACCGTTCAGGGAAATAACATGCTATGTGAGCTGGCAGTACCAATATTGCATCCAGTGCATTTCCAGAATTGCAGTAACAGACTAACGGAGAATTTACATAAAGTCTTTCTAAACTATGCAAAAAAAAATGCATATATGCGTATACTGATGAGGATTCTTTAATTGTATTTCAGAGTTAAGTATTTATCTTTCAAGATGGAAATAAGTCCCTGTTCTCATCATCAAGCAAAAACCTTTATACAATAAAAAGACATTTCAGCATTCAAAGGGGCTGCATATTTTTTAAAAGGAGAGAAGAAAAATTAAATAGGATTTGTATTTTTAAGTTTTGATTTTATTTTTATTTAGGGTTCTATTTTCAAGTATGCAGTCTTTTTCCTCTTTTAAAGTCTCATGAACAGGAAAGAGACCCTAGTGTGACCTGAGCTTTTTAAAATTCATGGCCATAGTTGCGTGCAGCTTCCATAAATGGCACAGGGATGAAAATGGAAATGTCAGTATGATGGGGGAAAGAATCATAGTAGCTCATATTCTTATATGGTGAGCTTGACTGACAGACCTTGAGGATTATTCTGGGATTCTGGCTATAATAAGTGCTAAAGTGCACCTTAATTGCAGGATTACAGAGAAGTGACAGGCCATTTCCCTTGTTTTTTTTAAAGAGAAGTGATGCTTCATTGTTAAAATGTTGAAAAAACTTGTGTCAAATTATTAGGATATTTGTAAATGCTGTGTGAACTTTGATATAAGATTGTCATCATAAAGTCCGTAAATTTTTTTCTTCTTGTGTTGAATTTAACATTTTAAATGGAATTCCTGAGGACACATATCCCTTTAAAATGTATACTGTGTAATGTTACTGTGCAGCCCATAAACCTGAAAAGGAATGCACATTATGATTTCCATAGGAAAGGTACAACTTTAGTACCTAATAAAATGATAATAACAGACAGAAATGTACATTGCCGAACAAAGGTAACTGCATGTGCCACATATATAGTTCATGTTTCTTTGGGTCTGGTTTTTATATTAATTACAAGAGAAGTGGAAGCCTAGAAAATTACCAGGAAGTCTGTAATTCTGTGTCAGAAAAATCATGTTGTTGTGTGTCTGGGTAACTTTTGGTTACAGATGGAATTTTCAGAGATAACAGCTTGAGAATACCTAAAAGTGACAGATTTCGTATCAATAAACACAAAATATTCACCAGGTTTTATTTTATAGTTACGAAGTTCATGTGTCATCTGAAACACCGTGAGCAATTGTGAGGTAGTCATCCACCAACAGATTTCTCGAAGTAGAATTTAGTGTTGTTCTTTTCACATTATGATCTTCAAGCAATTTTTATAACCCTAGAAAGACTGATAACATATCTTAAACACTGTTGTCATTTTTCTGCCTGTTCACTGGAGCTAACCTGTCATTTCCTGGTAGAGGTTTCAGTGTCCACTGTAACAGGGAGCAGCTGTATTTTTGAAAATAGTATCTGCAATTCCTTGTCTAAATCCCAGTCTGCTCGGAAGCATTTGCAACACAGGTATTACAATGAATCCTTCTGAGAAGCAGTGGATGAGACACAGTTCACAAGTTTTACTCCTTGGAAGCCAATTTTTCTGACTGAATTACTCCTTGGCAAGCAGATTTCATTCTTTCTCTTTTATTGTATATGCTTTGCAGGATGCCAAGAGAAACAAAGAATCACGCTTTGGATCTCACAGAACAGTTTTCAATGACTAGATATGTGACTTGCCTATTCCTCCTTGAGATTGGTTTTCACTTCTCTTGCCTCTTACAGCAGCAGGTTGTTGTCTCTAGGGGAGAGGGACAATTACTGTTAGAGCTGCATGTGATCTGAATTTTCACTTGGGCCTGGCAATCACACTTTTTCACGTTAATTAATTATTTTCTGTATGAAACTGGGAATTTGACTTTTAACCATAGAATCATAGAATCGCTAAGGTTGGAAGAGATCTTTAAGATAATCGATATGTTATCCATTAAAATATTTTCTATTTAGGTTTCATTTTTATTGTAGTTATTATTTATGATTATTTATGATTTTTAAAATTGAATCAAATAATGAATTTCTGTCCACTTAGGTTTCCGAAAATAGGAAACTCTTTTGTCTAGTAATTCTGTAATGGTGCACAACCTATTTAAACTTGAAATCTAGTGTGTTTTATAAAATAATATCCTATGTCTTCCTACATATATAGTAATTTGCTTTGTTTCAAATAGAGTGATGAGCTTCTTGTGAAATAGTTCCTTGTATTTCACCATAAAAATATATGATACATCATTACAAAATATCCATTTAATGCATCCAGGCTATTACTCTGTGACTTATTTTATTGTAGAAAGAAATATTATGAAAGTTGGTTGTTTTTTTGATTTTTTCTTTCCCTGGATCTTGCGCCAAAACCTGTGCAGAGACAGGAGAATGTCTAGGGAGTTAATTTACTTGCCTGTTTCTGAGAATTGCAGAGAGAGGGCAATCACAATAAAGTAGAAGCAAATCAGGTTTTTAATTCAGTATTTTTCAAGAGGCCCATTTAGGTTTTGAAATAAAATCAATCTGCAGCTGAAAACAGAACAGACCCTCAGGTCCTCCTTATACCACATGCGCTGGGAATTAGTCATGCATCTCCTATTAGTAATAGCTGAAGTCTGATTTCTAAATCCTCATTAAAACCATACCTCACTTATCCCTAAGCAGAATACAGGAACTGCAGGCCAGAAGTGAGAGGAAATCCCTGGCACGAGGAAAGCGAGGTTAATCTTCCCGGTGGATACCAGCACATGCCCTCGCTGTCTGAGATCCACTCTCTCCATCTGCTGCAGTGATTCCTCTCGGTGTCTGTCTGTACTGGTGTTATGGTTTGAGGTGAGGTGTTAGGCAAAGCACACAAACCAGGTGTGCTTCTTTCTGTGTGGTTATTCCTGCTTTACTCCCTTTAAATCAGAAATGGAAGTACTGCTTCCACATGTCACTGCTTGATTAGCATGGAAGAGCTGATTGAGGTTTCAGGTTGAAAGTAATGTGTTGTGAACATGACAACATAACTTTGAATATATTTGGACAGCAACCAGCAAGAAAAAAGGGCTTCCCTGTTCCAAAGCCATTAAACCAGGCATAAATATTGAGTTACAAGTAATTAATGGTTCATATACCTTAGTAATCGTGAAATACAAATACTGTTGCTTCATACTCCCCTTTCATGGCAGGCAATTTTTTTCTGCTATTTAAAGTCTTGTGTTTATTATATATTATTTGATAGCAAGTTTGGCAGTGGACATAAATTTTGCCTTTCTAGTGGTGCATCATATATGTAAATAATCAGTTACTGATAAAGTATTTTGACATTATAGTACTCCAATATATCACTCAAGGGCAATAAAAACTTGTAGAAATCAAAAAAATTCAAGTTAGATGCTACAGTGATTTTTATCTTGACCAGAATATTATTTCCTTGATGAATTTTTAAAATGTTGTACAGTTTCTGCTTATCTTGTGTAACTCAGGCTAAGAGCTTGAAAAGAAAAAATATTCCTTGGGACAGCCGTATAGTAGAAGGTGTTCCTGCACATCAGGGATGTTGGAACTAGATGATCTTTAAGGTCCCTTCCAACCCAGTCCATTCTACGATTCTGTGAATAAAAACCTTGGAAATACTGGGAAAAGAAACCATGAGAGTGACAATATTCCTTCTCCTCAAAAAAACAAAAACAAAAACAAAAACCAACCAACCTAACAAAAAACCCACAAAAAATGAAAAAAAGAGACAACAACAACAAAACCCAGAAACAAACAAACAAACCAAACCAAACGAAACCAAACCAAACCAACAAAAACAAACAAACAAAAAAAACCCAAAAACAAAACCAAAAAAATTCAACTAAACTAGGGAAAAGTGTGTTATCATGTGTTCATTAAAAGTCTTATGTGTGGATAATAAATAAGATTTATTAAGGAATCCAGATATTGATAAACTGTTGTGTGAATATTTTGGTGCACTTCATCCATATTCCTTAAATATCTAAAGACACGATAAAACCTTAGTGTGCTTTTTTTTTCTTTTTTTCTTTTTTTTTTTGTATTTAGTTTAAATAGCAGTTACAGACAGGCAAGACACTTTAATTGCTTAAATTAATTGGTTCGGTATATTTTAAGATTAGCACTCTTGATATATTTTCCATTGTAGCTGAGAAACTGAGGCCGTTCAGAAGTACTTTTCTCCTGGTTTATTGTAAGGGATGAATGAATAGTGCAGGTTTACTACATAGGAGATGGAAAAACGATTGTTTCAAGTCCCTGATTTTGTGCGTGTTCACATCTTTAAATTTGGAAATAGGTATTATGTGTGTCTCATGCAGATGGCATGTGAGATTACTCTAACTTCTGAATTTTTTTTTTTGTATTCTCCATTTTCTTTAATCAGTGAGCTATTTTTGAAAACATGTAATGAGTGAAGTAGACCTTTAAAAGAATTTCGGTGTTTTAAATACCAAAGACTATGGCTTGGGGTAGCTATAAAGCAAATGTTAGTTGCAGCTAAGTCCCTAAGTACTGCCTGGTTGCTTCAATATTAAACCCGGAAGGAAAATACTGATGCAGAAGCTTAAGTAAAGAACTCTAGGGTCAGTGTTGCTTTTTATGCTCTGACGATTACAGTTGTGTTTTTTTTCCCTCAAGTAGCTTGCTAAAGCTCCCTGAATTAAATTCTTATTTAAATAAGCAGCAAAAAGAAACAGCTTTTCTAGCTTGATGAAAAAAGCTTGTTTCTGTCACAATCCAGAAGGCTAAACAACTTGAAAAGTGTCTTCCATCCCAAGGAGGTATTTATAGTTTGGTACTGGGATTAGTGCCATTATTTGAATTAGATGGATGGTCTGTCGTAATCACTTGACATCAAGGTGACCATGGCTTCTGTCTAAAGTTATCAAAATTTAAGATAATAAGATAGTATAAGCAAAGACTTTTTTGTAGCCAAGGATATTTTTTTTCCTCCTTGAAAGACTAAATTGGTTAGGTACATGCTATTTTGAAATACAGGTGTAGTAAGGAATTATCAATGTAGAATTAAAGCAATGTGCCTAATAATGACGCATCACAGAAATGATACAATATCATACTCTCAGGCTGAATATTGGAGAATCCATTTTGGGCTGGAAAGTTTGTCCAAGACTAACTGATTCTTAAATATGATGTAAGGTTCTTAATGAGAAAAAGAAATAGTGGCAAATCAGAAATAAAACACACTTCTGTTATAATTCCAGGTACTCTTCTAGACTTGCATTATCTTACCTTAAGATGTTTGAGTAGAATTTTCAGATGTTTCTGCAAAATGAAAAACCAGAATTTTTATTTTCAGAAGTAAATTTAGAACCTAAATATGGTAGGCTTTCATAGAAAGACAGTTGTCCAAACACAAACTTCTACTGAAAGTGGGTATTCTGAAATATTCTACCTTTGAACTGAAAAATCTTTATTTGAAATGAATCAAGGGTTAGCAATTTAAAATCAATATTATTGACTTCAATTGTTATTTGTATCGATTAGTGTGAGAACTGACTGAAAGACAGCATCATGAGATTCTTGATACTTCATACCCAGAACCCTTCCTGGATTTTTTTTTTTGTTTTGTTTTAATCTTTTTTGAAAAAAAAGTTTTTTATTTAGAAACATTGGGATGAAGTTATATAACATAATAAATTATGCCCAAACTATTTGGGATAGTGTTATTTGTCTCAAGCTGGAAACAACAGATACTATTTTTTACATTTTTATCTGTTATATTGCGTTGAAGAGTTTTCTCAGCTATCAGTTTAAGTACTTTTGCAGCTTAGAGCTATATTTTAAATATTTTACTAATATTATTCTAATCATTTATTCTGGGGAAATGAAACACTAAATTCAAGCAAACAGTCACAACTCACTAGCAATTCATGCTGGGAATTTTCTCTTTATCTTGGTGAAGCCTTTTACCCTATACAGTAATTTGTTACAGGGATGAAAAGAAGTTATAGGATTTACTTTATGATCCTTTGGAAAGAAATCTTCTTTGTATTGTTGTGGTGTACTTCTTTTACCAGGTGCTGTTTTTACTTCCAAATAGTTTAATTTTGCTATAGATCTATTTTTGTTAGAAACAATATTTTAATTTCCGCTGCCAGCTTTCTTTTGTGAGTAAGCATATTAACACAGCATATCTGTACCCGTGCAGGCATCCTAGTTTTCTCTGTTTCAGTTTTAATCATGTTTCCAGAGAATCCCAGACTTCATGGTAACCATCTGTACTTCATTACAGAAATGCACTGAATAGTGGTCTCCTGATCTTCTAGGTTCCTGTTTGTCAAATACAGATATTTGACAAATACAGTTGGTATCTTTTTAAAAATCTCTTTTCCAGCCTACTTTACCTTTATTTAATAAATATTTAAAGATATATTTAATGACTAAAGAACCCCTGTATTGCTGGAAAATAACTATGTCAGGGTGTTGTACTGACACAGAATTCCCCATAAAAACCACATTCCACAAAACCAGATCACATTTTAGTATGTTAATCCTTATTTCTTCTTAAATGGAATAAAATATATGAAGATTTATTTTTTATTTGATTAAGTCCAGGAAATGGTTAATTTATTTCCTTTTTGCTGTTGTTGCCGTTCATGCTCTTTTTAAAAAAGAAGCAAACCTAAAAAATATTGAGTTTGGGTTTTCAATAAAACAATACAGGCCTTAGGCATGGCACTAATCCATGGCCATGGGCTTTTTTTACAGTGACTCCTCTAGGCACCATCAACTGCCAAGCTTTCTGTATTATGTCTTTCCTGTTCTTATAACCAGAAATTCATCTGCATGGACCTCTGACATGATACAGTCTCCTTAAATACTCAAAGGATATGATCTCCTACTTGTTCAGCATTTCTCATATCGCAGTGAGGTGTGAAAAGCCATACCAGAAGCCAAACTCATGATACCTGGTTAAGCTGGTCTTTGTGGTGTGGCTTCAACAAAATAGTTTCATACAATGAAGAGCTTTTCCTTCCCTTTGATTCTGAAAACTCTGGAGTTTAAACAGAAAGATGCCAAAACACCTTTGTGTTCCTATTTACTTTCTTTTCCCAAACTGTATAATATTAACTTGCATAGTCTGTAAAAAATAACAAGAAAAAAGTGTGAAAAATGCTTTTCTAACAATGGAATGCTGATTATCATTAGCATTCAGTATAGCTGCCTCTCTCTGCAGATTTCTTGACCAGTGATGTGGTGTGCATCCAGAATTGTCTTGGACTTCATAGCAGGTCCTGAGATTCCAGAGTCTGTTAGGCTGCTTGACTGAGTAAAAAATGTTTAAGCTGTATATACTGCCAAAATCTATTTTGGAGAGCAGATGATTGCTGCTGCTCCTCAGATCCCTTTCCATTTCTTTTGCTGTATTTTCTCTCTTATGCACAGCTTGGAATAGCAATTAGTATTGAACCCTCTTGTACCAAGAGGGAGAAGTTGGCTCTGAAGTAAGATTGGTGATGTTCGTATGGTAAAAATAGCTAATGGTGGCCTTTGAATTTTTTGCAATACAGGCCGCTAAGCAGAATACCGAATATCAGTAGATCTTCATTATTTGACATACTAAAAATAAAAGACAAGTTTAACATCCACCAATAAATGTTTAGGTGTGTTTCAGTTTGTTAAACCAATTAGTAATTACCAGTTTGTGTGAATTGTGTGAAAACAATTAAAGATATTCTGTCTAAAGGACCTTAAAACTAACTTTAAATGGAAGCATGAAAGTTTTGGAATATTCCTTGGTTGCCCTGAGAGTCTGTCAATTCTTTTTTCTCCTCTCCTCACACAAGTTTCCCATATTTTGTTCTCAATTGTTCTTTTCAGTTCAGTGTGTTGAGATCTAGAGCAAGGAAAGAGGAAGGAGAGGAGAAGGGAAGGGAAACCGTGACCTACCCGCTTTTCCTTCCTTCTCTGGTCTGACAGAAGCTGCCAGCTCTGCTCTGAGCTGTGCAGGTGACACCCTCTGTGACCCTGTGCAAAGCTGTAGTAGAGCCAATGTGACTGTGCAGGCAGCTTCTGCCTCCATCTCTGTGCCCCTGTGACATCTGATAATGTTGTCTGGGCTGAAAGTGGATGTGCAGAGCACAGATTTTTGAAAGTCCTAAAGGATGAGGACAAGGTGATTTAAAGCCAGTAATATAATATAAACCCCAGAAAATAACTAACATACATTGCCAAAAACAAGTACCTGATGCATACAGAGGTATCTTCTATGACACAAAAAAATATGTGTTAGAATAGCAAGTGTTTGTTTATCCTTTACTAAACCTGCAAAAATTATGAGGAATTGAAAGAAAATATCTGCGGACTGTCAATTTTTTTACTTGGGCAGAGTGAAATATTTTGTATGGAACCATCCCTCTACTCATTAAATTTTTAAAACTGTCTTGTTGTTTTGTCTTGGTTTTAATATCTAAGAGGTTTAATATGCTTATTATCAACAGAGTTCTGAAAGATTTCCCCCTGGAAAGAAATCTAGTTTTCAGCTTTGCAATATTGCAAAAGAAATTTGTTTTTTGCAAAACTAATTATTTAATAATTGGTCCTCATATTTCAGAATGTCTTCTATTTCCAGCCTGTAATACCACAGCTGTAAATTTTGCTGTGTTTATGGCAGCCAAGCTCTGACTTGTGATTTTTTTTTAACCTCTACTGGTAAAAATTATATCCCTGTGTTACTGCACTTTACAAGACTTACATGATGAATCCTTATAAATTTATACTCTAAAAATGCTTCATTGATTTGATTCTTTCAGAAGGAAGTAGAATGAAGTTGGTAAATTTTAGGTGGACAGGACATAAAAATTAAGATTCAAAGTATTTTATTCTGAAAAATACGAACCACGATAGATGATATATTAAAAAGAAAGGATCTAGATAGTATTGGAAATATATGTATTGATAAATTTGTCTTGGTCGATTACCAAGAAACTGCTTGTAAAATCATGAGTATGTTAATGGATTGAAATATGTCTTCTATCCTATAATTTTAGCATGCGCATTATCATGTTATCCATCATTGCAGTTATTACTGTGTTTAAAGTAGTATCATCTTCACAAACAGTATGTTCAGTTTTAGTTTTGAAGTGAAGAAGAAAGATAACAAAAAGGAAAGACTAGAAAAAATATTATGTAGTCATGTGTGGATTTGAATATGCTTAGAGAGTGTCTTTTTATGGATATGTCTAAAATTTGCAGTCTTGAAAGGTTGTAACAGCATACAAAATATAATTTAAGGATATGACTACTATTTATTTATTACTGCAGACTCACTTTATCGTATACTGGATTTTCCTATTTTCTCAAACTGCATCTCTAGCATTTTTTTCATATCCCTGTTGGATAATAAAGAACTTTTTCCATACTTCTGCTGAAAGTAATAGCTTGCAGCCTTGGCATGTTGTCATCTTCAGTGTGTCCTTTCCCCATGGAGTCCCCTTTTCCTTCATGCTGTGTTTTTCATATTTCTTTAGTAGTTGGTTATTTTACATAATATAGATATTTGAAAATAAATATCAACAATTTAAAAGCAACATTAATTTCTGCGTTTTTCTACACAAAGATTATTAGTTTTTATCTTATTAGGATAATTTTCAATGGAATAAATATACTGGGACAAAACCCTGAACGTTACCCAGTGGATATGTTTACATGGATTTGCACTGAATTCTGGATTAGCTGAATGAAATTGAATAAATTACATATGTGTTATAAAGTACATTTGTGCTTGAAGTACCTATTTCTTAGCAGGACTTCCAAGTTCATGCAGGACATTTCATTGAGGCCATTACCTGCACTTGCCATGGGAGCCTGTCTGACCTCCTTCAAGTAAATGATCAATTTTTCAACAAAAACATTTAGCTTAAGCATCTGTTGTAAAGTTAGACCAGGGCTTTTCCATTAATCAACTTGATAAGATTAGTTACTTCTAACGAGGTCACATATCTCGTTGCAAGTTAACTTTTAGTTCACAAGTTGTTTATTTAAATTATTTTGGGTTTTGCGGTTAGACACACCACTCTTCAAAACAATTACCTGTATAACTGTTCAGTCTATAGCAGTATTTCATGGTAAGCTATTTACATTTTTTAACCTTCTGGTCTATTCCTGTGAAAGGCTCTATGTCCTTGGTATCCATTTATTTTCAGTAGTATTTGAAGTCACTCAGGCCCATTTAGGTCGTCCCCTTGCTTTATGTTGTTGAAAACCAATAAATACTTGCTGACTAGGAAAAGAGTAGGAGAGAGGGGGGAAAAAGCAATCTAGACCTTGGCCTTCTCAGTTGGCAGCTGAAAATCAAAAGCACACTTGGTATCTCAGCATGATGGGCATGGCAAGTGACAGACTGTTCAGAGCTTAAGGAAAGACGATAATGAAATCTTAAATTACAAAACCTTCCAAAACAAGCTGACAGCACGGCTCAAAACAAATTAAAAAGCAAAAAAAAGTCACATAGGGCTTGGCAAAGACAAAGAAGAAATTGAGATTGGAAATGCCAAAAGGCGATTACATCTTTAGAGCCTTTCAATTCAAGTGCTCATATTTTACCATGTGAACTCGTTTCCAGAGAAGCCTGAAGTTTTGCTGGTTAGCTCTGGAGGTCCAAAGAGATGGTAATGCCAGGAGGTGTGTTCTGTTCTGCATATATGCAGCAGGATGGAAGGAGATTTTGGTAGCAACACTGCCTGTTGCAGATGTTTGCATATAAGGTGTCCCTGCCCATGGCGTGGGGGTTGGAACTAAAGAGTCTGTGATGTCCCTTCTAACCCAAACCATTCCATGACTGCATGATTCTATGACATGGCTGTATTCCTGTGGTTCTTTGTGGAAGAACAGTACTTATATTCCTTGTTAGAAATTACCAAGTTGGATTGTATGAACCTCGTTCACAGTTACAAAGCCTTCTTGAGACAGTAGAAGCTGAATTGTGTAAGAAGGGTGTAACATAGGGGCTACTGAGCTGGGAGGGTGGTGCTAGGAAATGTTTTATTTAGTATTTTATTTCCTACTAATATTTTTTTCTGGAGATGAGATGAGGCTTAGTTGTTTGGGCTGTTATTTTGCTTTATTTGAAATAAAAATCTCAGGAATGAGCATTTGACTATGAATCTGACTGAAGTTTCAGAACAATCAGCCTGGACATACTAAAGACATACTTTGTACGTTGCTTCAGTGTCATTTAGTTGAATTCAAATAAAAGTGCTCAACTCCTTGGACATCCTAGATATCAAATACCGTTGGTTTCATTCCTAATTTGCAAAGGCTCACTAAATCTCTCAGATTGTTGCATATCTTGCAAGATGTCTAGTGTATCTTTACTAATTTTTCACCTTTCTAGTCAAGTGATGTGTTGCTTTGCCTACTTACACAGTATCTGGCTTGATCTGAGTTTGCATTTTGACAGGATTTTGTACAGCAGTAATTGCAGGTCAAGGTAGTAGTTGATCTTAACATGTTCTCAGCCTGGATATAATGCTAAATCTGTTTTCTTAAGGAAACCTAAAGATGTAGGTACAGTGCGATTACTAATTACCTCAAATTCTCTTTAGCTTTTTGGAATCAGTGTACTGATTTTATTTGGACTAGTATTTCACCTGAAGCATCTAAATAATAAAAAAAGTATTCTAATGTTCTTATACTATTTATAAGTATTAGCTGCTTTTCCTATGAATATATAGGAATATGAATATTATGACAATTTTAAGTAGTCACATTATTAGGTAAAATTAGGGGAAAAATAAAATTAAACATCCTAAATTAGTGTTAAAATTACACATTGTGTTAAGTTTTGGATGCCTCGTGACAGTAAAATAATAGGGAAATCCAAGTGATTTCCTGTTCTCAACTTACATATGAGAAGGAATTGTGTCCTGGAGATTCCATTGGTTCTAGCTTGAATGTAATAGCGTGGACAGTGAATAAATGAGATTTCATGCCTGCTCTTATATCTAGAGAAAATCAGCCCAGAGATAGTGTTCCTGCTTAATTAATTCTTTATTGACCCTAAATTTCATTTCCTGCAGTTCTCACCACCATGGGAAATGTATATTACTTAACCATGAAAATCTTTCTGCTTTGCAAATCTTAATGCAATGTGAAAACCATGTTTTGACATATAGTCTGGATACTTGCAACATATATATTGTGAGGTCAACAAATGTAGGTGGTTGATGACTTGATTTTAATCATAGGGTTTATATCTGAAATGATAAATATTTTTTGCTCACATGCAGAGAAAATGGTGTGATGTTGGAGAGTGAAATAGAGTTTGCCCATATACTTGAGCAAATGCATTTGCCAGTGAACAAAGATATGGAATATATCACGTTGTTTTTACAATGTTGTCAAGTTTAATGAATCTGAGCTCTTGCTTTTGCTGGGATCTGTCATGCTTTTGTTCTTTAGGTAATAACTTAAAAAAAAATATATACTGTAATTCTTAACTTAAAGACAATGCATTTGATTAAGTTGTGTGTAAGAGTGCCTATTTGTGGCATATTTATAATGTCATCATCTATAAGGTATTTTTTCCTCTTGTCCACTCTCTGTATGTACTTAATGCTGATTTTAGCTTGTGCTCTGTGTTCTAAAAAATGGTTTGGAAAAAAGGAAAAAGTGAAAAAATGAATGGTTGATTTCAGAAGTGGGAACGTTTTTCACAGTTTGTTGAGTTGTTTCTCTGATTTTTTTTTTTTTTTTTTAAAGCTTAACTGTTTCTAGTAGTCCTTGAGAAATGTGAATCTCAATGATGGCTGCCCTCAAGATGCTCCATGATGTTGAGGAGTCACTGCCCATCTTTTGTTTATCTTTAAAGTAATAGTGGTTGTCCTTTATCTTGTGGTTGTCTCTTATCTTGTGGTTGTCCCTTATCTTGTGGTTGTCCCTTGTCTTGTGAAAGCCTGCTATGAAATCAAAAATTTATCTAACATTAAGTAGCATCTTTTCTTAGATTAAATATTTGTAATACAGGAATCAAGTACTTGGTTTAGAATTTTGGTAATGTAGAAGGCATCCAGATTGTCTCCAACAAATTGAATATTGAGTTACCTGGGGATTACCAAGGTGACAGTTTGCAGGACTGACTGTAGTAAAAATGTTGGTCACCAGCAAAAAACCCTCTGTGCACTGGTTTTCAGTTGTTGGTTTGGGATTTTTTGTTTCTTTCTTTCTTTTTTGTTTTGTTTTATTGGGGTTTTTTTGAGGACAAGCTCAGCAAATAGGCCTTTTAGACAGTGTTGGCTGTACATGGGTGTGTGAGATTGTGCTGGTCTAATAGAAAGTCACAGGATAATAGCCTCTTGCCACTAGCTTAAGTGAAAGGTGAAATGGAAACGTTTATTTTCCAGATGAGACATTGATTTAGTAACAGCTTTCTATTACTGCAAATTACTGATATAGAAGTTAGCATTTCCCCCTCTTTGAAGCAGCCTGGTGTGTTCAGAATGAGTTACATGCTCCAGCAGCTAAAAGCTGTTTGACTTCAATAACAGGCTTTTTTTATCCAAAATATGGACCACAATTACAGGAAATATAAAATCAGTTTTAGAAGACTGTGCTTCCCCCCCCCCCCCGCCCCGCTTTTTTCTTTTTTTTGATATTCAGGGAACATGCACACTCTGGAAATGGTAAGAAAACAGATCTGTTTCCTTATGATTTTCCAGTATGTCATCTCTTGTTATTATTGCTTCCTTTATCAAGGGTTTTATTGCACGTTTCGCAAAACTTCGTTCCCTCATTTTAGATATGACAAAATAGTTTTTATTCTTTTTACAATGTTTATTTTAAGGTATTTTCAACTTTTCTTTCTCTGTGGAGTGAGCTTATTCTTTAGAAGCTGAGAAAGGGGTAGAGCAATGTAAAAATGGGACTATTTCTCAGAGACTGGTAACTTCCTGGTGTTTCTTGGATTGTTTGAAGCAACAGTATTGAAGTGTGGTAAAATACACAGTGCATAAATAAACATAAATATATAATAATTCTAAGGAATATATGAAAAATAATCCATCATATATTGCCTGCATTTACTAACCTAATATAATTAATATAATGTAATGTATATTGATTGCATATAATCCAGCAAGTAACTTCGTCAGTTCAATCTCTGGCAACTTCTTTGTACATTTTGGAAGCAGAGAAAAAATAAATCAGAGACAATAAGGGCATGTTCTACATCATATAAACCTTAACTTCTGTGTGCTGGTTATCAGCCTTTGTCAGATCCAGCTCTAAGTTAGAGCAGAATTCTTACATAAAATAAGAAAATGGAAGGGGAGAATGAAGAATTGAGCAGATGAGTTGTGGGGGGTTTGTTTCTTCGTTTGCCTAATTCCTAAACAAATGTAGATTCTTGATGTAGAAGATAACATATTTTTATTAACTTTTCGATTTCTCTAGTCTTGAAAACTGGGAAACACCTTTTTTTTTAATCTACTCAAAGTGGTACGTGGAGTCAGCCGTGTAGATCCCTTTAAAGGTAATTTGACACAAAGCTCTGAAAGGCTAAAAGTTCACCAACTCCTTATAGCAATGGCAGAGTGACTTTCTATTTTGCAAAATGCTTTATGAGACATTCTCCAAATATACATTTGTATATCGTCTATAGAGAAAATATTTTCTAAACAAAACCTTTTGGAGCATTTACCTTCTATTCTGGATTTCAGATTTTTATGTCAAGGCTAGTCAGCTTAGAAATATTTGACTTTTAGAATTTCCTATTCTAGTCATTCTCTGATACCATTCCTTGAATACATTTTCATAATGCATTTTGCTGAAACACCATGAACTTTTGTAGAGCTACATAAATTAATGATAATCAGAGAATTAAAATTCTATACAGTACACAAGTCAAACTTCTTGGTGCTCTTTTTAAATAGCTGGTTTACGTAAATTTATTCAGGTTTATAGAAAGTGCAGTTGTGTGCATTTTGATATGTTAGTTATTTTATATTTTTGTGTAACATTTAAAAGAATAAGACAAATATAAGACCTTGGGGTTTTTAATCTGACTGAGCTCTTTATTTGGAAACAAAGCATGCCTTTTCTGTTTTTAAAGGAGTGTTTGCGGCTAACATTATCAGAAATTTTATGCACCCACAAAAACGGCTGGAGAAATTGCATCCTTCAAAATAAAAAGCACACAATTAATCTCTCAGACCCTTAGCAATGCATCAGAAAGCATTCCTCAAGTGCACTTCAAGAGTATGGATTTGTCTCCTCTTTGTAAATTAGTAATGGGATTTGAAGTATCAGAAGTCTGTTTTCATCATGTGGCAGGTTTTGAAGGACTTCTCTCTCTCCTAGTGTGTATTTTT